>CM055734.1:23256804-23283537 GCA_029465975.1 Dallia pectoralis | reverse complement strand
AAGACCCCTCTCCGGTTGGACGACTGAGAATGATACGGTATCTTGAGAGACCGGATGGATACGCAAGGTTTGAATGGTTACCACTGATTATACACTTGAGGCAACCACCACAATGAGCATTCACACTCTGGTCTGGTGATGTTTTTGTGCAATGTGTAAGTGAAATAAAGCTTGGTGATGTTTTTGTACTCACATTCATGATGTTTGGTGATGTTGTTGTGCAATGTGTACGTGAAAAGGCAGGCCGGGAGGCCTAGAGTAGGCAGGCTACCCAAAGTGTCCAGCCAGGCTAAGCCAAAAGTGGCGAAACCCCGAGGTACTGTACACGGATTCAGGAGGTTCACCCCAGCCCGGTCACTCGAGACAATTATACGGATTAGGCGTGGGGAGCTCTAGAGTGTGCTTGGCTACCCAAAATATCCAACCGGTCTAAGTCAGATTCCCGCTGTCCTCGGGTCACGGGAAACACAAGCTCTCTTGCCCTGCTCGCTGCCCTCAGGTCCAGAAAACACAAGCTCATTTGTTCTCGCCGCTGTCCCTCGGGTCTCAGAAACACACTCTCTATGCCCTCTCTCCGCTGGAGTAGAGCTAGGTTGACGTCTGCTTGCTAGGAAACACACTCTCTGCCCTCTCCGCTTGAGTAGAGCTATGTTGGCCTCTAAGCTTGCTATAGATCTTGAAACAGTGTTTATCGCTACGTTCACCTCGGCCTCTTCTTTCTATCTAATCGGGGTCAGTTTATCTCTCGTTCCATGGGGTGCATGTACAATTGAAAAGACGTCAGATTTGTCCTACTTTTCAACATTGAAAACAGGTCGATCTTGTCTTACTTTTCAATGTTGAAAACAGGTCGATGTTAGACGTCGAATAGGTGTAAACCTTCAACGTCTAATTACAATCCACAGCACACAACCCTGGGAAGCAGAATGGTCCATTGTCCAAATATTTTGCATTTATTTTTCATGCACACACTACACATTTCTGTCACCAGAGGATGATATCGTTGCCGTGCCACCGTTATCCCTCACACTACCCTCGGGTCAGCGACCCGAGCGTAGGATTCCCTCACTCCCGCCGTCCTCGGGTCAACCTAGGTAACCCTTACGCAGCCTAGGGTCACTGGGACCCTGATGGTTGCGGACAGGGCTGAGACTCGCGGCGTGTTTGTAGTTCCCAGACACTCTCTTGCCCTCCCCTCTGTCTTTGGGTCTCAGAAACACGCTGTCCTTGGCCTTTCCCCCTGTCCTCGGGTCTCATAAACACGTTCTCCTACCCGCTGTCCTCGGGTCCTGGGAAACACAAGCTCTCTTGCCCTGCCCGCTGTCCTCGGGTCTCAGAAACGAAGGATGAAGAGGCCCCGGACGAGGGCATCCCCCTGTGTTTCTTTTTCGCCTCGCCAATAAATACTAATAAAGACAGTGATAATAGATGGACGACCGTGAAACGCGCGCCGTCTTTGTATTTCGGGCTCCTGTTTTCTGGCAATACTCTGAGGGCTGTGAAAAGAGATCAAGGGTCACTCTGACCCGCTCGACTCGGGCTGTGTACGCGACGCGAGGACAACGGCGGGGTTAGATGCCGAGGTGGCGAGTTCGAGCCTCACCCTGGGCTGTGTTTTTTTCACCCTCCCAGATAATTACTAGTAGCGATAATAATAATAAACCGATTACAGTGAAACACGTGCACGTTGTTGTATTTCGGCCTCCTCCTTTTTGCAACACTCTGAGGGCTGTGAAAAGAGATCGAGTGTCACTCTGACCCGCTCAACTCGGGGTGTGTAGGCGATGCGAGGACAACACGAGGGTTAAACAAGCTGTGATGGCCGAGTGGTTAAGGTGTTGGATTTGAAATCCAATGGGGTTTCCCGCGCAGGTTCGAACCCTGCTCTCAGCGAATTTTTATCTTGTCCGCAGTCTGGATGATGCCTAGTCTGTTTGTAAAACAACATTTTTTTTTACAAAGAAAACACTCCTTTAAAGAAGCTGTGATGGCCGAGTGGTTAAGGTGTTGGATTTGAAATCAATGGGGTTTCGCCGCGCAGGTTCGAACCCTGCTCTCTGCGGAGTATTATTTTGTCCACAATCTGGCTGATGGCTAGTCTGTTTGTAAAACAAGATTTTTTATGAAGAAAATACTCCTTTAAACAAGCTGTGATGGCCGAGTGGTTAAGGCGTTTCATCTGAAATCCAATGGGGTTTCCCCACGCAGGTTCGAACCCTGCTCTCTGCTAATTAATATTTTGTCCACAATCTGGATGATGCCTAGTCTGTTTGTTAAACAAGATTTTTTTATGAAGAAAATACTCCGTTAAACAAGCTGTGATGGCCGAGTGGTTAAGGCGTTGGATTTGAAATCCAATGGGGTTTCCCTGCGCAGGTTTGAACACTGCTCTCAGCGAATTTTTATATTGTCCACAATCTGGATGATGCCTAGTCTGTTTGTAAAACAAGATTTTTTTATGAAGAAAATACTCCTTTAAACAAGCTGTGATGGCCGAGTGGTTAAGGTGTTGGATTAGAAATCCAATTGGTTTCCCTGGCAGGTTCGAACCCTGCGCTTAGTGAATTTTTATCTTGTAATCCAATGGGGTTTCGCCGCGCAGGTTAGAAACCTGCTCTCAGCGAATTTTTATCTTGTCCGCAATTTAAACATCTGGATTAATTTGCATGGACAATACAGACTATCTGGACGATTCCCTGTCTCTTTGGGGTTTCCCCGCGCAGGTTCGAACCCCGCGCCGGTTCGAACCCTCTCAGCGAATTTTTTGCTTATGAAATCCAATGGGGTTTCCCCGCGCAGGTTCGAACCCTGCTCTCAGCGAATTATTATTTTGTCCACAATCTGGATGATGCCTAGTCTGTTTGTTAAACAAGAATTTTTTCATGAAGAAAATACACCGTTAAACAACCTGTGATGGCCGAGTGGTTAAGGAGTTGGATTTGAAATCCAATTAGGTTTCCCAGCGCAGGTTCGAACCCTGCTCTTAGTGAATTTTTATCTTGTCCGCAGTCTGGCTGATGGCTAGTCTGTTTGTAAAACAAGATTTTTTTTTTTTATGAAGAAAATACTCCTTTAAACAAGCTGTGATGGCCGAGTGGTTAAGGCGTTTCTTTTGAAATCCAATGGGGTTTCCCGCGCAGGTTCGAACCCTGCTCTCAGCGAATTTTATCTTGTCCGCAGTCTGGATGATGCCTAGTCTGTTTGTAAAACAACATTTTTTTACAAAGAAAACACTCCTTTAAACAAGCTGTGATGGCCGAGTGGTTAAGGTGTTGGATTTGAAATCCAATGGGGTTTCCCGCGCAGGTTCGAACCCTGCTCTCTGCGAATTATTATTTTGTCCACAATCTGGCTGATGGCTAGTCTGTTTGTAAAACAAGATTTTTTTATGAAGAAAATACTCCTTTAAACAAGCTGTGATGGCCGAGTGGTTAAGGCGTTTCATCTGAAATCCAATGGGGTTTCCCCACGCAGGTTCGAACCCTGCTCTCTGCTAATTAATATTTTGTCCACAATCTGGATGATGCCTAGTCTGTTTGTTAAACAAGATTTTTTTATGAAGAAAATACTCCGTTAAACAAGCTGTGATGGCGAGTGGTTAAGGCGTTGGATTTGAAATCCAATGGGGTTTCCCTGCGCAGGTTTGAACACTGCTCTCAGCGAATTTTTATCTTGTCCACAATCTGGATGATGCCTAGTCTGTTTGTAAAACAAGATTTTTTTTTTATGAAGAAAATACTCCTTTAAACAAGCTGTGATGGCCGAGTGGTTAAGGTGTTGGATTTGAAATCCAATTGGGTTTCCCTGGCAGGTTCGAACCCTGCGCTTAGTGAATTTTTATCTTGTAATCCAATGGGGTTTCGCCGCGCAGGTTAGAACCCTGCTCTCAGCGAATTTTTATCTTGTCCGCAATTTAAACATCTGGATTAATTTGCATGGACAATACAGACTATCTGGACGATTCCCTGTCTCTTTGGGGTTTCCCCGCGCAGGTTCGAACCCGCGCCGGTTCGAACCCTGCTCACAGCGAATTTTTTGCTTATGAAATCCAATGGGGTTTCCCGCGCAGGTTCGAACCCTGCTCTCAGCGAATTATTATTTTGTCCACAATCTGGATGATGCCTAGTCTGTTTGTTAAACAAGATTTTTTTCATGAAGAAAATACTCCGTTAAACAACCTGTGATGGCCGAGTGGTTAAGGAGTTGGATTTGAAATCAATTGGTTTCCCGGGCAGGTTCGAACCCTGCTCTTAGTGAATTTTTATCTTGTCCGCAGTCTGGCTGATGGCTAGTCTGTTTGTAAAACAAGATTTTTTTTTATGAAGAAAATACTCCTTTAAACAAGCTGTGATGGCCGAGTGGTTAAGGCGTTTCTTTTGAAATCCAATGGGGTTTCCCCACGCAGGTTCGAACCCTGCTCTCAGCGAATTAATATCTTGTCCGCAATCTGGATGATGCCAAGTCTTTTGTAAAACAAGATTATTTTTTATGAAGAAAATACTCCTTTATACAAGCTGTGATGGCCGAGTCGTTAAGGCGTTGGATTTGAAATCCAATGGGGTTTCCCGCGCATGTTCGAACCCTGCTCTCTGCGAATTAATATTTTGTCCACAATCTGGATGATGCCTAGTCTGTTTGTTAAACAAGATTTTTTTATGAAGAAAATACTCCGTTAAACAAGCTGTGATGGCCAGTGGTTAAGGCGTTGGATTTGAAATCCAATGGGGTTTCCTTGCGCAGGTTCGAACACTGCTCTCAGCGAATTTTTATCTTGTCCACAATCTGGATGATGCCTAGTCTGTTTGTAAAACAAGATTTGTTTTTACAAAGAAAATACTCCTTTAAACACGCTGTGATGGCCGAGTGGTTAAGGTGTTGGATTTGAAATCCAATGGGGTTTCCTTGCGCAGGTTCGAACACTGCTCTCAGCGAATTTTTATCTTGTCCACAATCTGGATGATGCCTAGTCTGTTTGTAAAACAAGATTTGTTTTTTACAAAGAAAATACTCCTTTAAATAAGCTGTGATGGCCGAGTGGTTAAGGTGTTGGATTTGAAATCCAGTGGGGTTTCACCGCGCAGGTTCGAACCCTGCTCTCAGTGAATTTTTATCTTGTCCGCAGTCTGGATGATGCCTAGTCTGTTTGTAAAACAAGATTTTTTTTTTACAAAGAGAACGCTACTTTAAACAAGCTGCGATGGCCGAGTGGTTAAGGTGTTGGATTTGAAATCCAATGGGGTTTCCCCGCGCAGGTTCGAACCCTGCTCTCAGCTAATTATTATTTTCTCCACAATCTGGATGATGCCTAGTCTGTTTGTTAACCCTTGTGTTGTCGTCGCATCGCGTACACACACCCAGAGTCGAGCTGGTCAGAATGACCCTCGATCTCTTTTCACAGCCCTCAGAGTGTTGCAAAAGGAGGAGGCCGAAATACAACAACGTGCACGTGTTTCCCTGTAATCGATTTATTATTTTTATCAATATTAGTAATTATCTGGGAGGGCTAAAAAAGACACTTGCCCGGGCGAGGCTCGAACTCGCCACTTCGGCATCTAACCCCGCCGTTGTCCTCGCGTCGCGTACACCCCCAGGTCGAGTGGGTCCGAGTGACCTGCGATCCCATTTTGCATCCCTGGGAGTTTTGCAAAAAGAGGAGGCCGAAATACAACAACGTGGGCATGTTTCACCGTTGTCCATCTGTTATTACTATCTTTTTAGTATTTATCGCCGAGTGCGAAAAAACCACCGGCCCGGGCGAGACTCGAACTCACAACCCCGGGCTCTAACCCCAGCCATTGTCCTCGCGTCGCGTACACACCCCAAACTGAGCGGGTCCGAGTGACCCGCTATCCCATTTCGCAGCCCTGGGAGTTTTGCAAAAAAGAGGAGGCCGAAATACAACGACGTGCGCGTGTTTCACCGTTGTCCATCTATTCTTACTACCTTTATTAGTATTTATCGGCGAGGGTGTAAAAACCACCGCACCGGGCGAGGCTCGAACTCACAACCCCGGCATCTAACCCCAGCCATTGTCCTCGCGTCGCGTACAGACCCCAATTAAGCGGGTCCGAGTGACCCGCGATCTCTTTTCACAGCCCTCAGAGTTTTGCAAAAAGAGGAGGCCGAAATACAACTACGGCTGCGTGTTTCACCGTTGTCCATCTATTCTTACTACCTTTATTAGTATTTATCGGCGAGGTGTAAAAACCACGGGCCCGGGCGAGGCTCGAACTCGCCACCTCGGCATCTAACCCCGCCGTTGTCCTCGCGTCGCGTACAAAGCCCGAGTCGAGCAGGTCAGAGTGACCCTCGATCTCTTTTCACAGCCCTCCAGAGTTTTGCAAAAGGAGGAGGCCGAAATACAACAACGTGGGCATGTTTCACCGTTGTCCATCTGTTATTACTATCTTTTTAGTATTTATCGCCGAGTGCAGAAAAAACCACCGGCCCGGGCGAGGCTCGAACTCACAACCCCGGGATCTAACCCCAGCCATTGTCCTCGCGTCGCGTACACACCCCGAATTGAGCGGGTCCGAGTGACCCGCGATCCCATTTCGCAGCCCTGGGAGTTTTTTGCAAAAAAGAGGAGGCCGAAATACAACTACGGCTGCGTGTTTCACCGTTGTCCATCTGTTTTTACTATCTTTTTTAGTATTTATCGCCGAGTGTGAGAAACACCACCGCAACGGGCGAGGCTCGAACTCACAACCCCGGGATCTAACCCTGACGTTGTCCTCGCGTCGCGTACACACCCCGAAATGAGCGGGTCCGAGTGACCCGCGATCCCATTTCACACAGCCCTGGGAGTTTTGCAAAAAAGAGGAGCCCAAAATACAACAACGTGCATGCGTTCCACTGTAATCGATTTATTATTATTGTTATTAGTATTTGTTTCATTATTAACTCCGTGTCCGTTTCGGGACATACGGTACATTTCAAGCAATGGCGACATAAGCGTTTCAAAAAAGAGTTTGTGTTTCTCGGGAGCCGAGAACAGCTGGGAGGAGAACGTGTTTCTGACACCAGAAGACAGGGGGAAAGGCCAAGGACAGTGTGTTTCTGAGCCCAGAGGTCAGCGAGCAGGGCAAAAAAGAGCTTGTGTTTCCCGGCACCCTAGTACAGCTGGGAGGAGAACGTGTTTCTGAAACCCAAAGACTGTGGGAAAGGCCAGGGACAGTGTGTTTCTGAGCCCAGAGGTCAGCGAGCAGGGTAAAAAAGAGCTTATGTTTCCCGGGACACGAGTACATCTGGGAGGAGAACGTGTTTCTGACACCCAAAGACAGCGGCGATAGCGAAGGACAGTGTGTTTCTGAGACCAGAGGGCAGCGAGCACGGCAAAAAGAGTTTGTGTTTCCGGGAGCCGAGTACAGCTGGGAGGGGAACGTGATTCTGACACCCAAAGACAGGGGAAAGGCCAGGGACAGTGTGTTTCTGAGCCCAGAGGTCAGCGAGCAGGGCAAAAAGAGTTTGTGTTTCCGGGAGCCGAGTACAGCTGGGAGGGGAACGTGTTTCTGACACCTGAAGACCGGGGGAAAGGCCAGGGACAGTGTGTTTCTGAGCCCAGAGGGCAGCGAGCAGGGCAAAAAAAAGCTTGTTTTTCCTGGCATCCGAGTACAGCTAGGAGGAGAACGTGTTTCTGACACCCAAAGACTGTGGGAAAGGCCAGGGACAGTGTGTTTTTGAGCCCAGAGGTCAGCGAGCAGGGCAAAAAAGAACTTGTGTTTCCCGGGAGCCGAGTACAGCTGGGAGGAGAACGTGTTTCTGACACCAGAAGACTGTGGGAAAGGCCAGGGACAGTGTGTTTCTGAGACCAGAAAAGGACAGGGAGACCAGCAAAGGACAGTGTGTTTCTGAGACCAGAGGGCAGCGAGCAGGGCAAAAAAGAGTTTGTGTTTCTCGGGAGCCGAGAACAGCTGGGAGGAGAACGTGTTTCTGACACCAGAAGACAGGGGGAAAGGCCAAGGACAGTGTGTTTCTGAGCCCAGAGGTCAGCGAGCAGGGCAAAAAAGAGCTTGTGTTTCCCGGGAGCCGAGTACAGCTGGGAGGAGAACGTGTTTCTGACACCCAAAGACAGGGGGAAAGGCCAGGGACAATGTGTTTCTGAGCCCAGAGGTCAGCGAGCAGGGCAAAAAAGAGCTTGTGTTTCCCGGCACCCTAGTACAGCTGGGAGGAGAACGTGTTTCTGACACCCAAAGACAGCGGCGATGGCGAAGGACAGTGTGTTTCTGAGACCAGAGGGCAGCGAGCAGGGCAAAAAAGAGTTTGTGTTTCCCGGGAGACGAGTACAGCTGGGAGGAGAACGTGTTTCTGACACCAGAAGACAGGGGGAAAGGCCAAGGACAGTGTGTTTCTGAGCCCAGAGGTCAGCGAGCAGGGCAAAAAAGAGCTTGTGTTTCCCGGGAGCCGAGTACAGCTGGGAGGAGAACGTGTTTCTGACACCCAAAGACAGGGGGAAAGGCCAGGGACAGTGTGTTTCTGAGCCCAGAGGTCCGCGAGCAGGGCAAAAAAGAGTTTGTGTTTCCCGGGAGACGAGTACAGCTGGGAGGAGAACGTGTTTCTGACACCAGCAGACAGGGGGAAAGGCCAAGGACAGTGTGTTTCTGGGCCCAGAGGTCAGCGTGCAGGGCAAAAAAGAGCTTGTGTTTCCCGGGAGCCGAGTACAGCTGGGAGGAGAACGTGTTTCTGACACCCAAAGACAGGGGGAAAGGCCAGGGACAGTGTGTTTCTGAGCCCAGAGGTCCGCGAGCAGGGCAAAAAAGAGCTTATGTTTCCCGGGACACGAGTACATCTGGGAGGAGAACGTGTTTCTGACACCCAAAGACAGCGGCGATAGCGAAGGACAGTGTGTTTCTGAGCCCAGAGGGCAGCGAGCACGGCAAAAAAGAGTTTGTGTTTCCCGGGAGCCGAGTACAGCTGGGAGGAGAACGTGATTCTGACACCCAAAGACAGGGGGAAAGGCCAGGGACAGTGTGTTTCTGAGCCCAGAGGTCAGCGAGCAGGGTAAAAAAGAGCTTATGTTTCCCGGGACACGAGTACAGCTGGGAGGAGAACGTGATTCTGACACCCAAAGACAGGGGGAAAGGCCAGGGACAGTGTGTTTCTGAGCCCAGAGGTCAGCGAGCAGGGTAAAAAAAGAGCTTATGTTTCCCGGGACACAAGTACATCTGGGAGGAGAACGTGTTTCTGACCTCCAAAGACAGGGGGAAAGGCCAAGGACAGTGTGTTTCTGAGCCCAGAGGTCAGCGAGCAGGGCAAAAAAGAGCTTGTGTTTCCCGGCACCCTAGTACAGCTGGGAGGAGAACGTGTTTCTGACACCCAAAGACAGGGGGAAAGGCCAGGGACAGTGTGTTTCTGAGCCCAGAGGTCAGCGAGCAGGGTAAAAAAGAGCTTATGTTTCCCGGGAGACGGGTACATCTGGGAGGAGAACGTGTTTCTGACACCCAAAGACAGCGGCGATAGCGAAGGACAGTGTGTTTCTGAGACCAGAGGGCAGCGAGCACGGCAAAAAAGAGTTTGTGTTTCCCGGGAGCCGAGTACAGCTGGGAGGAGAACGTGTTTCTGACACCCAAAGACAGGGGGAAAGGCCAGGGACAGTGTGTTTCTGAGACCAGAGGGCAGCGAGCAGGGCAAAAAAGAACTTGTGTTTCCCGGGAGCCGAGTACAGCTGGGAGGAGAACGTGTTTCTGACACCAGAAGACAGGGGAAAGGCCAAGGACAGTGTGTTTCTGAGCCCAGAGGTCAGCGAGCAGGGCAAAAAAGAGCTTGTGTTTCCTGGCATCCGAGTACAGCTGGGAGGAGAACGTGTTTCTGACACCCAAAGACTGTGGGAAAGGCCAGGGACAGTGTGTTTCTGAGACCAGAAAAGGACAGGGAGACCAGCAAAGGACAGTGTGTTTCTGAGACCAGAGGGCAGCAAGCAGGGCAAAAAAGAGTTTGTGTTTCTCGGGAGCCGAGAACAGCTGGGAGGAGAACGTGTTTCTGACACCAGAAGACAGGGGGAAAGGCCAAGGACAGTGTGTTTCTGAGCCCAGAGGTCAGCGAGCAGGGCAAAAAAGAGCTTGTGTTTCCCGGCACCCTAGTACAGCTGGGAGGAGAACGTGTTTCTGACACCAGAAGACAGGGGGGAAGCCCAAGGACAGTGTGTTTCTGAGCCCAGAGGTCAGCGAGCAGGGCAAAAAAGAGCTTTTGTTTCCCGGCACCCTAGTACAGCTGGGAGGAGAACGTGTTTCTGACACCCAAAGACAGGGGAAAGGCCAGGGACAGTGTGTTTCTGAGCCCAGAGGTCAGCGAGCAGGGTAAAAAAAAAGAGCTTATGTTTCCCGGGAGACGGGTACATCTGGGAGGAGAACGTGTTTCTGACACCCAAAGACAGCCCCGATAGCGAAGGACAGTGTGTTTCTGAGACCAGAGGGCAGCGAGCAGGGCAAAAAAGAGTTTGTGTTTCCTGGGAGCCGAGTACAGCTGGGAGGAGAACGTGATTCTGACACCCAAAGACAGGGGGAAAGGCCAGGGACAGTGTGTTTCTGAGCCCAGAGGTCAGCGAGCAGGGTAAAAAAGAACTTGTGTTTCCTGGGAGCCGAGTAAAGCTGGGAGGAGAACGTGTTTCTGACACCCAAAGACAGGGGGAAAGGCCAGGGACAGTGTGTTTCTGAGCCCAGAGGTCAGCGAGCAGGGTAAAAAAAGAGCTTATGTTTCCCGGGACACGAGTACATCTGGGAGGAGAACGTGTTTCTGACACCCAAAGACAGCGGCGATAGCGAAGGACAGTGTGTTTCTGAGCCCAGAGGGCAGCGAGCACGGCAAAAAAAGAGTTTGTGTTTCCCGGGAGCCGAGTACAGCTGGGAGGAGAACGTGATTCT
Source organism: Dallia pectoralis (assembly GCA_029465975.1). Taxonomy (NCBI): domain Eukaryota; kingdom Metazoa; phylum Chordata; class Actinopteri; order Esociformes; family Umbridae; genus Dallia; species Dallia pectoralis. The sequence continues at coordinate 23,272,678 of CM055734.1, read as the reverse complement.
GACACCCAAAGACAGGGGGAAAGGCCAGGGACAGTGTGTTTCTGAGCCCAGAGGTCAGCGAGCAGGGTAAAAAAAGAGCTTATGTTTCCCGGGACACGAGTACAGCTGGGAGGAGATGTTTCTGACACCAGAAGACAGGGGGAAAGGCCAAGGACAGTGTGTTTCTGAGCCCAGAGGTCAGCGAGCAGGGCAAAAAAGAGCTTGTGTTTCCTGGCATCCGAGTAAAGCTGGGAGGAGAACGTGTTTCTGACACCCAAAGACTGTGGGAAAGGCCAGGGACAGTGTGTTTCTGAGACCAGAAAAGGACAGGGAGACCAGCAAAGGACAGTGTGTTTCTGAGACCAGAGGGCAGCGAGCAGGGCAAAAAAGAGTTTGTGTTTCTCGGGAGCCGAGAACAGCTGGGAGGAGAACGTGTTTCTGACACCAGAAGACAGGGGGAAAGGCCAAGGAGAGTGTGTTTCTGAGCCCAGAGGTCAGCGAGCAGGGCAAAAAAGAGCATGTGTTTCCCGGCACCCTAGTACAGCTGGGAGGAGAACGTGTTTCTGACACCAGAAGACAGGGGGAAAGGCCAAGGACAGTGTGTTTCTGAGCCCAGAGGTCAGCGAGCAGGGCAAAAAAGAGCTTGTGTTTCCCGGCACCCTAGTACAGCTGGGAGGAGAACGTGTTTCTGACACCCAAAGACAGGGGGAAAGGCCAGGGACAGTGTGTTTCTGAGCCCAGAGGTCAGCGAGCAGGGTAAAAAAATAGCTTATTTTTCCCGGGAGACGGGTACATCTGGGAGGAGAACGTGTTTCTGACACCCAAAGACAGCGGCGATAGCGAAGGACAGTGTGTTTCTGAGACCAGAGGGCAGCGAGCACGGCAAAAAAGAGTTTGTGTTTCCCGGGAGCCGAGTACAGCTGGGAGGAGAACGTGATTCTGACACCCAAAGACAGGGGGAAAGGCCAGGGACAGTGTGTTTCTGAGCCCAGAGGTCAGCGAGCAGGGTAAAAAAAGAGCTTATGTTTCCCGGGACACGAGTACATCTGGGAGGAGAACGTGTTTCTGACACCCAAAGACAGGGGGAAAGGCCAGGGACAGTGTGTTTCTGAGCCCAGAGTTCAGCGAGCAGGGTAAAAAAAGAGCTTATGTTTCCCGGGACACGAGTACATCTGGGAGGAGAACGTGTTTCTGACACCCAAAGACAGCGGCGATAGCAAAGGACAGTGTGTTTCTGAGCCCAGAGGGCAGCGAGCACGGCAAAAAAGAGTTTGTGTTTCCCGGGAGCCGAGTACAGCTGGGAGGAGAACGTGATTCTGACACCCAAAGACAGGGGAAAGGCCAGGGACAGTGTGTTTCTGAGCCCAGAGGTCAGCGAGCAGGGCAAAAAAGAGCTTGTGTTTCCCGGCACCCTAGTACAGCTGGGAGGAGAACGTGTTTCTGACACCCAAAGACAGGGGGAAAGGCCAGGGACAGTGTGTTTCTGAGCCCAGAGGTCAGCGAGCAGGGTAAAAAAATAGCTTATTTTTCCCGGGAGACGGGTACATCTGGGAGGAGAACGTGTTTCTGACACCCAAAGACAGCGGCGATAGCGAAGGACAGTGTGTTTCTGAGACCAGAGGGCAGCGAGCACGGCAAAAAAGAGTTTGTGTTTCCCGGGAGCCGAGTACAGCTGGGAGGAGAACGTGATTCTGACACCCAAAGACAGGGGGAAAGGCCAGGGACAGTGTGTTTCTGAGCCCAGAGGTCAGCGAGCAGGGTAAAAAAGAGCTTATGTTTCCCGGGACACGAGTACATCTGGGAGGAGAACGTGTTTCTGACACCCAAAGACAGGGGGAAAGGCCAGGGACAGTGTGTTTCTGAGCCCAGAGTTCAGCGAGCAGGGTAAAAAAAGAGCTTATGTTTCCCGGGACACGAGTACATCTGGGAGGAGAACGTGTTTCTGACACCCAAAGACAGCGGCGATAGCAAAGGACAGTGTGTTTCTGAGCCCAGAGGGCAGCGAGCACGGCAAAAAAGAGCTTGTGTTTCCCGGCACCCTAGTACAGCTGGGAGGAGAACGTGTTTCTGACACCCAAAGACAGGGGAAAGGCCAGGGACAGTGTGTTTCTGAGCCCAGAGGTCAGCGAGCAGGGTAAAAAAGAGCTTATGTTTCCCGGGAGACGGTACATCTGGGAGGAGAACGTGTTTCTGACACCCAAAGACAGCGGCGATAGCGAAGGACAGTGTGTTTCTGAGACCAGAGGGCAGCGAGCACGGCAAAAAAGAGTTTGTGTTTCCCGGGAGCCGAGTACAGCTGGGAGGAGAACGTGATTCTGACACCCAAAGACAGGGGGAAAGGCCAGGGACAGTGTGTTTCTGAGCCCAGAGGTCAGCGAGCAGGGTAAAAAAAGAACTTGTGTTTCCCGGGAGCCGAGTACAGCTGGGAGGAGAACGTGTTTCTGACACCAGAAGACAGGGGGAAAGGCCAAGGACAGTGTGTTTCTGAGCCCAGAGGTCAGCGAGCAGGGAAAAAAAGAGCTTGTGTTTCCTGGCATCCGAGTACAGCTGGGAGGAGAACGTGTTTCTGACACCCAAAGACTGTGGGAAAGGCCAGGGACAGTGTGTTTCTGAGACCAGAAAAGGACAGGGAGACCAGCAAAGGACAGTGTGTTTCTGAGACCAGAGGGCAGCAAGCAGGGCAAAAAAGAGTTTGTGTTTCTCGGGAGCCGAGAACAGCTGGGAGGAGAACGTGTTTCTGACACCCAGAAGACAGGGGGAAAGGCCAAGGACAGTGTGTTTCTGAGCCCAGAGGTCAGCGAGCAGGGCAAAAAAGAGCTTGTGTTTCCCGGCACCCTAGTACAGCTGGGAGGAGAACGTGTTTCTGACACCAGAAGACAGGTGGAAAGCCCAAGGACAGTGTGTTTCTGAGCCCAGAGGTCAGCGAGCAGGGCAAAAAAGAGCTTTTGTTTCCCGGCACCCTAGTACAGCTGGGAGGAGAACGTGTTTCTGACACCCAAAGACTGGGGGAAAGGCCAGGGACAGTGTGTTTCTGAGCCCAGAGGTCAGCGAGCAGGGTAAAAAAAGAGCTTATGTTTCCCGGGAGACGAGTACATCTGGGAGGAGAACGTGTTTCTGACACCCAAAGACAGCGGCGATAGCGAAGGACAGTGTGTTTCTGAGACCAGAGGGCAGCGAGCATGGCAAAAAAGAGTTTGTGTTTCCTGGGAGCCGAGTACAGCTGGGAGGAGAACGTGATTCTGACACCCAAAGACAGGGGGAAAGGCCAGGGACAGTGTGTTTCTGAGCCCAGAGGTCAGCGAGCAGGGTAAAAAAAGAACTTGTGTTTCCTGGGAGCCGAGTACAGCTGGGAGGAGAACGTGTTTCTGACACCCAAAGACAGGGGAAAGGCCAGGGACAGTGTGTTTCTGAGCCCAGAGGTCAGCGAGCAGGGTAAAAAAGAGCTTATGTTTCCCGGGACACGAGTACATCTGGGAGGAGAACGTGTTTCTGACACCCAAAGACAGCGGAAAGGCGAAGGACAGTGTGTTTCTGAGCCCAGAGGGCAGCGAGCACGGCAAAAAAGAGTTTGTGTTTCCCGGGAGCCGAGTACAGCTGGGAGGAGAACGTGATTCTGACACCCAAAGACAGGGGGAAAAGCCAGGGACAGTGTGTTTCTGAGCCCAGAGGTCAGCGAGCAGGGTAAAAAAAGAGCTTATGTTTCCCGGGACACGAGTACAGCTGGGAGGAGAACGTGTTTCTGACACCAGAAGACAGGGGGAAAGGCCAAGGACAGTGTGTTTCTGAGCCCAGAGGTCAGCGAGCAGGGCAAAAAAGAGCTTGTGTTTCCTGGCATCCGAGTAAAGCTGGGAGGAGAACGTGTTTCTGACACCCAAAGACTGTGGGAAAGGCCAGGGACAGTGTGTTTCTGAGACCAGAAAAGGACAGGGAGACCAGCAAAGGACAGTGTGTTTCTGAGACCAGAGGGCAGCGAGCAGGGCAAAAAAGAGTTTGTGTTTCTCGGGAGCCGAGAACAGCTGGGAGGAGAACGTGTTTCTGACACCAGAAGACAGGGGGAAAGGCCAAGGAGAGTGTGTTTCTGAGCCCAGAGGTCAGCGAGCAGGGCAAAAAGAGCATGTGTTTCCGGCACCCTAGTACAGCTGGGAGGAGAACGTGTTTCTGACACCAGAAGACAGGGGGAAAGGCCAAGGACAGTGTGTTTCTGAGCCCAGAGGTCAGCGAGCAGGGCAAAAAGAGCTTGTGTTTCCGGCACCCTAGTACAGCTGGGAGGAGAACGTGTTTCTGACACCCAAAGACAGGGGAAAGGCCAGGGACAGTGTGTTTCTGAGCCCAGAGGTCAGCGAGCAGGGTAAAAAAAAGAGCTTATTTTTCCCGGGAGACGGGTACATCTGGGAGGAGAACGTGTTTCTGACACCCAAAGACAGCGGCGAAAGCGAAGGACAGTGTGTTTCTGAGACCAGAGGGCAGCGAGCACGGCAAAAAGAGTTTGTGTTTCCCGGGAGCCGAGTACAGCTGGGAGGAGAACGTGATTCTGACACCCAAAGACAGGGGAAAGGCCAGGGACAGTGTGTTTCTGAGCCCAGAGGTCAGCGAGCAGGGTAAAAAAAGAGCTTATGTTTCCCGGGACACGAGTACATCTGGGAGGAGAACGTGTTTCTGACACCCAAAGACAGGGGGAAAGGCCAGGGACAGTGTGTTTCTGAGCCCAGAGTTCAGCGAGCAGGGTAAAAAAAGAGCTTATGTTTCCCGGGACACGAGTACATCTGGGAGGAGAACGTGTTTCTGACACCCAAAGACAGCGGCGATAGCAAAGGACAGTGTGTTTCTGAGCCCAGAGGGCAGCGAGCACGGCAAAAAAGAGTTTGTGTTTCCGGGAGCCGAGTACAGCTGGGAGGAGAACGTGATTCTGACACCCAAAGACAGGGGGAAAGGCCAGGGACAGTGTGTTTCTGAGCCCAGAGGTCAGCGAGCAGGGCAAAAAGAGCTTGTGTTTCCGGCACCCTAGTACAGCTGGGAGGAGAACGTGTTTCTGACACCCAAAGACAGGGGGAAAGGCCAGGGACAGTGTGTTTCTGAGCCCAGAGGTCAGCGAGCAGGGTAAAAAATAGATTGTTTTCCCGGGAGACGGGTACATCTGGGAGGAGAACGTGTTTCTGACACCCAAAGACAGGGCGATAGCGAAGGACAGTGTGTTTCTGAGACCAGAGGGCAGCGAGCAGGGCAAAAAGAGTTTGTGTTTCCGGGAGCCGAGTACAGCTGGGAGGAGAACGTGATTCTGACACCCAAAGACAGGGGGAAAGGCCAGGGACAGTGTGTTTCTGAGCCCAGAGGTCAGCGAGCAGGGCAAAAAGAGCTTATGTTTCCCGGGACACGAGTACATCTGGGAGGAGAACGTGTTTCTGACACCCAAAGACAGGGGAAAGGCCAGGGACAGTGTGTTTCTGAGCCCAGAGTTCAGCGAGCAGGGTAAAAAAAGAGCTTATGTTTCCTGGGACACGAGTACATCTGGGAGGAGAACGTGTTTCTGACACCCAAAGACAGCGGGAAAGAAAAGGACAGTGTGTTTCTGAGCCCAGAGGGCAGTGAGCACGGCAAAAAAGAGTTTGTGTTTCTGAGACCGGGAGCCGAGTACAGCTGGGAGGAGAGAACAGCGTGATTCTGACACCCAAAGACAGGGGGAAAGGCCAGGGACAGTGTGTTTCTGAGCCCAGAGGTCAGCAAGCAGGGCAAAAAGAGCTTATGTTTCCCGGGACACGAGTACATCTGGGAGGAGAACGTGTTTCTGACACCCAAAGACAGGGGGAAAGGCCAGGGACAGTGTGTTTCTGAGCCCAGAGGTCAGCGAGCAGGGTAAAAAAAAAGAGCTTATGTTTCCCGGGACACGAGTACATCTGGGAGGAGAACGTGTTTCTGACACCCAAAGACAGGGGAAAGGCCAGGGACAGTGTGTTTCTGAGCCCAGAGGTCAGCGAGCAGGGTAAAAAAGAGCTTATGTTTCCGGACACGAGTACATCTGGGAGGAGAACGTGTTTCTGACACCCAAAGACAGCGGCGATGGCGAAGGACAGTGTGTTTCTGAGCCCAGAGGGCAGCGAGCAGGGCAAAAAAGAGTTTGTGTTTCCAGGAGCCGAGTACAGCTGGGAGGAGAACGTGTTTCTGACACCCAAAGACAGGGGAAAGGCCAGGGACAGTGTGTTTCTGAGCCCAGAGGTCAGCGAGCAGGGTAAAAAAAGCTTGTGTTTCCTGGCACCCGAGTACAGCTGGGAGGAGAACGTGTTTCTGACACCCAAAGACAGCGGCGATGGCGAAGGACAGTGTGTTTCTGAGACCAGAGGGCAGCGAGCACAGCAAAAAGAGTTTGTGTTTCCTGGCATCAGAGTACAGCTGGGAGGAGAACGTGTTTCTGACACCCAAAGACAGGGGAAAGGCCAGGGACAGTGTGTTTCTGAGACCAGAGGTCAGCGAGCAGGGCAAAAAGAGTTTGTGTTTCCGGGCAGCCGAGTACAGCTGGGAGGAGAACGTGTTTCTGACACCAGAAGACAGGGGAAAGGCCAGGGACAGTGTGTTTCTGAGCCCAGAGGTCAGCGAGCAGGGTAAAAAAAGAGTTTATGTTTCCCGGGACACGAGTACAGCTGGGAGGAGAACGTGTTTCTGACACCCAAAGACAGCGGGGAAAGGCCAAGGACAGTGTGTTTCTGAGCCCAGAGGTCAGCGAGCAGGGCAAAAAAGAGCTTGTGTTTCCCGGGATCCGAGTACAGCTGGGAGGAGAACGTGTTTCTGACACCCAAAGACAGGGAAAGGCCAGGGACAGTGTGTTTCTGAGCCCAGAGGTTTCAGCGAGCAGGGCAAAAAAGAGCTTGTGTTTCGGCAGCCGAGTACAGCTGGGAGGAGAACGTGTTTCTGACACCCAAAGACAGGGGGAAAGGCCAAGGACAGTGTGTTTCTGAGCCCAGAGGTCAGCGAGCAGGGCAAAAAGAGCTTGTGTTTCCCGGCACCCTAGTACAGCTGGGAGGAGAACGTGTTTCTGACACCAGAAGACAGGGGAAAGGCCAAGGACAGTGTGTTTCTGAGCCCAGAGGTCAGGAGCAGGGCAAAAAGAGCTTGTGTTTCCCGGCACCCTAGTACAGCTGGGAGGAGAACGTGTTTCTGACACCAAAGACAGGGGAAAGGCCAGGGACAGTGTGTTTCTGAGCCCAGAGGTCAGCGAGCAGGGTAAAAAGAGCTTATGTTTCCGGGGAGCCGAGTACATCTGGGAGGAGAACGTGTTTCTGACACCCAAAGACAGCGGCGAAGGCCAAGGACAGTGTGTTTCTGAGACCAGAGGGCAGCGAGCAGGGCAAAAAAGAGTTTGTGTTTCCCGGCAGCCGAGAACAGCCGGGAGGAGAACGTGTTTCTGTCACCAGAAGACAGGGGGAAAGGCCAAGGACAGTGTGTTTCTAAGACCAGAGGTCAGCGAGCAGGGCAAAAATGAGCTTATGTTTCCCAGGAGACGAGTACATCTGGGAGGAGAACGTGTTTCTGACACCCAAAGACAGCGGCGATGGCGAAGGACAGTGTGTTTCTGAGACCAGAGGGCAGCGAGCAGGGCAAAAAAGAGTTTGTGTTTCCCGGCAGCAGAGAACAGCCGGGAGGAGAACGTGTTTCTGACACCAGAAGACAGGGGGAAACGCCAGGGACAGTGTGTTTCTAAGACCAGAGGTCAGCGAGCGGGGCAAAAAAGAGTTTGTGTTTCCCGGGAGCCGAGTACAGCTGGGAGGGGAACGTGTTTCTGACACCAGAAGACAGGGGGAAAGGCCAAGGACAGTGTGTTTCTGAGCCCAGAGGTCAGCGAGCGGGGCAAAAAAGAGTTTGTGTTTCCCGGGAGCCGAGTACAGCTGGGAGGGGAACGTGTTTCTGACACCCAAAGACAGGGGGAAAGGCCAGGGACAGTGTGTTTCTGAGCCCAGAGGTCAGCGAGCAGGGCAAAAAAGAACTTGTGTTTCCCGGGAGCCGAGTACAGCTGGGAGGAGAACGTGTTTCTGACACCAGAAGACAGGGGGAAAGGCCAAGGACAGTGTGTTTCTGAGCCCAGAGGGCAGCGAGCAGGGCAAAAAAGAGCTTGTGTTTCTTGGCATCCGAGTACAGCTGGGAGGAGAACGTGTTTCTGACACCAGAAGACAGGGGGAAAGGCCAAGGACAGTGTGTTTCTGAGCCCAGAGGTCAGCGAGCAGGGCAAAAAAGAGTTTGTGTTTCCCGGCACCCGAGTACAGCTGGGAGGAGAACGTGTTTCTGACACCCAAAGACAGGGGGAAAGGCCAGGGACAGTGTGTTTCTGAGCCCAGAGGGTGAGACCAGCAAAGGACAGCTGAGACCAGAAAAAGAGTTTGTGTTTCCTGGCAGCCGAGTACAGCTGGGAGGAGAACGTGTTTCTGACACCAGAAGACAGGGGAAAGGCCAAGGACAGTGTGTTTCTGAGCCCAGAGGGCAGCGAGCAGGGCAAAAAAGAGTTTGTGTTTCCTGGCATCCGAGTACAGCTGGGGAGGAGAACGTGTTTCTGACACCCAAAGACTGGGGAAAGGCCAGGGACAGTGTGTTTCTGAGAGCCCAGAAAAGGAGGGGCAAAAAAGGACAGTGTGTTTCAAGAACAGGGAGGGAAAGTTTGTGTTTCTGACAGCCGAGAACAGCTGGGAAGGCCAGAACGTGTTTCTGACACCCAAAGACAGTGGGAAAGGCCAGGGACAGTGTGTTTCTGAGACCAGAGGTCAGCGAGCAGGGCAAAAAAGTTTGTGTTTCCGGGAGCCGAGTACAGCTGGGAGGAGAACGTGTTTCCGACACCAGAAGACAGGGGAAAGGCCAAGGACAGTGTGTTTCTGAGCCCAGAGGGCAGCGAGCAGGGCAAAAAGAGCTTGTGTTTCCTGGCAGCCGAGTACAGCTGGGAGGAGAACGTGTTTCTGACACCCAAAGACAGGGGGAAAGGCCAGGGACAGTGTGTTTCTGAGCCCAGAGGTCAGCGAGCAGGGCAAAAAAGAACTTGTGTTTCCCGGGAGCCGAGTACAGCTGGGAGGAGAACGTGTTTCTGACACCCAAAGACAGGGGGAAAGGCCAAGGACAGTGTGTTTCTGAGCCCAGAGGGCAGCGAGCAGGGCAAAAAAAGAGCTTGTGTTTCCTGGCATCCGAGTACAGCTGGGAGGAGAACGTGTTTCTGACACCAAAGACTGGGAAAAGGCCAAGGACAGTGTGTTTCTGAGCCCAAAGGAGGTCAGACCAGAGCAGGGCAAAAAAGAGTTTGTGTTTCCCGGCAGCCGAGAACAGCTGGGAGGAGAACGTGTTTCTGACACCAAAGACAGGGGGAAAGGCCAGGGACAGTGTGTTTCTGAGCCCAGAGGTCAGCGAGCAGGGCAAAAAGAGCTTGTGTTTCCGGCACCCGAGTACAGCTGGGAGGAGAACGTGTTTCTGACACCCAAAGACAGGGGGAAAGGCCAAGGACAGTGTGTTTCTGAGCCCAGAGGTCAGCGAGCAGGGCAAAAAAGAGCTTGTGTTTCCTGGCACCCGAGTACAGCTGGGAGGAGAACGTGTTTCTGACACACAAAGACAGGGGGAAAGGCCAAGGACAGTGTGTTTCTGAGCCCAGAGGTCAGCGAGCAGGGTAAAAAAAGAGCTTATGTTTCCCGGGAGACGAGTACATCTGGGAGGAGAACGTGTTTCTGACACCCAAAGACAGCGGCGATGGCGAAGGACAGTGTGTTTCTGAGACCAGAGGGCAGCGAGCAGGGCAAAAAAGAGTTTGTGTTTCCCGGCAGCCGAGAACAGCCGGGAGGAGAACGTGTTTCTGACACCAGAAGACAGGGGGAAAGGCCAGGGACAGTGTGTTTCTAAGACCAGAGGTCAGCGAGCAGGGCAAAAAAGTTTGTGTTTCTGGGATCCGAGTACAGCTGGGAGGAGAACGTGTTTCTGACACCCAAAGACAGGGGGAAAGGCCAAGGACAGTGTGTTTCTGAGCCCAGAGGTCAGCGAGCAGGGCAAAAAAGAGTTTGTGTTTCCTGGCAGCCGAGTACAGCTGGGAGGAGAACGTGTTTCTGACACCCAAAGACAGGGGAAAGGCCAGGGACAGTGTGTTTCTGAGCCCAGAGGTCAGCCCAGAGCAGGGCAAAAAGAGTTTATGTTTCAGGACACGAGTACAGCTGGGAGGAGAACGTGTTTCTGACACCAAAGACAGGGGAAAGGCCAAGGACAGTGTGTTTCTGAGCCCAGAGTGCAGCGAGCAGGGCAAAAAGAGTTTGTGTTTCCCAGGAGCCGAGTACAGCTGGGAGGGAACGTGTTTCTGACACCCAAAGACAGGGGGAAAGGCCAGGGACAGTGTGTTTCTGAGCCCAGAGGTCAGCGAGCAGGGCAAAAAAGAGCTTGTGTTTCCTGGCATCCGAGTACAGCTGGGAGGAGAACGTGTTTCTGACACCCAAAGACTGTGGGAAAGGCCAGGGACAGTGTGTTTCTGAGACCAGAAAAGGACAGTGAGACCAACAAAGGACAGTGTGTTTCTGAGACCAGAGGGCAGCGAGCAGGGCAAAAAAGAGTTTGTGTTTCCCGGGAGCCGAGTACAGCTGGGAGGAGAACGTGTTTCTGACACCCAAAGACAGCGGCGAAAGGCCAAGGACAGTGTGTTTCTGAGCCCAGAGGGCAGCGAGCAGGGCAAAAAAAGAGCTTGTGTTTCCTGGCACCCGAGTACAGCTGGGAGGAGAACGTGTTTCTGACACCAGAAGACAGGGGAAAGGCCAGGACAGTGTGTTTCTGAGCCCAGAGGGCAGCGAGCAGGGCAAAAAGAGCTTGTGTTTCCGGCACCCGAGTACAGCTGGGAGGAGAACGTGTTTCTGACACCCAAAGACTGTGGGAAAGGCCAGGGACAGTGTGTTTCTGAGACCAGAAAAGGACAGTGAGACCAGCAAAGGACAGTGTGTTTCTGAGACCAGAGGTCAGCGAGCAGGGCAAAAAAGAGTTTATGTTTCCAGGGACACGAGTACAGCTGGGAGGAGAACGTGTTTCTGACACCAAAGACAGGGGGGATAGGCCAAGGACAGTGTGTTTCTGAGCCCAGAGGGCAGCGAGCAGGGCAAAAAAGAGTTTGTGTTTCCTGGCATCCGAGTACAGCTGGGAGGGGAACGTGTTTCTGACACCCAAAGACAGGGGGAAAGACCAGGGACAGTGTGTTTCTGAGCCCAGAGGTCAGCGAGCAGGGCAAAAAAAGAGCTTATGTTTCCCAGCACCCGAGTACAGCTGGGAGGAGAACAGAAGACAGGGGGAAAGGCCAAGGACAGTGTGTTTCTGACACCCAAAGACTGTGGGAAAGGCCAGGGACAGTGTGTTTCTGAGACCAGAAAAGGACAGTGAGACCAACAAAGGACAGTGTGTTTCTGAGCCCAGAGGTCAGCGAGCAGGGCAAAAAAAGAGCTTATGTTTCCAGGGACACGAGTACATCTGGGAGGAGAACGTGTTTCTGACACCCAAAGACAGCGGCGATGGCCAAGGACAGTGTGTTTCTGAGCCCAGAGTGCAGCGAGCAGGGCAAAAAAGAGTTTGTGTTTCCCGGCAGCCGAGTACAGCTGGGAGGGAGAACGTGTTTCTGACACCCAAAGACAGGGGAAAGGCCAGGACAGTGTGTTTCTGAGCCCAGAGGTCAGCGAGAGCAGGGCAAAAAGAGTTTGTGTTTCCAGAGGGCATCCGAGTACAGCTGGGAGGAGAACGTGTTTCTGACACCCAAAGACTGGGGAAAGGCCAGGGACAGTGTGTTTCTGAGACCAGAAAAGGACAGTGAGACCAACAAAGGACAGTGTGTTTCTGAGCCCAGAGGTCAGCGAGCAGGGCAAAAAGAGCTTATGTTTCCAGGGACACGAGTACATCTGGGAGGAGAACGTGTTTCTGACACCCAAAGACAGCGGGAAAGGCAAAGGACAGTGTGTTTCTGAGCCCAGAGGGCAACGAGCAGGGCTAAAAGAGCTTGGGTTTCCTGGCACCTGAGTACAGCTGGGAGGAGAACGTGTTTCTGACACCCAGAAGACAGGGGGAAAGGCCAGGGACAGTGTGTTTCTGAGACCAGTGGTCAGCGAGCAGGGCAAAAAGAGCTTGTGTTTCCGGCACCCGAGTACAGCTGGGAGGAGAACGTGTTTCTGACACCCAAAGACTGTGGGAAAGGCCAGGGACAGTGTGTTTCTGAGACCAGAAAAGGACAGTGAGACCAACAAAGGACAGTGTGTTTCTGAGCCCAGAGGGCAGCGAGCAGGGCAAAAAAGAGTTTGTGTTTCCAGGGACACGAGAACATCTGGGAGGAGAACGTGTTTCTGACACCCAAAGACAGGGCGAAAGGCCAAGGACAGTGTGTTTCTGAGCCCAGAGGTGCAGCGAGCAGGGCAAAAAGAGTTTGTGTTTCCCGGCAGCCGAGTACAGCTGGGAGGGGAACGTGTTTCTGACACCCAAAGACAGGGGAAAGGCCAGGGACAGTGTGTTTCTGAGACCAGTGGGCAGCGAGCAGGGCAAAAAGTGCTTGTGTTTCCCGGCACCCGAGTACAGCTGGGAGGAGAACGTGTTTCTGACACCCGAAAAACAGCGCATGGCGAAGGACAGTGTGTTCCTGAGAACAGAAAGGACAGTGAGACCAGCAAAGGACAGTGTGGTTCTGAGACCAGAGGGCAGCGAGCAGGGCAAGAGAGCTTGTACGTATGCAGAGTATGGAACATTGTGCAAATTGTAAGAACTCACAATACACAGTCATCTTTATCATCATTTCCCTTCGTCTGTATTACACTGCTTCCCAGGGTTTGTGCTGTGCCAATTTGGGTGTGGATTTTAAACGCCCCCTAAAATGAACCTCCCGTACTGTGCCCATGTATATTGCTGTGGCAACCTCGTGTTGTCCTCGCATCGCCTACACACCCCGAGTCGAGCGGGTCAGAGTGACACTCGATCTCTTTCACAGCCCTCAGAGTGTTGCAAAAAAGGAGGAGGCCGAAATACAACAACGTGCACGTGTTTCACTGTAATCGGTTTATTATTATTATCGCTACTAGTAATTATCTGGGAGGGTGAAAAAACACAGCCCAGGGTGAGGCTCGAACTCGCCACCTCGGCATCTAACCCCGCCGTTGTCCTCGCGCGTCGCGCACACAGGCGAGTCGAGCGGGTCAGAGGACCCTCGATCTCTTTCACAGCCCTCAGAGTATTGCAAAAAGAAGGAGGTCGAAATACAACAACGTGCGCGTGTTTCACTGTTATCGGTTTATTATTATCATCGCTGTTAATAATTATCTGGTAGGGCAAAAAAAACACCGCCCGGCGAGGCTCGAACTCGCCACCTCGGCATCTAACCCAGCTGTTGACCCGAGGACGGCGGGAGTGAGGGGAATCTCACGCTCGGGTCGCTGGGACCCGAGGGTAGTGTGAGGGATAACGGTGGCACGGCAACGATATCATCCTCTGGTGACAGAAATGTGTAGTGTGTGCATGAAAAATAAATGCAAAATATTTGGACAATGGACCTTCTGCTTCCCAGGGTTGTGTGCTGGTAGGGCAAAAAACACCGCCCGGGCGAGGCTCGAACTCGCCACCTCGGCATCTAACCCAGCCGTTGACCCGAGGACGGCGGGAGTGAGGGGGAATCCTACGCTCGGGTCGCCGGGACCCGAGGGTAGTGAGGGTTAACCACTCGGCCACGACAACCGACGGCCCTAATTCTACGAATCTCGCCAGCACTACCAACTAGGCACTCCCATGCCATCTTTGTAATTCCTCTTTAGCCTCTAAGAGCGAAGACACAAGCTCAGTGATGCATTGACATATTACACTGTGACATATTACACTGTGAAGGATATGCTGCCAGTCTTAAGTAGAAAAAGACCGGCTTTAAAAGGTGTAGTTGACCGTAAATATGAGCCGAGTCGAAAGTATTTCACGGTAAAAGCCCTACCGCAAATATACACTGATACGTATTTGGATTCCTGTATCTGCATCCTTATGCATGCTGACCGTCAAATCCACCCGGTAATTCCTCTTAGCCTCTAAGAGCGAAGACACAAGCTCAGTCATTACTTCATTGGCATCGATTTAATGCAGATTGTGTTGTTAGCCTGTTCTTGACAGGGCCCCAAATCTCAATTTCCGCCTAAAATGACCCGTCCCAATCTCAATGGATAATGATCTTGAAAAGAACCATGTAGGAAGATTTGGTAAAGGGCATTTAAAAACAGTATGAATTTTGTGGAAAATGTTCAATTAATTAAGGATAATGAAACACATAATATCTGGCATGAGCTAAAACTCAAAAAACAACACAGGTGTTTTTTTTTTTTTTTACTTTGAAAATGTCTATCTCAGACTCTAATTCTCCGGTCAAAATTACAAAGCAGAAAGTGTAAATGTGAGCAATATAGAAAAACACACCGTATTGCCTACATTGACAGTGCTAGGATGATGCTAAATGAATGTCAGAAGTGGGGATTGGATCCAACGCCTCCAGGGAGAATGCGACCTGAACGCAGAGCCTTAGACCGCTCGGCCATCCCGACTCCGTATGGAGATGCCATGATTAAAGGCGATGTCTTCAAGCTGACTAAATGACAGTGCTGTCAAATATTCACTATGCCCACAGCAGCATGAAGCACAGTAAAACAGCATAGAAGACCTGTACGAGAACGTATCTCACCTTTCTTGCAGTCTCAAACCACAACCAGAATAAAAACATCTGCATGCCCTTGAAATGGCTTGCCTCTCGGAATTTAGAATGGGTTCCCAGAGGAACAAGCAAAAGGAACTGTTGTCGGCAGGATTTGAACTCTGCTGGAAGATCCTAATGGATTTCAGTCCACGCCTTAACCACTCGGCCACGACAAACCGACGGCCCCACTATACGAATCTCGCCAGCATACCAACTAGGCACTCCCATGCCATCTTTGTAATTCCTCTTAGCCTCTAAGAGCGAAGACACAAGCTCAGTGATGCATTGACATATTACACTGTGACATATTACACTGTGAAGGATATGCTGCCAGTCTTAAGTAGAAAAGACCGCTTTAAAAGGTGTAGTTGACCGTAAATATGAGCTGCCGAGTCGAGAAAGTATTTCACGGTAAAAGCCCTACCGCAAATATACACTGATACGTATTTGATTCCTGTATCTGCATCCTTATGCATGCTGACCGTCACGTCACCCGGTAATTCCTCTTAGCCTCTAAGAGCGAAGACACAAGCTCAGCCATTACTTCATTGGCATCGGGATTTAATGCAGATTGTGTTGTTAGCCTGTTCTTGACAGGCCCCAAATCTCACATTTCCGCCTAAAATGACCCGTCCCAATCTCAATGGATAATGATCTTGAACAGAACCATGTAGGAAGATTTGCAAAGGTGTTGTGGATTATTCTACATGTCAGCTGTAAAGTTCAGAAAATAGTGTAGATAAACATGTGATAGAAGATGTGTATGTTAGTGAGGCCTGGGGAGGAAATAGGGATGACATCTGTATACCTTAAGAGGGGCCCAATGCTAGAAATGGATGCCTTGATTACCTTATCTGTGATGGACTGTCAAAGCAACTGTATGGGTTTCACCATAAAAGGATATGTACCAGGCCTTCCTGTGCTTGACTGGGAGTGAACCTCGGTTTATGACAGCTCTATACGTCACCCATATCATACTGTATAGTTTGTTGAGATTATCTGACGGCCCCATCTGTTCTCCTTCAAGTATTGTTTAAGCTTCAGCGGGAAGTGTGTACGTTTATCGGGCTATATAAACCGCACTGGTCTTCATATTAGTTAGAAATAACCTGCCACCGCATTGTTACTCGTGAGCGCGTGTGTTAGTTGGGTTTCTCCTCATCTATCAATTAAACTGTTAGAGTTAACTTGAGAGATACTCTTGTCTGTTCTTATTTC
>CM055734.1:22970823-23256304 GCA_029465975.1 Dallia pectoralis | reverse complement strand
GCCGGGTCTAGTGACAACACTAGTGCATTCTATATAACATCCAGTTAGTGCTGGGTCTAATGACAACACTAGTGCATTCTATATAACATGAATGAGTCCAGTACCTGGAGAAGTGACATTTCTCGTTGGCCCTAAAAATAATATCGCAAATAAGCAATTTTTGAATGGACAATAACAAAGATGATCACAAAGCACCGTTCCCATCAATGTTCTCTACAATCCAACCTAGCAAAGCTTTTGAGAAACGCATGCAGCCCAGTTCATTATTCACTGATCTAGATAGCGACATAACTGGAAGAGAGCAGAAAAAAACTAAAATCTAGATTTGTCTATTGATATTATATTATGTGCTGACGTTGAGGATGTTAATGATGCTTCTGATCACTCATCTTGGGGGAAATGTCAGTTTTTTCCTGACTCACAGATTCAAAAATTCGGGACACTGAAGTCTCTACTTCCGGTTCAAGGAGCTGTCAATCAAAACATCACCAGCCAATGAGAGGGGACTTGTGTTACGCCCGCCCACACGATAGGTATGAGCCAGAAGGGCGAACGTAAATTTGAGAAGCGAAAATGAAAAAAAGATTTCGAAAACGAAAACTCTGGCAGCGCATTCAAAAGCACGTTTGGCGAAAGTGAAACTGAAATTTTTAATCAAAGAATGCAGTTTTTTTTAAGACAATGTAAAAATGTTTGGTGTTTATGCATATTTTTTGTTCGTTTTTTAAAAAGTTTAATTCATTTTTATTGACCCAAATCTTATCCCATACCTTCTCCCTATATTCAAAATGGATTGCATAATTAAATAATTCCACTATATGGTCGGTTGTATTACTAAAAGAAAGAATATATTTAACATTTTGATCCAAATGACCTGATCTTAAATTGTTTATTACATAAAAAAATCTTGTTTCACATTCACTGTTTTCTAGGGACTTAAATGTGCACACACAATAAGCTTTAAACATTTATCATTTAACCAAGTGTTTCCATTCCGGGCAGACAAAGGACAGAAATAGATCAACTTCATTTTGGATCACCACAGGAGTCGGGTGAATGTTATCTGGGGAATAGTGGCAGGAGGTCATCTGCCAAACGTCAATGAGGACCACTGGCAGGTCCCTAAACATGGTCTTGAGGACCTGGTCAAGCTGCCAGGAGAGCCAGTCGCTGCCATACACATCCTTGTAGCCCGTATTGGCTGATTTGATTACTACCAGCGTGGCAGGAGAGCGTCTCAGCAGGGAGGCCACAGCCCTGTGGATGACAGCCAGGCGGTGAATGTAGCTGGCCAGTGGGTACGTGGTGAAATGAGCCCAGAGGGTGAAGACCACCACAGTGTGTGGACCTCCTGCCAGATCCTCCACCTCCCTAGCAATGTAGTGGAGGTCAGCCCAGGGGGTCTTGCTTGTCCGAATCGGTACCCCATGGGCCCTCCATATGATACGAGTGTTGGACTGGAGGTCAACCACCTCAAAAGGGCCTGATTGTCTGGAGGTGAAGAGGTTCAGGCGTTTCAGAGCTGCAGGGTGTTGATATAATGAAACTGAATTAAATGACAGACATTTACATAACAAATTCCACTATAATCTATTTGAAACAAATAAATGAAAACAATTTGTTTGACGTATATAACTATATTTTCTCAAAATTGATTTATATTACGCGTCAAACTGAGGGAATACTGTTAATATCAGGTTCATTCTACAACAGTCATTTCCAATATGATATTATCCCAAACAATTCCCAAAACTCCAAAACTCGAACATCCAACTGAATGTACAAAACATATCAGACAGTGACAAAGGGGCTATGCTGACAAACTATGTGCGGCTCTTTAACCTCAAGCCAAACTTGGATGAAGTCCTGATGTTGTGGAAGACATCCTGCCTGGTGACTGCAGAGCAGTTGATCTGAACTCCCCCCATTGTAAAGACACTGGAAACTCTGTTAATGTATTGTCAATGACCAGTTGAGCTGACCTCCCACACAGACCTCCCCCACTGACCTCCCACACTGACCTCCCACACTGACCTCCCACACATCACCTCTCTTACTAAGAAAGCACAACTAAGACTCCACTGCCTGGGGCAGCACAAAAAGTACAAACTGCCAACGTCCACAATGATTATTGCCTACACAGCCATCATCAAAGTTTTACCAGAGTCAAATTCCTTGTTCGTTTACGCAAGCTTGGCCAATAAAGCTGATTCAGATTCTGATTGAGTCTATCCTTACCAGCCACTGTCAAGGATAAAGACAGATTGCAAAGCATCATCTGCTCTGTAGAGCAGAGTATTGGATGTAAGCTGTCGTTCCTCACAGAACTGATCAAAGCCAAGTCACTGAGCCATCTGACTCTACCTCTATCAAGACCAAAAACATCTTCCCGACAGCAGTCAGTCTAAGGAATATGCCTCTAACACTAGATTGCCATCTTGCAACAAAGCCATTTCATTTTAAGATAAAACAATCATAAGATATCATACTTGGCACTTGTTTCTCCAAATACTCGAACCACTGACGAAGTGTGGAGTCACCCATCATGAGGATCTGTTTGTTCTTCAGGCAACCTGACACCAGCTCAGCTGATGGAAACGACTTCCCATCACACACCAGGGATGTCCAGTGATCCTGGAGGTAGAATCCAGCCGGTACTGAGGTGTGCAAACCAGGATGGCATTTTGTTTGTGGTCCTACAGAAAAAAGAAATAGGCTAGTTCTAGGAGTTTAGAGCCAGAAACGTTGCTAGTTCAGATCCCACAGGGAAAAAAAATTAGTTGTTGTGCCTTCAAATTAATCAGTTAATCAAAATGTATCTGGGTTATAGCATCTGCAAAATTAGTCAAACATAAGTCTTCTTAAATGTTGTATGAATCAAACTTGTTTTGCATTGCTATCTTGAAACACTGTGTCATGAACAGAGCGGCGTAGTGCGGTGAAAGCCATTTGCAGAGCCGTAGAATCTAGTTCAATATAATTATTTATTTATAATGAACACAAAACAAACCGAGACCGGCGAAAACAACACTAAACTGTAGGACTAAAATGAAAACGCGCATATAGCGACTTAAGCAGCCACGCCCCCACAACACTCGTGATACACTGCTGATAAACGTCAGTTAGCATGTTAATAACACGGTTTATTACACCTGTCTAACAAATTATATTCCAGAATACAGAGTTCTCTTTTTACTCCCATTTGTCATCTGGCGGAATGACGACAATATACAATGCATCCTCCAATTGCACATCATTTGATTATTGTAAATAATATCTATTTTTATATAGCATACATTTTTATCAGAATTCAGTTTAATTAATCTGTCACAACCTGATCTGTCTCACCTGGCTTGTCATTGTCTCCACCCCTTTTCACCAGATGATCCCTATCTACTGATTGTTACCTGGGCTTTATATGTCAGAATTTCCTGTTACCTGTTGCCAGATCATTTGTCTTAGTACACTCTGTTCCCGGGTTCTCCTGTTCTCTGTTACCTGTCTTGTTTTTCCTGAGTTCCCAGTGTTTGACCATTTCCGTTCCTGACTCCGAGCCTGCCTGATCCCTTGTTACAATCTTGAGTTCTACCCGCCTCGACCATCGACAACGAACCAGCCTACTTTCGTGTACCGTATTTTTATCTGATTAATTTTTTATCAGCAATTTGCATTTAATCTATTTACACATTTTAATGAACCGGTAGGTCGGACACAAGACTAATGCAAACAGGTGACATCTCTTAACTAAACAATAACAAAAAATTACACTCAACATGACAGGACAGAAGCAACCGAAACAAAGACTGACAAAAACACACTGGGAACAGAAGAACTTAGATAAGGTCAGTGATTAGGAAAACAGGGGTGTTGGATGTTCTTTGCCATGCCAGGACATTATTATTTTACATTAATACAACCTATATATTATTATTTTACATTTTTTTCTATATTTATATATTCCCTCAATATTTTACATTTAATTAATCTGATCTGTCTTCATGGGCAGATCTGTTTTCTTTATAGACTGATCTGTCTTCTTCATAGGTTGATTGGTCATTGTCACGATTAATCCAAGGTGTAGTGCAGGGAAAGCCAAATGCAGAGCCGGATGATCAAGTTCGTGGAGGACAACGAACGGAAAAAACATACACGGAATGAAATGAAATGCGCTTACATAAAGTGTCTTACAGATAAACATAACACAGTGTAGAAACATATAGTTATAGGTGAGCACTAAACAAAAAGTACGAATGCAGGATGACTAGTTTCACTAGATATCACAGTCATCTCCCATGAACAATGTTCCAGTCTGCAGGTTTTTATAATGATCAGGAAATTTCTCATATTTAGGGATAACAAGAGATAACAAATAAACTTTTGAATTGTTTTTGTAACGATAATTTCTACTCAGACGTTTGGTGTAAAAACGTAAAGCATCTTGTGTTGCTGATAGAACGACCAATGGGAGGCAACAAAGCTATGACAGTGTCTGCGTCCGAAATCGCGTACTTCCATACTTTATAGTATGTGAAAAACAGTACGCGAGCAGAGTAGTATGTCCGAAATCGTAGTATTCGAAAAACAGTATGCGAAAAGTACCCGGATGACCTACTACTTCCGGCGAGATTCTGAAGTGTGCATACGATGGGCACTTTACTATCCCATGATGCAACAGGAGAGAGGAGTTCTCATTACATCTAAAAATGGCGGAAACCGGAGACGCGGCAGTCTTCAAGTGTAACTACTTTAGAAATGTTAATAATAAAAAAGGGTAACTACTTTAGAAAACACTTTTTTTGTTTCTTTGTGGTTAAATTGTATTTGTTTAACATCATATAAGTAAACAATTGACTTAAAAGCGGGTTTGCTTTATGCGTGGTGGTAGGAGGACGGGGACCTGAGGGAAACACGCTTCTCTTGCCCGGTAGATAATACAAGTAGAAAATTCTAACACGGCGCATGTAGTACGTCCGGACTCCATTCATACTACCCGGATTCATACTATATAGAACATACTTTTTTAATGGTCGCAAAGTACGTTCTTATTTAAATGTAGTACATACTCTGTCATAGTACGCGATTTCGGACGCAGCCAGTGTCACATTTCAGGCGTAGTGCAGAGGTATGCCAGGTGCAGAGCCCATAGCACGAACATAAAAAAACATAAACACTGTAATACTGAAATAAGGTGCACTTAACTTAGCGGCTGTTAAATGTCACCAATAGTACTATAAACAGTACTCTTGCCTTCTTCATGGAACGACCGCAGATGCGGTGTAATCGGCCCTGATAGCCGCATCGGTGGGTCATAACCAAAGTAATAGGAATACTCAGCTGTGCTACTAATCAACATGATACACAGAAGTGATCTCCCCTAAAACCCTGTGACAACACAGCCCATTCGTGATAATAATAACCCTAAGGAAACTGCAAAGCCCTCATAGCCCACTAGATGTTCTCACTGGGCCAGGAATCGTTACAGACAGATGAAACTAGGACCCATGCTGCTCAATGCAGAGTCTTATAAAAAAATAGTCCAGGTCAAATACAGTCAGAAAGGAACAACTAGCACAACCGTGTAATGACTTCTAATTTGTTTGAATGTGATTGGTTAATTATGAACACAGCCAAATCCCCAGTGATAAGAGGGTGTGCACACTTATCCAACCATGTTATTTTTGTAATTATTCCCCCTCAAAAGTTTCAGTTTGTTTTTCATTTGAATTGTTCACATTATAAGTCAAATTAAAGGTTGAAAAGGTTCTGGTATCATTTTTCTTAGTCTCATTTGTTCACATCACAAAAGTCTGGCATTTTAACAGGGGTGTGTAGACTTTTTAAATACACTAAAATTGTGGAATTTTTTTTTGCAAGATCTACCAGTAAAAGAAGGAGTGGACAAAATCGAATGGAAATAAAGGGTGTGGAAACAAAACCAGGATTTGTTTGTAGAGACTTACGTATTTCGTTCCTTGGTTTGATATTGATAACTGGATTATCGCCTTGTAGAACAATGTCTTTGCTGAAAAAAATAGAAATGTTGTTATTTGAGTGAAGAACAACAGTGATGCATTTGGATACAACTGGTGTTAGGACAACAGTCCAACCTGAATGTGATCAGTAATAGTTGGATACAACTGGTGTTAGGACAACAGTCCAACCTGAATGTGATCAGTAGTTGGATACACCTGGTATTAAAACAACAGTCCAACCTGAATGTGATCAGTGATAGTTGGATACACCTGGTATTAAAACAACAGTCCAACCTGAATGTGATCAGTGATAGTTGGATACACCTGGTATTAAAACAACAGTCCAACTTGAATGTTATCAGTGATAGTTGGATACACCTGGTATTAAAACAACAGTCCAACCTGAATGTGATCAGTGATTGTTGGATACACCTGGTATTAAAACAACAGTCCAACCTGAATGTGATCAGTGATAGTTGGATACACCTGGTATTAAAACAACAGTCCAACCTGAATGTGATCAGTGATAGTTGGATACACCTGGTATTAAAACAACAGTCCAACCTGAATGTGATCAGTAATAGTTGGATACACCTGGTATTAAAACAACAGTCCAACCTTTACGTAATGAGTAATAGTTGGATACACCTGGTATTAAAACAACAGTCCAACCTGAATTTGATCAGTATTGGTTGGATACACTCATCTCATCTTCAACCGCTTATCAGGGGTCGGGTCGCGGGGGTAGCAGCTCTAGCAAGGGACCTCAAACTTCCCTTTCCCGGGCAACATTAGCCAGCTCTGACTGGGGAATCCCGAGGCGTTCCCAGGCCAGTGTGGAGATATAATCTCTCCACCTAGTCCTGGGTCTTCCCCGAGGTCTCCTCCCAGCTGGACGTGCCTGGAACATGTTATGGAATTTTATGATCATTCAAGAAGTTTGGTTACATGTAAGTCTCATAGATGTTGTTTAGGCCAAAAGGCACAGAGAAAGGTTAAGAACGGAAAGCACGAGACTCTGAAAAACTGAATCTGGTTCCTCGTCGGAGGACAAGCCGGAATGTATCTTTACATTGTTAAAGGGGCCCAATGCTAGAAATAGATGTCTTGATTACCTTACCTGTGATGGACTGTCAAAGCAACTGTATGGGTTTACATGTGTCTCACCATAAATGGGCATTAGGCCTCTCTTGACTTGACTGGGGAGTGACCCTCGGGTTTTCATGACAGCTCCATATGTCATGAATATCATCCTATATTTGGTGAGATCTTCTAAGGACCTCATCTGTTCTCCATTGCCTGTTTAGGTTGGTGTGTCAATGAGTGTGCGTAACTTCATTCCTTTAAATACCATGCAGAAGTTGTAATCATTAGGTCAGTCTGATCCAGCACAGGTTATTGTCCTGTTGTCTGATGAAGGCTTTCCTCAAACCCATTCTTCAAGCTTGCTATAGGGATTGATCTGATCAATGCAAAAGCTTAAACCTGTATTTGAGAAATGGTTTCTTACTTGCAATTAAACAAGTTAAAATTGTCAACTGTAACATACTCTCGTGCGTCTTACTTTAAGTTCAAATTCAGCGATTAAAGTCTAAAATTTCCACGACACTTGGGGGCATCGTCCGAGATTCTTAACAAAGTAATCCGTATTTTTCCAAAACAGGCTACATATCCTAAAAAGCGATATAATTTTTAATTTTTTTTTTGAAAAATAATAGGCCAGGACTGTCTTTGGAGATAAGTGATACTATACAGAATTTTGAAACTCAAGGACCTAAAAATGCTGAATTGGGACAATGTTGGACGACAGTTTGACAACGGTTTTGATAAATTAACAAAATAGGCTCGTTAATTTTGACTTAATTCGTAAGGTTATTCTAAGATTTTAAACTTGGCTTAGAAATGGAAAACAGTACTTCTAATCGGGTATTTGTTGATTTTGGTCTGGTAAAACGTGCATGTCAGGAATTATTAATTTCTGCAGCTCCAATCCTCCTCAACAAATGGGTGAGTGGAGAGCGCCAGACTGGAGCAATATTTACCTGTATGAAGTGTTAATACCTGTGTACAGTAGGAATAAAATGCTGTTCAATATAGGTTATCTGGGTGCGGTGAGACAGATCGGTTATTCAGGATATCTCACTTAAAAGAACTGACGAGTTCATTAACACATATAGGACACTTCATTATATGCTAAAATTAGATTTGCGTCTTAAATATCGATAACAACATGGGTAATTACATGTGTATTGGTAAACCTTCGGTGGATACTGAACGTTACGTTGTTGGACCGGCTAAAATAATGACAGATAAATACGGAGACTGGACATGCGAACAGTTAGACCTGTGGGAGTTATTGGGATTTCCTGCTCATGGCAGTTTTAGTCAGAGACAGATACTGTTGTTGAAAGACAAGTTGGAGGATTTTGAACAGGGTAAAATTAAGGTTTCACGGGGTAATCGGCAGGAAGTAGATTGGAAGGCATATAATAAGTGGAGAGAGCAGACTGATATACGGGCTAAGCGGTGTAGCACGGGGCTTGTTAATCGTGTTCTAGCTTGTCCCAACCAGGTTGATGCTGCCTGTCCTCCTGCTGACCGACCCCCACCCTATCGCGGCGTTACCACAACAGCCCCAGCGGTACCAACTATGCCAACAGCATCGGACCTGATGGAAAACATTCCCGGAGAAGGACTCTACCCATCCGTAATCGGCCTCGACAGAGTTTCACCCGCCGCTGAGAGGACCCAGAGTACTACTGCGGCCTGTCCCAGAGAACAACACAGCATTGATGCCGGGCAATTCCCTATGGTGGAGGTAGCCAACCCAGCTGGTGGAGGAGACACGGATAACCCAGCAACTATACTAGTCTACAGACCGTGGTCACCCGCCGACCTGAGAGAGGTGGCTTCTACACTACCTGACCCAGAAACAGAAGGTGGAGAGGAATTTGTCCGTGTGTTTCTACAGATCGTGAATCAATATAGACCGACCTCTGTGGAGATTGAAACGACTTTGATGAAGGCCTTGCAACTAAAATGGGGGAGAGTAAAAAGAAACTGGCCTAGCGAGAGAAACATTATGTTCAATTGGGATGCGCACTCAAACTACCGGAGTGCTGTGGAACAGCTGAGCACTGGACTTATCGCTGCTTTTCCTAAGCGAATGAACTGGGAAAAGATATCTGATTGTAAACAGACACTGGGCGAGAAAGTTTCAGACTACAGGAATAGACTCGAAAAAGCTTTTGAGTTACACAGCGGAATGGGAAAGAGACCGGACGGTGATGAAGAGTCGGCCTGGGAGCAACAGTGTAAAATGAGTTTAGTTGCAGGCCTTCTACCAGACATTAGGAAGCACATTCAAAACCACTGTGTAGACCTGGATGAGGGTCGCATGGAAACCGTCTGGCCGTATTTTAAGCACGCTGAAAGAGTCTACGAGGACCAGCTGTACAAACAGACCGAAGAAAGACGGGAGCGTGAAATGCAAATTCAGATGGCCCAATTGGACTTCTACAGCAGAGGCTACTCAGGAGGGAGACGGAGACGGAGAGCGAGCAGGAGAGGACAATCCAGACACCAGGGTGATGATAACTCCAGCCAAAGTCCCAACTCTGATAGCTGTTTCAACTGTGGTGCATTTGGACACTGGGCTCGTGACTGCACTGTGCCGGACACTAGAGACTATTACCATGGGAACAGAGACAGTATGGGAGATGGTGATGGCACAACAGCAGACGACCAACTGGAGCGTCACAGGACCCATGGCTGCCACGGACGGGGGTACTGACGGTCAGAGGGGACGGGCAGGAAAACATCAACCCGGTGAGATCAAACCATTATGTGATTCCTGTAATTAATCAATTATGATAGTATTTACAGTTAAAGTAATTTTGTTCGGATGTTTAGTGAAGACTTGTTTATTCTGAGTGTTGAGTTGCTATGCAGACGTATGGTTGTGTGAGATTTTCGTTCCACTGGGGAGGAGTACGGGTGTCTCGGCACTATGCTTACGCTTAAAGTTAGGTGTTTAGCGTAGTGTAGCGTACATTGCGTATCGCCTGATAAACGGGGTTTGTCAGGTCCGTGCAGCTCGGGGAGCGTGACTGGACCCATGATGGTTGATATCTCATTGTCCATAGTTTACCGGTTACAACTAGGGGACTGCATATATAGCTATTGTCAGGTTGAATTCTCAGTAGAAATCAGCTCATTGTTAGTGAGAGGTCTTATTTTTCGCTGTCCAGGGTTCGTACGTACGCGTACGCAAATATCATATTAAAATACCCTAGGTGTGATTCATGCATGATCTGGGGTAAAGCTTCATGAAGTTGGGACAGGGGTCCCAGGCCAAAGTTTTGTCGACACATTTATTTTCAGGTTTTCCTGTGCACGAGGAATTCCTATTTTATTGTATTGTTTTTCTTAGGCCTTATGTAACATTTGCGCTAATGACATAATTAAGAGTATTTCCGATAATAACTCTGCATGTTTTTACCTGGAACACTATATGTTCCATTTTGTTTGTTTTGTAGGAGAACTACATTCTAGGTTATAGGGAGATTATATTCTAGTTATATGCTATGGTTATTCGTTTTGTGAAGTTGAATAAGGACATTTGGATTTGTTCCTATAAATGTTGGCATGATGATATAATGAATGACCATGTGGGTTAAGTGTATTTCTGATACACCCTTTTATTTTTATTATTGGCTTTTGGCTATTTTGAGTAACATGTTTAAGACATTCTGAGTTCTTGATTGTTAAAAGGGCAGAAAGTTAATTGTAACTCTTTATCTCCCTGTCTAGAGATGGTTTCTGTTAATTTAGGGGTGTTTATGAACTTTTCTTTGACCCTCCCTGGGGTGCTTCTCTGGCTCAAAAAGAGGGGGCACACCCAAGTTGTTTATTTAGAGGGGGGGGGCTGGTTTACTGTGTGATTGTGAGGTGGCTCAGCCCAGAGCTAACAGATGGCTGGTCATAAACCATATTTTAGTCATGTGTTTTATCTTAGATAAATTTAACAAGTTTGTCTATGACAGTAGTTTGTTTTCTCCATTGTTGATGAACTTAAGGAGAAACCAAGAGGGGATGTGACGTAATAAATATATTCAAGAATATAGCATTTGTTAAATTTGGATTTCAGGCAATTGAAGTGTATAGTTGGATAACATGTCTAAACATTTGAATGGTTGAGGAGAATGGCTATTACAAATGTATTTGGCCTAGCAAAATTAAATCTGAGCAGTAAACACAATGTTATTCTATTGTTAAAGATGTTAACTGACACATAGAATGCAATAACTGTTTGCAGGTTGTGTCGCATTAAAAATCAACAGGTTGGACCATGAACAACTGGAGCAGAGCATCTGAGCCCTACCCCCCACGCACACGCACACACACATATCAGAAGCTAACTTAATTACTTTAGGTACAGACCACAGAAAAGGTCAAACCAGAACCAAGGAAAAACCTGTCATCCAGACCACAAAGGAGGCAATTACAAATTGTGTGAATGTTATTGTACACTTTCCAAGGAAGTTATGGACTGTAAAGAGAAAAAGGCTCCACCTCTGGAGAATACAGGCAAGCAATAAGTATCCTCATTTCTGTTTGAACGGGTCACGTGGTAGCAACCTCTGACCCCCAACACAGTCAGCAGTAATCAGAGAAACCAACACAGCCTGCACACCATGGAACCAGCGAGACGACCATGGAACCCCTACAGGAGGATTGGGGGAATGAGATGCAACATCGCATTACATCTTGCTTTTAGTCTCATTGTTGTAATTGTACTGTGGTTCTCTGACCTACAACATTACAAACCAAATGTAAATTTGAATAAGACAGGTATTGAGAAAGGCGTTAAAGCCCGATCTCAGGGACTGTTACGAAAACAGATATCATGTAATGTAAACAACTGCCAACCCAATGATGAATGGTTCATTATGACTGACCCTAAAATTACAGTGGGTCAGAATGAGAGTATGTGGATGTTTCTTCACTTATAAACAGTACTGAATGTGTTTGCAATAATGACTCAATGATCTGTCATGTGAATGTTTCTGATGATCAAAGAGTGCCAACATATTTACTGATGTTTTTTTCTAATATGTTTAATGATTAGTTCCCCACACACTAGATGGAGGAATAGAAATCCAGAATATGAAAATGACGGTGTTGAATATTGCTAATTACTGTACTGACATTGGATTATTTCAATTGATTGTGTATAATGTTTGGTAAAAGTATTTTTCTTAACAGGTTACAGTTTCAGAAACATGACAGTGGTGAATCCATATATTCCTGATTGGTTATGAGTAATTATTAAGCTTGAGTGAACTAAAATTTAGAGTTGACACTCTAAAAACATTGTTTAAATTGTTTAACATGATTAAGGGTTTATAATGTTAAAAAGGGCAGATTGTTATGGAATTTTATGATCATTCAAGAAGTTTGGTTACATGTAAGTCTCATAGATGTTGTTTAGGCCAAAAGGCACAGAGAAAGGTTAAGAACGGAAAGCACGAGACTCTGAAAAACTGAATCTGGTTCCTCGTCGGAGGACAAGCCGGAATGTATCTTTACATTGTTAAAGGGGCCCAATGCTAGAAATAGATGTCTTGATTTCCTTACCTGTGATGGACTGTCAAAGCAACTGTATGGGTTTACATGTGTCTCACCATAAATGGGCATTAGGCCTCTCTCGACTTGACAGGGAGTGACCCTCAGGTTTTCATGACAGCTCCATATGTCATGAATATCATCCTATATTTGGTGAGATCTTCTAAGGACCTCATCTGTTCTCCATTGTCTGTTTAGGTTGGTGTGTCAATGAGTGTGCGTAACTTCATTCCTTTAAATACCATGCAGAAGTTGTAATCATTAGGTCAGTCTGATCCAGCACAGGTTATTGTCCTGTTGTCTGATGAAGGCTTTCCTCAAACCCATTCTTCAAGCTTGCTATAGGGATTGATCTGATCAATGCAAAAGCTTAAACCTGTATTTGAGAAATGGTTTCTTACTTGCAATTAAACAAGTTAAAATTGTCAACTGTAACATACTCTCTCTTTAAGTTCAAATTCAGCGATTAAAGTCTAAAATTTCCACGACAAACACCTCTCTAGGGAGGCGCCCAGGTGGCATTCGTACAAGATGCCCGAACCACCTCAACTGGCTCCTTTCTACGCAAAGGAGCAGCGGCTCTACGAGTTCCTCTCGGATGACTGAGCTTCTCACCCTATCCCTAAGGGAGAGGCCAGCCACCTTTCTGAGAAAACCCATTTTGTCCGCTTTTACCCGCGATCTCGTTCTTTCGGTCATGACCCAGCTTTTATGACCATAGGTGAGGGTAGGAACAAAGATTGACCGGTAGATCCTTTCGGCTCAGCTCTCTTTTCGTCACAACGCCCCCGCTGCTCCGATCCTCCGACCAATCTCCCGCTCCTTTGTTCCCTCACTCGCGAACAAGACCCCGAGGTACTTGAACTCCTTCACTTGGAGTAAGGACTCATTCCCTACCCGGAGTAGGCACTCCACCGGTTTCCTGCTGAGAGTCATGGCCTCAGATTTAGAGGTGCTAACCCCTTATCCCCGCCGCTTCACACTCGGCTGCGAACCGATCCAGTGAGTGCTGAAGGTCACCGACCGATGAGGCCATCAGGACCACATCATCCGCAAAAAGCAGTGATGTGACCATCAGCCCACCGAACGGGAACCCCTCCCCCCCATGACTACACCTTGATATCCTGTCCATGAATATTACAAACAGGATTGGTGACAAAGCGCAGCCCTGGCGGAGGCCAACCCCCACCGGGAACGAATCCGACTTACTGCCGAGGACACGGACACAGCTCATGCTTTGAGCATACAGAGATTGGATGGCCCTGAGAACAGACCCCCTCACCCCATACTCCCGCAGCACCTCCCACAAAAGATCCCGGGGTACCCGGTCATACGCCTTTTCTTTAGATCCACAAAACACATGTAGACTGGATGGGCATACTCCCAGGCCCCCTCCAGGATCCTTGCGAGAGTAAAGAGCTGGTCCGTGGTTCCCCGGCCAGGACGAAAACCACATTGTTCCTCTTCAATCTGAGGTTCGACTATTGGCCGAACCCTCCTTTCCAGCACTTTGGAGTACACTTTACCAGGAGGCTGAGGAGTGTGATACCTCTGTAATTGGCACACACTCTCTGGTCCCCCTTTTTAAAGAGGGGAACCACCACCCCGGTCTGCCACTCCTCTGGCACTGTCCCAGACTTCCATGCAATGTTGAAGAGGCGTGTCAACCAAGACAGCCCCCCCCCACCCAAAGCTTTTAGCATTTCTGGACGAATCTCATCAGTCCCTGGGGCTTTGCCTCTGTGGAGTTGTTTGACTACCTCAGCGACTTCCCCCAGGGAAACTGACGATGACCCTCCATCAGCCTCCAGCTCTGCCTCTATACTAGAGGGCGTGTAGGTCGGATTCAGGAGCTCCTCAAAATGCTCTTTCCAGCGCCCGATCACATCATCAGTTGAGGTCAACAGTGTCCCATCCTTACTGTACACAGCTTGGATGGTTCCCGGTTTTCCCCTTCTGAGGTGCCGAACGGTTTTCCAGAAGCATTTTGGTGCCGACCAAAAGTCCTTCTCCATAGCTTCTCCAAACTTCTCCCACACCCGCTGCTTTGCCTCTGACACGGCAGCGGCTGCAGCCCTTCGGGCCTGTCGGTACCCTGCAACTGCCTCCGGAGTCCCCTGGGATAGCATATCCCTGAAGGCCTCCTTCTTCAGTCGGCCAGCTTCCCTGACCACCCTGTTCTAGGGTTACCACCCCTTGAGGCACCTAGGACCTTGAGACCGCAGCTCACCGCCGCAGCTTCAGCAATAGAAGCTTTGAACGTTGCCCACTCAGGTTCAATGCCCCCAACCTCCACAGGGATGCCTGAAAAGCTCCGCCGGAGGTGTGAGTTGAAGATCTTTCGGACAAGGGCCTCCTCCAGACGTTCCCAGTTCACCCGCACTACCCGTTTGGGCTTACCTGGTCTGTCCAAAGTCTTTCCCCACCCTCTGATCCAACTCACTACCAGATGGTGATCAGTTGACAGCTCTGCCCCTCTCTTCACCCGAGTGTCCAAAACATGCGGCCTTAGATCAGCCGATACGATCACAAAATCGATCATTGACCTTCGGCCTAGGGTGCTCTGGTAGCATGTACACTTATGCGCCTCCTTATCTTCGAACATGGTGTTTGTTATAGACAATCCATGACTAGCACAGAAGTCCAATAACAAACGACCGCTCGGGTTTAGATCAGGGAGGCCGTTCCTCCCAATCACGCCTCTCCAGGTTTCTCCATCGATACCCACATGTGCGTTGAAGTCTCCCAGCAGAATGATGGAGTCCCCTACTGGAGCCCTATATAGGACTCCCTTCAGGGTCTCCAAGAAGGCTGAATACTCCGAACTGCTGTTTGGTGCATAAGCACAAACAACAGTCAAGGTTTTCCCCCCCACCGCGTAGGGAGGCAACCCTCTCATCCACCGGGGTAAACTCCAACACCGCCGTGCTCAGAAGTGGGCTCGTGAGTATCCCCACACCAGCCCGCCGCCTCTCACCCTGGGCAACTCCAGAGAAGAACAGAGTCCAACCCCTATCCAGGAGTAAGGTTCCAGAGCCACGGTTGTGCGTAGAGGTAAGTCCCACCAACTGGTATCGCTCCACCTCACGCACAAGTTCGGGCTCCTTCCCCCCCAGCGAGGTGACGTTCCACTTCCCCAAAGCAAGCTTCTGCCGCCCGGGTCTGATCCGTCGAGACCCCCCACCTTCACCTGCCAGCCATATGACAGCGCACCCGACCCCTGCGGTTGTCCCTGTGAGTGGTGGGCCCACAGGATGGAGAGGAGAGAGATGCCACGTATCTCGTTCGGGCTGTGCCCGGCCGGGCTCCGTGGCAAACCTGGCCACCAGACGCTCGCTTTCGAGCCCGCCGTCTGGGCCTGGCTCCAGACGAGGGCCCTGGGCTTCCTCCAGGCAGGGTCTCGCTCCTTTTCCCTCTATCTTTCATGGGGTCTTGGTGAACCATTCTTAGTCTGGCCCCTCGCCTGAGACCACTTTGCCTTGGGAAACCCTACCAGGAGCATGAAGCTCCAGACAACCCAGCCCTCAGGTTCATAGGGGCACACAAACCACTCCACCACGTTAAGGTGATGATTCCCGGGGAGGGGTTGGATACACCTGGTATTAAAACAACAGTCCAACCTTAACGTGATCAGTAATAGTTGAATTCATCTGGTATTAAAACAACAGTCCAACATGAACGTGATCAGTATTGGTTGCATACACCTGGTATTAAAACAACAGTCAAACCTGAACATGATCAGTATTGGTTGGATACCCCTGGTATTAAAACAACAGTCCATTTCTAGTTAAGTTACAGGAGAATGTGAATTCAGCAATATGGAGCCACATAAATAGGATGCTGGGTGAACTATGACCCTCTGCACATTTGACTTGCCTGATAAACATGCACCTACCTCTTCAGAAGTGTTTTTTCCAACTGGGAGAGGACAGCCTGGTAACCACCCATACTGTGGTAAGTCAATGCGTGGCAGGGCAGAGAAGATGGCCGCCGGCAGAACCAGATCTCTCCTGTGACCGGCTCTCTGTATTCACAGCAGCAATGAGTAGTACCGTCCTCCACCAGCTTTGAACTTCTCTGGGCATTGCATATAGCCGTTTCCTGCTTGACACCCTCCTCATAGTAGCCCAGGAAGTAGACCTTGTCTGGTTCTTGTTCCCTATGCCGACATAGTACCTGTACAGCCTCGCTGGAGTGCACCAGGCGGATGGACACTTGTGCCGTTCCATGCCAGAGAAGGGCCAGACGAACAGTGTAGGTGCCATTCAAGTGGTCTGTCACGGCTCCGTAAGTACTAGCCAAAAGTTCTGTGTTGTACAACTTGGCCTGAAAAAAGTCCCCACCATAGGTTTTAGTCCTGTTGTTAATATCTCTAGCTGTCACAATGACATCGACAAACCCTCCGACTGAGTGGTTTAAATTGGAGTTGACAACAGAGAATGAGCATTTAGTTGCGTCTGTAGCCTCATTTGGTGATAGGAGGTCAACAGATGGAAACGGCCATTGTAGATCTGTGACCAAAGATTCCCATTGTGCTTTACTTATTAGGGCGTTGTTGGTTAGTGCAAATGACCTCAGGGAGGTTCCACTACAAATATCATCATGAAAATGATGTGGGACAATTTGTACTAAGCAATTGTTGTCTTGACATACCTGAAATTGGAAGAAGAGGATTAAAGATTATGTTAAGGTACATTTTCATAAATATAAACAAATTGTATTAAAATCACCATGGACACAAGCATAATATTTAAAAACCCATCTTCCTGATAGATTAGTGCTCAAAATATTAGTCCTGGTTCAACTGTTTTTTAATTAGATTTGTCAAAGTCAGTGCCTTAGGAAGACCTACATTCTACATTGACTAAAAACATAATTACATAATTTGTTGACTTGTAACGATCTGCCTTTTGGCAGGTGGCAAGGGACAGACACAATTGCAGAGAATCCTTTCCATGTATTTATTAACTCCAGGACAGGCAAAACAGGCACCAGAACTGGAAACTTAACAAGACAATGACCCGACAAACACACAGGAAAACAGGGAAGACTAAATACAAAACATAACGAGGAATAACAGGCAACAGGTGAGAAAAAGGGCGGGAAAATTAAGGTAATAGGGGAAATTAAGGTACCAGGATGAAACACTAGGAACACCCACAAGATGGAGACAAACAAGCACACCACAACACAGGAACACACGGGAACACCCATGAACCATGACAGTACCCCCCCCTCAAGGCGCGGCTCCAGAAGCGCCAAAAAATAAACTAAAACCCAGCCTACGAACTGCAGCGGGGAGACGGCAGAGGAGGTGGGGAGGGATGGAGGCGAGAAACAAAAAAAACCTGGAACAGGGACAGAGTCCAGGGAATAGTCCAGTTTCTCAGGGAGCAAGAGGAGGCCTAGAGGACAGTGCCAGCAAGACACAGAGCCAGGAGGCCGGACAGGAGAGGGCGGAGCAGAGACCCGGCCGGGCGGATGCGGGTCAGGAGGCCGTAATGGCTGAGGCGGGGGCAGAGGAAAGGACGGGCGGGTCGGGAGGCCGGACAGGCGCAGGCGGAGCAGAGGCCCGGGAGGACGGATCTGAAGGTCGGCCCGGAGGGAGCGGATCTCGGGCAGGACAGAGGGACGGGTCTCGGGCAGGACAGAGGGACGGGTCTGGAGCCCGGTCTGGCGGGTGCAGGTCAGGTGGTCGACCCGGAGGAAGCAGGTCTAGGAGCCGGACTGACCGATGCAGGTCAGGAGGTCTACCTGGCGGGAGCGGGTCAGGCGGTCGACCTGGCGGATGAGAGTCAGGTGGCCGGGCCGGCGGAGACGGGTCAGGAAACCGGACAGGCGGAGACGGATCAGGAGACCGGACAGGCGGAGACAGGTCAGGAGGTCGACCTGGCGGACGTGGGTCCATAGGCCGGACAGGCCGATGCGGGTCGGGAGGTCGACCAGGCAGAGACGGGTCAGGAAGCAGGGCCGGAGGAGACGGGTCGGGTGGCCGTGCCGGAGGAGACGGGTCGGGTGGCCGTGCCGGAGGACACGGTTCTGGTGGCCGTGCCGGAGGACACGGTTCGGGGGGCCGGGGAACTGGCCTTGGCCCGGCAACAGTCCTTGGCCCGGGAACTGGCTCGGCCAGGATGACGGCCTCGGGCATTGGACGGGGCTCGAGAACAGGACGGGGCTCGGGAACAGGACTGGAGTCAGGCTGGGGGACAGGACTGGAGTCAGGCTGGGGGACAGGACTGGAGTCAGGCTGGGGGACAGGACTGGAGTCAGGCTGGGGGACAGGACTGGAGTCAGGCTGGGGGAGAGGACTGGAGTCAGGATGGGGGACAGGACTGAGCTCGGGGTCTGGAGTGAGCTCTGGGGCTGGAGTGAGCTCTGGGGCTGGAGTGAGCTCTGGGGCTGGAGGGAGCTCTGGGGCTGGAGGGAGCTCTGGGGCTGGAGTGAGCTCTGGGGCTGGAGTGAGCTCTGGGGCTGGAGTGAGCTCTGGGGCCGGGACAGCCACGGGGACAGACTCTGGGACGGACACGGGGACAGACTCTGGGACGGACACGGGGGCTGGCTCAGGCACGGACACTGGAGGGAGCTCAGAGACCGAACGAAGGTGTGGTGCACGGCAGAGAAGCTGTGACCTCAGGTAGTCCAGAAGCTTCGGGTAGAGATCCTCCTGTCCACTCCTCCACACGAAAAACTCCCTATGCCACCATCTCTTCTCATCCTCCATCACCGCTGTCTCCTGAACCCAGGCCAGAAAGTCTATAAATACCCCCAGATCCTCCCGCAGAGCCCTCTCCAAGGCCGGGGAGGTAGCCGACGGAGACATTGGCCTGAAGACCGGTCCATGGGGGTCCTCTTTGAGCGGTGGAGCGGCGGCCATCACGTCCAGCGGGGCGGCGGCCATCACGTCCAGCGGGGCGGCGGCCATCTCGTGCTGCGGGGCGGCAGCCATCTCGTGCTGCGGGGCGGCAGCCATCTCGTGCTGCGGGGCGGCAGCCATCTCGTGCTGCGGGGCGGCAGCCATCTCGTGCTGCGGGGCGGCAGCCGTCTCGTGCTGCGGGGCGGCAGCCGTCTCGTGCTGCGGGGCGACAGCCGTCTCGTGCTGCGGGGCGACAGCCATCTCGTGCTGCGGGGCGGCAGCCATCTCGTGCTGCGGGGCGGCAGCCATCTCGTGCTGCGGGGCGGCAGCCAGCTTGAGCTGCGGGGCGGCAGCCATCTTGAGCTGCGGGGCGGCAGCCATCTTGTGCTGCGGGGCGGCAGCCATCTTGTGCTGCGGGGCGGCAGCCATCTTGTGCTGCGGGGCGCCAGCCATCTTGAGCTGCGGAGCGGCAGCCACCTTATGCTGCGGAGGAAATTCGAGCCCCAGCCGGATATAGTGCTCCCGGCTGATTCTCTCCGCCTCGTCCTCCTCCTCTGGCTCCTCCCAGTACTCCTCCTCTGAATCCTCCTCGGATTCAGCGCAGCGAGTCCTCCCCCACTCTCTCTGCTCCTAGTAACCCGCCGGTAGCCACATCGGTGGCGGCGCGGATGGTCGAGGAGGGAGGGGTGGTCCTCGCCTTATTGCGCATCGGCGCAAACATAGCGTGAACTCCATTGGCGGCCCGTATGTGGACGAGCAGCTCCTCTTTCTCCGCTGTGTCTGTGGTGTGGGTCGGGTCATTCTGTAACGATCTGCCTTTTGGCAGGTGGCAAGGGACAGACACAATTGCAGAGAATCCTTTCCATGTATTTATTAACTCCAGGACAGGCAAAACAGGCACCAGAACTGGAAACTTAACAAGACAATGACCCGACAAACACACAGGAAAACAGGGAAGACTAAATACAAAACATAACGAGGACTAACAGGCAACAGGTGAGAAAAAGGGCGGGAAAATTAAGGTAATAGGGGAAATTAAGGTACCAGGATGAAACACTAGGAACACCCACAAGATGGAGACAAACAAGCACACCACAACACAGGAACACACGGGAACACCCATGAACCATGACATGACTCTGTAAAACATAAACTTCAGACATTAGTCTAAAGTCAACTCAAAGTCAGATTGCTAGAAGATTTTACAGAAATGCAATTACATAATAACTTTTAGATAAAGATTGTCTGTATTGGGCATTTCATGACATTGCATCTTTTGTCAAACTTTTGCAACATATTAATATTGAAATGCTATCTATGCCATATATAGCACCCATATGTCTAAAATATATTTGTATCCTGCAGTATTAATACGACCCTTCACTGGAACTAAGGGCCCTTGTCCAAACCTGAAATATAGCCCCAGACCATTATCCCTCCTCCACCAAACCTTACAGTAACAGTAAACACTATAAAGTAAGTAGTGCTTTCCTGGTTCCACCACACCCATATTCGTCCATCAGACAGCCAGATAGTGAACTATAATTCATCACTCCAGAGAACACATTTCCACTGCCCCAGAGAGCAGTGGCATTGCACATGTTGATGTGAAGCTTGCATACAGCTGCTTGGCCATGGAACCCAATTTTGTAAAGCTCCCAATGCACAGTTTTTGTGCTAATAGTGTTTTTAAAGGCAGTTTGGAACTCCGTGGTGAGTGATGTAACAGATGATAGGTGATGTTTGGAACTCTGTGGTGATGTAACAGGTGATAGGTGATGTTTGGTACTCTGTGGTGATGTAACAGATGATAGGTGATGTTTGGAACTCTGTGGTGAGTTATGTTACAGATGATAGGTGATGTTTGGTAATCTGTGGTGAGTGATGTAACAGATGATAGGTGATGTTTGGTACTCTGTGGTGATGTAACAGATTATAGGTGATGTTTGGAACTCTGTGGTGCGTGAGGTAACAGGTGATAGGTAATGTTTGGTAATCTGTGGTGATGTAACAGATGATAGGTGATGTTTGGAACTCTGTGGTGATGTAACAGATGATAGGTGATGTTTGGTACTCTGTGGTGAGTGATGTAACAGGTGATAGGTGATGTTTGGAACTCTGTGGTGACGTAACAGATGATAGGTGATGTTTGGAACTCTGTGGTGATGTAACAGATGATAGGTGATGTTTGGAACTCTGAGGTGAGTGATGTAACAGGTGATAGGTGATGTTTGGAACTCTGTGGTGAGTGATGTAACAGATGATAGGTGATGTTTGGAACTCTGTGGTGATGTAATAGATTATAGGTGATGTTTGGAACTCTGTGGTGATGTAACAGATGATAGGTGATGTTTGGAACTCTGTGGTGATGTAACAGATGATAGGTGATGTTTGGACTTCTGTGGTGATGTAATAGATGATAGGTGATGTTTGGAACTCTGTGGTGATGTAACAGATGATAGGTGATGTTTGGAACTCTGTGGTGATGTAACAGATTATAGGTGATGTTTGGAACTCTGTGGTTATGCAGCAGATTTCAGGTGATGTTTGGAACTTTGTTGTAACAGATGATAGGTGATTTTATGTGCTGCACTCTTCAGCGCTCGGTTGCCCCAATTTGTGATCCCTATGAGTCTTTTAGAAGTTCATATTACACTTTAATATTATTAATGTATACATCCATATTACTGGATACATATAATGAATGAACAAGATGGATCGAAATAATAAAAAAAGTTTAAAACTTACTGATATAAAATAAATGATGATCATTACAAGCACAACAAACATCAGTAGCAGCAGCTTTCTTCTCATTCTCAGTCTGTTGCTAAATAATAACAGAAAATGAAGATAGAAAATTATAAAATGTCTTTAAAATGTACCTTTATAAGTACATAAAATCTTTTCACAACGGTTATATGTAAGTCAGTTTGGTAAAAGTCAACTTTTCTTTCCAATATATACTAACTAATCACAATATTACGGTGGCCCTGAAGTGCAAATCACAACGGCAAATAGGAACACACAACGGCAAATAGGAAAACACAACGGCAAATAGGAAAACACAACGGCAAATAGGAAAACACAACAGCAAATAGGAAAACACAACGGCAAATAGGAAAACACAACGGCAAATAGGAAAACACAACGGCAAATAGGAAAACACAACGGCAAATAGGAAAACCCAGCGGCAAATAGAAAACGAAAACAGCATTAACTTCAAAAGGAAAAGGTAGGGCTTATAATATCTATCAGAGGACGGACCCTTGTGATTGGACAGACGGACTGTCTGTCTTTTAGCAGGAAGTCGAGGTGAAAAAGCGCCTATTTTTAAAACATGAGTACCGAAGATACTTTAGCTATTGTTAGGAATTATTTTGATGCAGGGCATACATACGACGTGATAGTTGATATGTTGTCAACCAATCTCAACACCAGGATGAGTATACGCACTTTGAAGTCATGTTTGAGAGAAGCAGGGTTGGGAAAAACTATCCACAACTGGAAGAGGTGAGATGTGCGATTCTTACGGAGCTGCGTGGATCAGGGCAACTTTTCGGCTATCGGACTATGTGGAAAGTACTTCAGCAAAAACACAAGCCACGTGTTAAACGACACACAGTGATGAGATTGCTGAAACAACTAAATCCACAAGGAACGGATGCAAGAACACGCCGGAGGTTTGTGAGGCGCACGTATCCCTCCATGGGTCCAAACTACATCTGGCATGTAGATGGATATGATAAGCTGAAACCCTTTGGCTTGGCCCTCTCAGGATGTATAGACGGGTTTTCAAGAAGGATCATGTGGCTTGTTTGTGGGGCTACCAACAACAACCCATCGGTCATCGCCCACAACTATATAAATTGTGTCAAGAGTGTTGGTGTGGTCCCAATGAGACTGAGGACAGACCATGGAACCGAAAATGGCACCATGGCTGCAATACAGTGCACTCTCACACACGAGACTACTATGCAGGTTCCCTAAGCCACAATTATGGATCATCGGTTGGGAATCAACGTATCGAGGCGTGGTGGTCCATTTTGAGAAAAGGAAGGTAAATAATCCACTGTTACGCCCGCCCGCATATAAGTGTAATTGTGTTACAGCAAAAAGTATTCAGCTGCCGAAAAGTGATTTCAGTCAAATAAAAAGGTATTTTCAGCAGGTAAAACAAACTGGGTGGGCTCTAATCTGTCCCACAAAGTATAAACAAGTAGAACGTAATCACGCTATAAACAGCAAATTCGATTGAATTAGGTAACAAGAAACTTAAAGTTTCAAAAAGACATTTGTTGTTACCATAGTTATGTATGTTTGCATGTTATGATCCTGAGAAAAGCAGATGTCCACATAAAACTGTAAATGTAGCAGGTTGTGCCCGTGGACTGAAATCCTTTTTAGCAGAACAGACCGCATATAAATATATTTGTTATGTGTTAATTATTTTCTGTTCGAGAGCGCGCACTCTCATTGAGTTTTTGTGAGATCTCAGGTAGACTAATTGACAGGTGCTGCCACCTGCTGCAGTCATATCCACTCAAGCATTATTGAGGGGCCATGCAGTGCCTTTCCAATGCATTCACACAATCAGATGTATTTAGGTGATATTTACGGTGGCCCTGAAGTGCAAATCACAACGGCAAATAGGAAAAAACAACGGCAAATAGGAAAACACAACGGCAAATAGGAAAACACAACGGCAAATAGAAAAACACAACGGCAAATAGGAAGTCTAAGATACTTCCTGAGACTGAAAACTCAAACATTTCACTGAACCCTCTTTACCATTTGTGAATGTCACACAATCTTATCCGTAGCCAATTTTAAAGCATTCAAGCAATAAATCATGGGACTGGAAAGTATGTGGTTGTTAAACATGAGATTAAAATATTTAGAAGAATGGAGGCAGGGAATGAGTCTTTAAAACTATTACCTTTGAATAACACTTTGGTTTCTGTGAAGAATATACCATCTGAGGTATTCCTCCACACCAGTGTGCTTGTCCTCAGCTGTCTTCACATGCAGGAAGCATCCAGCAGTCTGAAACATGGAGCTGTTTTGCAGAAGTACATTTTGCAGAGATTCCACAGATTCCGCTTCCCGGACCTTAAGACTTAGCAAAACCCATCCCTGATAGGGTTAGAATCTTGCAATGGTCAGTCAAATGGTAAACCACTCAAACAAAACAGGGAGTCTAACTGATAGAAATGGAGATCTGAAACCTATGGTCTGTTCATTACACTATGACCTTACTCTGAATAAAAAGTGTTGCTCTTTTAGTAAACACACTACTTGAATCAAGGTCATGTTATACCTGATGCAGAACTCTCCCTATCTCCTCATCTGTGATATCTTCCACAGTGGCTCCAAAACTGGGATTCCCTACAATGTTGTTAACAAGGTTCTTTGACAGGAAATGCGGTGCTGGTCCCCTGTGTACTATAGACACAGCAATGATCTTTCCTGCCAGGACATATTCATTTTCCCTGACAGCTGTCATGCAAAGTACAGAAAAATGACAGTTAATGGCCATCTTTATCTGTTAAGAGAAACTTTCTGTTTGATTCAGGCAGATGGTGACCCAGTTGACATGACCTCATTATTTTCTATAATTCTATGTATGGCCAGAAAGTTTAATAAAACTAAAGGGTTCGTGTATAGTGTCAACTTTTATTTTAAAGTGCTTAAATTTCGCAGAAAGTGGGACTTAATGTACAACAAAAATAATACTTTCATCAAAATATAATAACACTTGTTAAAAAATACATAAACTGCCATGAAAAAGACACCTGTGGAGTTGTACACCAGGTAACGGCTTTCTGGAGGTCCATCAAAGATAGCGCGATGCTTCAGATCATTCATCAGAAGCGTGAGGAATTCCCGCCTCGGTCCGCCAGTATCTATGCCTTCTTCAGGGGAGCCAGCATCATCGGTAAACTTAACAAACATGTCATTCTCATTGGAGTACGAGCAACGCTGAAAACCTCTGACAGAACCATCCCATACGTTAGATCTGGACACATTGAATCTGCTGACTTTCTTGTGGTCGATGGGAAGCGCCAAATTTGCAATTATTTCAGGTGCACTTGTATGCCTAGAACAAAATGTAAAGTAAGTAGTAGTAAGTTAAATTGTGTGCAAAAAAGATGCTCCAAGCATAATTTTGTAGCTTATTGGCTTTCACCCTTCTTAATACAGTGATGTTTATTTGTTTAATGACTACTTGTACTTGTGTAAGTCCATT
Source organism: Dallia pectoralis (assembly GCA_029465975.1). Classification (NCBI taxonomy): domain Eukaryota; kingdom Metazoa; phylum Chordata; class Actinopteri; order Esociformes; family Umbridae; genus Dallia; species Dallia pectoralis. The sequence continues at coordinate 23,230,605 of CM055734.1, read as the reverse complement.
CTACAAAAAAACAGGATTAAGTATAATGCTCTAATATTGCAATCATTACTCACATTGGTTCCTTAGAAGATGCCTCATTTGTTTCTTTGACAGTTAGAACTTCATCTTCGTCAAATTTGTCGTCATCGTCGTCAATGACGATATTCAGGTCTGTGTAGTTGCTGCGAAATGAAAATATGTACATTATCAATAATATTGTGTGTCTTCTTATCAGTATTCAAGATTGTTAATATTCTAGACCATTTAAAACAAAACCAAACCTGTAATAAGTTCTTGTCGTTCCAGAACATCCAGAGGTACTTGGACCGATATCCTTGGTATTCATCGGTATTGGACTGCTTTCATACAGAGGTTCAAATGGCTGAAGTAAAGCATTAAAAAAGACAATGGAGGTTGATCAATACAACAAACAAAAACAACATTTTCATTAAAAAACACCCAAATATGCTTTGAATTGCACTCACCAGCGTGTCAGCTAGGTCAAACTCTTTGGGGGTCTTTTTTCACAATCTCTGTGTCAGAGTCAGAAATGTCTGACACTTCTCCAACTGCAAATTTTTTTTTAAAGTTAGCTTGATTGGTGTCAGTCAAAGACCAACATTTAAAAATAAGTTCACTCCAGAAGAAAGTGATGAATGGAAAGCTGGTTTTGGCACATGGTCTGACTACAACTCCAAGGAGCTTGCAGTAATTTTAACATGAAGGCAGAAAACACCATGGGAAGCTATTTTTAAACTTATTTATATCTTAAGGTGAAACATCTAGCCACAGAAGTAAATGGCTATTGCAAAACATGACATCTAACATTTTTCAAAGTCCTTCTTTGGGCAGATTGGGCAAATTGTGATCCTTTGATATGATTTGCCTAATTCTGCCTTATATTCTTTTAGAATAAAAGGTATTTGTGTCCCAAGGGTATTAATGACTTCTGATCCGTCTGGATAAAGAAGGACGAAGGCTCCTTCATCTAAGTCTTGGTTGAAGTCCCTTATTTTTTTCACACCCTGATGAAGAAGACTTTGAGCGTTGATGTCAGAGTCGCTTGATAAGGAAATTGTTTTCCCACGTACTGGCTTTAAACCTCCCGTCTGAGTAGTCATCAAGCCAAGATTAATCTGCAATAGAAAACACAGGAACTGGTAGGGAGGATCTTAATCTGGTTTTAAGAACAGTGCTTAATTAAAAAGTGGTTGTTTCTCTGTTGTAAAATGTTACACATAGACCAAAATGGATCTTTCACTCATAATGTGACTCAAAGCAAGTCCAGTCAGGTTTGTTTGTATAGCACATTTCATATGATTTACATAGACTCAATGTGCTTTAAGACAAAGACAAAGCAGAGCAACCCTAATCCTTCCTTCAAATCCTAGTAAACAGCAGGTTTGGAAGGCACTTTTGTAATAAAATAAATCAAAGCTTGGTCAAATATTTAAAAATTATTATATTTAAAAAAAAAAATCACTTGCACCGAACACAACAATTGATGTTCATGATCAGAAAATAAGTGGAAAAGTAAGAAATATGTCCAATAGCTAAACTCGGAATTCTATGTTGTTTTCTGAGTAAATACAGAAAACCTATTTCAAACATTTATATATTTTATCTCACAAAATGACTTGATACAAGCAAATATATTGTTTGCCATTAAATTGACCCTACTAGGGGGCTTAGGCAAAGGTCTTCAAATGATGATGGGATCTCGACAGCAAGTCAACACTAGAGTTGAGTTGGAATAATTATTCACTCTCACTCTATATCAGCAGTGTTGTGCCTGAACGCGTTCATTGAACGATAGTTCATGAACGCGTTCATATTTTGGGCGAACGTGAACTGAACGTACTGCTTTACTGGCTGATGAACGTTCCTGTGAACTCGTTCATTCTGGTGTCTTTGAACGGCACGTTCTCTTAGTTTACCCTCGTTTAATAGGATGCCAGATTTCTATAGTGACTTCCTTGCGCAAACCCGGCAACAACAGATATTAATATGTATCGGGAAAAAACGCATCATTATCAAAACAAAACCCAAAAGTATCTATGAGCGACAAAGGAGCAAGGAGGCGTCGAATTGTACTTTTAATTAGTTTTATGACAAGGTCGGTGAGGATGGGCAAAATCAGACGTTTTTGTGCAAAACTTTGCCCCCGGGTTTTAAACATAAAATCCGCACATCAATATCATCCAAAGCAAACCTGAAACGGCATATTGAATTAAAGTACAATCAACGACAAAAACCAAAGACAGATCCGCGACCCAATCAACCCAGATCCCGATAACTGCCTACAGTAGCGGCTCCGTTGTCATATCCCAGCCGCAGCTGGACAACCTGTTGGTGCAGTATATTGTCGGAGACCTGCAGCCTCTGGTTTTCAATATAAACATGTTGTCAAATTATTTCAGTGATTGCCTCAGCTCACAATTGCTTTAATAGATATTACTGTGATCATTTTTGCCATGATAATCATGTTAACATTTCTTGTTCTTCATGTCTGTGGTTCTATATGCTATATGGGCTCTGGCAATAATATGAAAAAAATAACTATAAATGAACTAGTTCGAAATTTGAACTATGAACTATGAACTGAACTAGTTCATTTTAAAATGTGTGAACTGAACTTTGAACTAGTGTCGTGAATGGAGCGGCGTAGTGTGGTGAGAGCCATCTGCAGAGACGTATGATCCGTTTCTCAGGTTTTTATTCAATACAATTCAAAGTAAAACACACCGAGTACGGCGAAAACACTCTAAACTGTTGAACTTAAATCAAAGATGCGCATATAGCGACTTATACAAAACGTTCACGAACAACAGGTAACACAAACACTCACCGCTATTACCATGTGACATCCAATACAATGCTGAACAAGGAGTGACTTGTCCGCTCACCTTTTATAGCCCACTAATGATAACACGAAACACCTGTGAAATGACAAAAGGCAACAAGGAAGTGAATCACCGAATTACTGTGTAGCCACGCCCCCACACCACTCGTGACAACTAGTTCATGTAGAAAGTGAACTTTCCCAACACAGTATATCAGAATGTGTTTTGAGCTATATCAAAACACATTTGCTTACCTGCACTTTCCTTTTTTCCTTTTCCCGCCTTTTACCAAAGGAAAACTTTTGCCTTTCTTCTGCTTTTTTCTTCCGGTATGCCAGAAAGGTTTTTAATCCTGGGGTTGGGTTGGATGGAGGATTCTGTGGTTCTACAGGGAAGCACAACACACATTCTTATTAAATGGCAAATCATGCATTGCAGGTTCATAGAAACAAGTAACGGTACAAATGAAAACACATGGCTAGAATACTGAGGACACGGTTTCCTTGACAGATATCTGACCTTATTATCACCTTGATTATAAATACTTGACTAAATATCTGAATGGCACTTGTTTATATTTATGTGGGACAGATTAAAGCCCACCCAGCCTGTTTTACCTGCTGAAATACCGTTTTACTAAACGGAAATCGTTTTTTAAGCTAAAAGTGAAATCTCTCCACACAAAAACACCTGTCTCATTGTATCCCAACAATGGAGTCATTGCTTAACCTTTTGCCTGAAATATTAATTTATTCAATGGTTTCTATGGGGTTTCTATGGGAAGCCCAGACACAGGGAATGCCATGGCAGAATTAAGGTTTTGTAGAATTATACTTATTGTGTTTTCGTTAGTGCCACACCACCTTTACTGAGACAAACTTGGCACGACACTCGCTATAAAGTTATACAGCGCAAAAAAATACAGCGCAACAGAGTACATCATTTTGAACATAATTTAGTTTCTTAGCTTACGGACCGACAGGCATGGTAAACCCACCATTAGCTACAAATAACGTTAACTTACCTGAAGTTGGTCCATCGGTGGGTTGAGGCAAAGACGTTGGTCCATCGGTGGGTTGAGGCAAAGACGTTGGTTCAAGATTTTCGCCAAGTCTCTCGCCACAACCACTGCAAAAATTTGATTTCTCCAACATCTTCTTTCCACAATTGCGGCAATACATAATTTAATATATTTTTTGGGCAACGAATGAAGGGATGCGGTCCAGCAAGCTATTGAGAGAGTACTCATTTCCTCCGTCTGTCCAATCACAAGGGTCCGTCCTCTGATAGATATTATAAGCCCTACCTTTTCCGTTTGAAGTTAATGCCATTGTGTTTTCCTATTTGCCGTTGTGTTTTCCTATTTGCCGTTGTGTTTTCCTATTTGCCGTTGTGTTTACCTATTTGCCGTTGTGTTTTATTAAATGCCGTTGTGTTTTCCTATTTGCCATTGTCTCATCTCATCTTCAACCGCTTATCCGGGGTCGGGTCGCGGGGGTAGCAGCTCTAGCAGGGGACCCCAAACTTCCCTTTCCCGGGCAACATTAGCCAGCTCTGACTGGGGAATCCCGAGGCGTTCCCAGGCCAGTGTGGAGATATAATCTCTCCACCTAGTCCTGGGTCTTCCCCGAGGTCTCCTCCCAGCTGGACGTGCCTGGAACACCTCTCTAGGGAGGCGCCCAGGTGGCATTCGTACAAGATGCCCGAACCACCTCAACTGGCTCCTTTCTACGCAGCGGCTCTATTCCGAGTTCCTCTCGGATGACTGAGCTTCTCACCCTATCCCTAAGGGAGAGGCCAGCCACCTTTCTGAGAAAACCCATTTCGGCCGCTTGTACCCGCGATCTCGTTCTTTCGGTCATGACCCAGCTTTCATGACCATAGGTGAGGGTAGGAACAAAGATTGACCGGTAGATCGAGAGCTTTGCCTTTCGGCTCAGCTCTCTTTTCGTCACAACGGTGCGGTGAAGCGAATGCAACACCGCCCCCGCTGCTCCGATCCTCCGACCAATCTCCCGCTCCATTGTTCCCTCACTCGCGAACAAGACCCCGAGGTATTTGAACTCCTTCACTTGGAGTAAGGACTCATTCCCTACCCGGAGTAGGCACTCCACCGGTTTCCTGCTGAGAGTCATGGCCTCAGATTTAGAGGTGCTAACCCTCATCCCAGCCGCTTCACACTCGGCTGCGAACCGATCCAGTGAGTGCTGAAGGTCACCGACCGATGAGGCCATCAGGACCACATCATCCGCAAAAAGCAGTGATGTGACCATCAGCCCACCGAACGGGAACCCCTCCCCCCCATGACTACGCCTTGATATCCTGTCCATGAATATTACAAACAGGATTGGTGACAAAGCGCAGCCCTGGCGGAGGCCAACCCCCACCGGGAACGAATCCGACTTACTGCCGAGGACACGGACACAGCTCATGCTTTGAGCGTACAGAGATTGGATGGCCCTGAGATGAGACCCCCTCACCCCATACTCCCGCAGCACCTCCCACAAAAGATCCCGGGGTACCCGGTCATACGCCTTCTCCAGATCCACAAAACACATGTAGACTGGATGGGCATACTCCCAGGCCCCCTCCAGGATCCTTGCGAGAGTAAAGAGCTGGTCCGTGGTTCCCCGGCCAGGACGAAAACCACATTGTTCCATTTCAATCTGAGGTTCGACTATTGGCCGAACCCTCCTTTCCAGCACTTTGGAGTACACTTTACCAGGGAGGCTGAGGAGTGTGATACCTCTGTATTTGAAGAGGGGAACCACCACCCCGGTCTGCCATTCCTCTGGCACTGTCCCAGACTTCCATGCAATGTTGAAGAGGCGTGTCAACCAAGACAGCCCCCCCCCACCCAAAGCTTTTAGCATTTCTGGACGAATCTCATCAGTCCCTGGGGCTTTGCCTCTGTGGAGTTGTTTGACTACCTCAGCGACTTCCCCCAGGGAAACTGACGATGACCCTCCATCAGCCTCCAGCTCTGCCTCTATACTAGAGGGCGTGTAGGTCGGATTCAGGAGCTCCTCAAAATGCTCTTTCCAGCGCCCGATCACATCATCAGTTGAGGTCAACAGTGTCCCATCCTTACTGTACACAGCTTGGATGGTTCCCCGTTTTCCCCTTCTGAGGTGCCGAACGGTTTTCCAGAAGCATTTTGGTGCTGACCAAAAGTCCTTCTCCATAGCTTCTCCAAACTTCTCCCACACCCGCTGCTTTGCCTCTGACACGGCAGCGGCCGCAGCCCTTCGGGCCTGTCGGTACCATGCAACTGCCTCCGGAGTCCCCAGGGATAGCATATCCCTGAAGGCCTCCTTCTTCAGTCGGACAGCTTCCCTGACCACCGTGGTCCACCACGGTGTTCTAGGGTTACCACCCCTTGAGGCACCTAGGACCTTGAGACCACAGCTCACCGCCGCAGCTTCAGCAATAGAAGCTTTGAACATTGCCCACTCAGGTTCAATGCCCCCAACCTCCACAGGGATGCCTGAAAAGCTCCGCCGGAGGTGTGAGTTGAAGGACTTTCGGACAGGGGCCTCCTCCAGACGTTCCCAGTTCACCCGCAATACCCGTTTGGGCTTACCTGGTCTGTCCAAAGTCTTTCCCCACCCTCTGATCCAACTCACTACCAGATGGTGATCAGTTGACAGCTCTGCCCCTCTCTTCACCCGAGTGTCCAAAACATGCGGCCTTAGATCAGCCAATTTGCCATTGTGTTTTATTAAATGCCGTTGTGTTTTCCTATTTGCCGTTGTGTTTTATTAAATGTCGTTGTGTTTTCCTATTTGCCGTTGTGTTTTCCTATTTGCCGTTGTGTTTTCCTATTTGCCGTTGTGATTTGCACTTCAGGGCCACCGTACAATATAGAGGTTGATATTTCAACATTTGAATCCATATGTCAACATTTAATTCCATATTTCAACATTTAATGCCATATTTCAACATTTAATGACACTTTTTCACGTTTCATGACATATTCCACATTTCGTTTGACGCATTTTCACATTTTATGCCATATTTAAATGTGGATTTCATGATCACAAGGGATTTGTCAGTCAAAGAATGTGGGTAGTCTTGGGCGACTGATTGGTTAAAAAAGTTCATTGTTGTACTATAGAATTTTTGTTGATGACAGTTGTGACACTTGAAAATGGCTACCCTTTAGCCCATCATATGCCCGGGCTTCACCTCCACCAGGACCCTACCACAACCCATACCAGGGCGCCCCGGCTGCACAACCCAAACCAGGGCCATTCCACAACCCATACCAGGCCCCCCCGGCTCCACAACCCATACCGGGGCCCCTTGCTCGCACAACCCATGCCAGGCCCCCCCTGGCTCTACAACACATACCAGGGCCCTTCCACAACACATACCAGGGCCCCTCCGACTCCACAACAGATACCAGGGCCCCCATGGCTCCACAACCAATACCAGGCCCATCGGCTACACAACCCAGATCAGGGCCCCCCCGACTCCATAACCCAAACCAGGCCCATCGGCTACACAACCCAGATCAGGGCCCCCTCGGCTCCACAACCCATACTAGGGCCCCCCCGACTCCACAACCCATACCAGGCCCATCGGCTACACAACCCATACCAGGCCCATCGGCTACACAACCCCGACCAGGGCCCCCTCGGCTCAACAACCCATATCAGGGCCCCCCCGGCTCCACATACGATACCAGGGCCCCCCCATAAGCTATACAAGGGCCCCTTATTCCCGTTCCAACCGTTACCTCAGGGCCTCAAACTACCAGAGTGTGTTAGATATTTGATCTATTTAATATTGTTTTAATATTGTATACAGTTTTATATTAGATATTTCCATGATTGTGAGACAATATGAATGAATTATTAGGGGTCAGGATTATTATCAGGATTATTATTATACTTCAGCAGAAAAATGGGACAAATCGACCCATCCCAGCCAGCAATGACATGTGGGGCCCAGATTGGTTAAGTATGGGTTCCATGGTTACAGTGTGGGCATGGGCTTTGGCTAGGTGAAATCAGCGGGTCCCATGTAGTTTTGGTAGTATGTGTCCCACATAGGAAGCCCATATGAGCTGATTACATGGGCCCCATAAGGGACAGGCATGGGCTGAGTGGGCATGGGTTTGATCTGGGAACACATATATGGGTCCTGCATGGCATATTAATGGGCCAAGTGGGCATGGGTTTAATCTGGGAACACATATATGGGTCCTGCATAGCATATTTATGGGCCAAGTGGGCATGGGTTTGAACTAGAAACACATATATGGGTCCTGCATGGTGCATTTATGGGCCAAGTGGGCATGGGTTTGAACTGGGAACACATATATGGGTCCTGCATGGCATATTAATGGGCCAAGTTGGCATGGGTTTGATCTGGGAACACATATATGGGTCCTGCATGACATATTAATGGGCCAAGTGGGCATGGGTTTGATCTTTGAACACATATATGGGTCCTGCATGGTGCATTTATGGGCAAAGTGGGCATGGGTTTGAACTGGGAACACATATATGGGTCCTGCATGGCACATTTATGTTCTAAGATGGGTTTGAACATGGAACACATGGGTCCTGCATGGCAGAGGCCTAACTAGGCCTATTGAGTTATGTAATTACTTACTGAACATTTTTTAGTAACTTGTAGTAACTCTACATGCAGGCTAATCAAGCATGTTGAGATTGAGTAATTGTAACTCATTACATTTCAAGTCACGCTAGTCACCAAAGAACAAACATTGCATAGATCTTTTCCCAAAACAATCCATCAGTCATTTTTGTTAGTCGTGTAGAAAATGAAAAATGTAACTTCCCAAAAATGTAAAGAACATCAAAATAGGTCAAAGTTTATGCTGTGTTGAACTATGCTGATTAGTGGACTCTCAGAAAGGTTGCAGGCCTACCGTAACACTTTAAATAATAGCCCAGTCCCAGATGCCTGTCCCTTGGGGCAGAAACACATATTTAGACAAATAACTAGGGATGCTCGATATTATCGGCCGATATTGACTTTAAAATTCAATATCAGTAAATATCGGTATAGGTTTTTGAAATGGTTTATAATTACTAAAGTATGTCATTTTATACCTTATTGGAAAGCTCGTTTCCTCTCAAAGCGAATGCAGACAAAATGTGGGTGTTGCTGTAGGTTGTTGGCCAACCAGCATAAACACAGGGTTTGTAGAGTAAAAAAATCTTGAGCAGGGCAGATCTAAGCCCCAATTAGTGGAATGAGTGGAATCTTTGTTCTTGTGTGGCTATTTGTTTTCAGTTTACCTCAGTCAAAGAAACGTTCAGTTGACATCTTCTCTCGAAGGGGTAGTAAGCACCACACCCCAGTTAGCCTACCAGTTGCTGGCTAGTCCATCAAAACATTCAAATACCCAGTATCAAGGGAGTCATGGAACAGTGTGCAATAAGCCTATAAACAATCGTTTCGGTATCTGTATCGGCTAATATCGGTATCGGAAATTAAGCATTGGACAATATTGGTATATCGGATATCGTTACAAAATCAATGTCAAGCATCCCTACAAATAACCCCATACGGTTATCCACATCCCATAGATGCCTGTCCCAATGGTCTATTTGGTCAAATAAAACTCCGGGATCCTATTCGAAGTTTTACGGTACTTCATTTTTGAAGATGAGGCCAAATAGCTCACAGACAGCTAGTCTCTTTATGGATATGAATATGATGCATTTATTACCTCTTAGTAAATCGTAATTCAATATTTGTTAGAAAAGGACTAGCAGGAGGCCTCATCATGAATCCGTCTTCCACTTCTGTGTTGTTAGATGTCATTGGACCAAGGATTAGCATGCATTTCTATCAAGGTGTAGCTCATACACCAACAATGACTGTTGTGTTGGCTGTAAAAGGTACAGTAGATCTGTTTGAGAAAAAAATGAGGGAAAACAATTGTTTTGTTTCTTATCAATTATTAATGATTAATAGATTGTTGGCGTTTTAACTTTTGGTAAAGGAAAACACACATCCAGCCATAGTCTGGAGAAGTGACGGTGACATCAGTGGTTAAAAGTAACTAATACTCTGAGTAGTTTTTTATTTATTATTTTACAAATTTTACTTTTACTTGAGTATTTCTCTAACACCAGTACTTTTACTTGAAATAGAGTAATATTTTAGCAATGTAACAGCTTGTACTTGAGTACAGACTGTACTCTTTCCACCACTGCCTGTTATGCACACAACACCTAATTAGGCTAATTCACAATGAAGCCAGCGAAGCCGTTAACGTTTGTTAATTCTCTCACATGTCATTTAATTTATGAATTTTACTGTATTTAATTGTTATTTGGTCAGGCACTTCTTAGGACATCTATAGGGGGTCCTGTATGCAAAGGCCTTGTTTCGCGCTCAAAACGTTAACATTCCATTCGGAAAGCACTGCTGCTGGCTGTGACTTCAAGGAGAACTTCAGACACTCACTAATTGAGGTAAGTTGAAATATTACGTTGCCAGAAAAATAACACTGCAGATTGTACAGTGGTCTGTATTTTTGGTTTGTGCTGTTTAATCTGATGTAGAATCTAACCAAAAGGAAAAACAGCGAGAGAGGTTGGACAATAATTAATATATCACGATAGACTTTTATTTAACAACGGTGATATGAGTTTTTTGAACACATTTCCGATTTTTCGATATACATTACATTGCATGTAGTTGCATCCATGCCGTGCACGATGCAATTGCACCTCCCAAAGTTATCAAGTGCGCATACACGAACGATCTACATCCCCCTTCACGTGCACGGGTCGGGATATTCTTTTGCCTGCCACATCAGACTTTCACCAGTGGTTTTGCAACTCTGAAATTGTTTGCAAACTTTGACAGACAGTTCTTTGGGCTGCCCAACTCATTTTCTCTCCCTCCTCGCACATCGGCATCCGTGCTCTGGCATTGATCTTGGAACAACTACGCATATTGCTGAGTGACACGTGAGCCTTGCTTATCGTGGACGCTTACACACACACTAATGTCCCTGTGTGCTCTGCGCGCATACATGCACACAGACAGACAGACACACACCACGCGCGTGCGCGCGCGCACACACACACACAGTTAGTGTCATGTAAGCTGGTTATTTTATGTTAATTTGTTACTTATCTTTTTATTGATTGAAAGCTCCTGTTGAACACTGATTTGCTCAATTTTTGTCTAATTTCATTAAGGTCTTGCCAGCCAGGAGAGCGACGGGGTGAGGTGTACCCTGTTGTTCATAAATATGGCGTAAGTTTCCATACATCAACCTTACAGTTTCCTTTAAGTGCTTCTGATATGTTACAAGACATTGACAAATTATGTTAATTTCAAAGACTTATATCACAGTAGTTTAGCCAGGATATTCTCATTTCAAAAGCAGAGGTGCAGCCCAACACTGATATTGTTTACATTTGATATTTGTTAAAAGTTCCCAATCAGGGAGAGGAGGGCTCTACAGTATTCAGAATTTGGGTGGATATTTTATTTAACCCATTTTGGCCATTTTTGTCAATTTCTTACATATGCAGGGTTTTACCTCCATAGAGATTTCGGTGGTGGCCGCCACCGCGTTATTTCTTGCCGCCACTGCCTCACGATGAGGAAATCCAAAAATAAATACTTCAAGCGCTGTCTGTCGGGTGCGCTGGTTTATTCTTTATTATATTTATTAATTTATATTATTCTGCACGACCCATGCTATTTCTGGATCTTACGGTTACGCTAACACCCCCCATCGTAGCTATGATCGCACCACACCGCGTGCTCCACAAGGGGTTACTGCCACTCTCCTTTTTTGGCCAAGGAAAAACCCTGATATTGCTCAATTAAACTTGATTGTAGTATCAGTTTTGGCCACAATCTTACATATAACTACTTTAAACAAACCATCGCAGATTAGGGATGAGTCACGATCTTTGGATATTGGAATATATTATCTCTGAGCCACAATTAATTAAAAATAAATAAATTAAAATAAATAAAGTAAAATTGTGATTTCTATATTCAATTGTCTTTGTCTGAACCAACATCAGTCATCATAAATGGTAAACAATATTTTTTCATGTTTACTCAACTCCAGGCTTTTGAGATTATTTAAGGTGCAGACACCAAAATAGTTTTTTTTATCACGGTCACCATAGATTGCATACTAATACCCTTTTTCCTTTTGTTATTAAGACACATTCGAGGCTGCTCGCCAAAAAATTTAAAAAAGCGGAAGCAACGTCTGACGTCTGATGGTGATGATATGCCTGCAAGGCGAAAAAGAAGGTAATGTAATATACACAATATAATGTTTGTGGCGTGGCAGAATTTCTGGCATTAAAGGAAAAGTACTGTTTTTTTAACCTGTACTGTTTTTTAAAAACCTTGTTTCTAGCATGTGATACTTTCATAAACTTACCCGGGGAAGTTTGGAGTCACTTTTTGTCCTTCGGGAGATATTTTGATCCATGCAATTGCGTCCATTCCAGCAAATCGGGCCAGTAACATTTCAGCCTAAATAAAACATTATGAGTGACAAAACTTCTTCTTTTCACCATTATGTAGTTATACATTGCTAGTGATATCCCTCGATGACTTCGGAACAGCTTGTTTGTCATCCAGGCATTTTTAAAAAGATTTGTCAATACATAATTATTTTATTTCAGTCTTGTACACTACATCCAATGGCCTGCTAACTTGCTACTGCTAGTTTAGTACAATATATTATTAATATATATTTTGAGGATATTTTCAGGATATTTTGAGGATGTGTAGGACATCTTCATTGTGCACACTTTTGTGGAAGTGACGTCATCAACGTCTTCTGTCAACCCAAAGCTATGTAGAGCTAACCTCAAGCTAATTTGCTAAAAAATTTAAATTAAAAGCCCTGGAAGACAACCAAGCCGCTCCAAAGTAAACAAGGGATAGCACTAGCAATGTATAACTACATATTGGTGAAAAGAAGACGTGTTGTTACTGATCATTTTTTATTTAGGCTGAAATGTTACTGGCCCTGACCTCTACCGTTTTGCTGTAATAGCATTCATTGAGATGGATGTACATTTCTTGCGAATGACATCAGGTGACTCCAAACTTCTCCGGGTGAGTTTATGAACTTATTTCGTGCTAGAAATAAGGTCCAGGTTAAAAAAAAATGTACCTTTAATTTTCATTTTTCATTTACCTCAAATATGGCAGTTGTTAGAAAAATGCCTTGAGCCACATACAGTATAAAAAACTCCTTTTGGTGGGAATAAATCATAAAAAGCAATATCGATGCCAATATTTTAGTCCAAAACTAGATTAGTATGCCCCTAACAAACACCTGTAACAAAAACTGCTTTTTTCAGTGTATTCTGTTGTAAAAGTTTAAATGTATGCTTTTAACTGAATACAGAGCACCAAAAGCCCTGCTGGCTTCCAGTGAGGAGGAAACGGACATTGAGGGAGATGTCTTGCCACCTACCCCTCCTGAGGCGTTTGTGTCTAAGAAAGTGTGGGGTGCAGGTGAAGCTCGGACAAAAAACAAGGTTAGTGATTAAGTGTGTGAAGTGATTAACGAGACCTAGAATGGGTGTATTGGCCTACAAAAGGAGATATGAAAATGTCCCTCCTTCGATGAGAAATGTAGATATAGTAGGCTATATGGTCAGGATTTAATTTATATTTAATTGATGCACTGACCCATCCATTGACTTTCGAGTGGTTGTCCGCATATCGCCTAGCCAGTGGTTCTTAAACTTTAAATCTCGCGACCCATCGGAACCGTCTTGCAACCTCCTTGGGGGTCGCAATCCCCAGTATAAGAACCATTGGCCTAGGCTACGTTTTGTCGCCCAATGATAGAGATCTTTAGCTCTGGTAAAAGGCAAACTCGATTTCAGTAGCCTAATCTTCCGATGAAAGACGATAGTTATTGAAATGTGAATCTGCAGACTTGTATGATTTAATTAAAGCAACCTACACGATGGCTAAATTGCTGCATTTTGTATTTCGACAATGTAGCCTATATTTCTGCAGAATTATAAAGCTCCTTAACTTGCCTTTGGTGATATGTAAAAAAAGTAGGCTAGTCTAAGTATCCTAAGTTGAGACAGAACAATGTTCCCTGCAGCACAGAAGTCAGCATCAATCCTATTAAGCCAATCTAGCCGCATACCCTGTAGATCACCATTTACCACTCACAGTGCGCTACAAGACCACGGTCTTTGACCTATGATGTGTTGGTCTACAGTAAATAATTCCATCATGTAGTAGGCTACAGTGGAGCAGTGTCAGTCGCAACATAATGATATTTTAGATATTCTATTAATGCCGCCTCGCATTGCTTCCTGTGTGCAATGGATTTCTGTAATTTAGTAACACTGGAAGGAGTCAAATAGCTACCAGTACGTTAACGTGAATTAACGTTTCCATTGTAGCTGCTAAATGGATATTTAAGTATTATTCAACCTGTGCAACCTTTATCTGGAACTGTTTTGTTAATGGAGAAGGACATAAGAGAGGCTAAGTAAGTATGATATGAAAATGAAGCTGCACAGAAATGACTAACACTCAACTTATGTTAAAATATCTTAAGCCCCAATTGTGTATGTTTGTGTGTGTGATATATTTATATATACAATACAAAAACTTTATCCCCAAGGGGCAATTTGTTTACCAACCTGGTAAGGGCAAGAGAGTAGAGTGAGGGAGAGCAGAGAGGTCAGAAGTCAAATCATATTTATTTTGTCCATCAAAAGTGTGCTTTCACTTTAAATGAACGCTCCTACTTGACACTCACGTGCTGCTCCTGCTCCCGGTGTGAATGCACTCATTGATTTACATGCACGCCGGAAATAATACGCGCTGCTCACGTTTGCGGTGTGAAACGGCCATAATTCACGAGGTTTCCTACATGTGCGTTCTGTGTGCACGTGTGATGCTGATGTTGCGCAATGTTAATCATGCGGCGCCCGAGTGCATTTGACCGGCATAAAATCGGCATATGTCAGACTTACCGGCCGGTCGCAGATCACGTGAAAATCGGCCAATTCCGGTCACCAGCCGATCAATCGGTGCATCTCTAATATATATATATATATATATTAGTTTTTAGTGGTAGTGTTGTGTTTTTTATTTGCTGTGTTACCGGTATTTCTTCCTCTTAGGATATTGAAATGGTGTTAATGCTGTACTTCTGCTTTCAAATTGTGCAGAGGACCAGCCGCAGCCCTCGCATATCCCAGAGGAGAAGCCGCAGCCCTCATGTGTCCCAGAGATTTTTTTGGAGAGATGTTTTTTTTTCAGATATTTTTTTTAAATATATTTTTGATTTATTTACTGGTATATTGTGTCATTTAAATAGTTTTTTAAAGATTATGTTTATTGTACGATGTAACAATTTTGTATTAATGTATTTTTTGGAGAGATGTTTTTATACAGAGATATTTTTTTTAAATATATTTTTGATTTTGTTTGCTGGTATGTTGTGACATTTAAATTGTTTTTTAAAGATAATTTCTGTTGATCAATTTAACAATATATTTCTTGAATTTCAAAGCGTCAAGTGTCTTGTATTTATCTTGCACTTATATTTATTCTTCGTTTTTAGTTTTTCTTAGATTGTTTCCTTAAACCATTTGGCATGGTTGGGCTTAGATAGGCCTTGCATGAATTGCCCAGTAAGATCCTTACAGAGCCCACTTTAAGCCCATAGGGGCATTCACGGTTGAATCCTGGTGCAAGCCCACTTTAAACCCCTTTAGGCAGGTGGGGCCCAAATGGGTCTGATATGATTTACCCAGTTAAGACCCTTACAGGTCCCACTTAAAACCCATCTGGGCAGCCCACTTTAAACCCCTTTGGGCAGGTGGGGCCCCAATGGGTTTGGCATGAATTGCCCAGTTAGGACCCACACAAGACTCTTCCAGAGCCCATTTAAAGCCCATCTGGGTAGCCATGGTTGGATCCCAGGTGCAAGCCCACTTTAGACCCATTTGGGCAGGTGGGGCCCAAATGGGTCTGACATTAATTGCCCAATTAAGACCCATGCAGTACCCTTACAGGTCCCACTTTTAGTACATCTGGGCTTCCACGGCTTTCCCCAATGTGGATCCCGGGTGCAAGCCCATAATGGGGCCCATATTTGCCGCCCATGAAGCCCTCATCTGGGCCCCACATGTCATTGCTGGCTGGGATAACTCAAAAAGTACATGGTAAGTTTCTCCCTAAGTTTGACCATGTCCCCTATAGCCACCGACACACTACCCTACTGACCCCTGCCCCAGTTCGACCACCAGGGGCGCTGCAATACATGCCCTAAAATTAGGGATTTCACAATGATGCCATTTTCACCCCGTTTGCCTTAGAATGCTGCAAATTTGTCTACATGCCTCATTCCTCATGAGGAACAAAAAAGCCTCTAGAACCCCAAGTCCGCCATGATGGATTTTTCCCCATTATGCAAATTTCCCAAAACCCACCAAAATTGTCTTCTATTTGCCTGTTACTCCGATTGACTAGCCACTTCACAATAATGTGTAGGATGACTGTCTGTCTATAGGGTATTTAGGAATAAGACATTTGTTGCAAGATGCAGCGACAAAATGGCCGACAAGTGAAACACTTGTAACACACAATAACTGTGCAGCTCTCTATTGGAAAACAAAGATTTCCAAGTATAGGCTAAGAGCGGAAGGAGACGCCATAAGTAGTTCGGCAGAAATAGTTTCAACAAACAACTTTTTCTATACAACATTTTTAGCATCTGAATTGAACTGAGTCAATAAAAAAGATTTACTATAACTGGTTAATAAAACTTCATATCGATATTTTCATGTAAATATGGCGTCTAAAAAATTACCTTCAGATTCGGAAGATCAATACTTTGGAATCAATCCGCTGCTCCTGCTTATGCCAAGTGATAGTCGATCGTCGCACATCACACAACAGTTACTGTCAGACTTAAAAGTTTGCAGCTGCCAGAAAAGTTGACACCAGTACTAAGGTAAGTCAACAAATGTCACTGTAGCCAACCTGAGTGACGTAGAACCACAGAGTTAGAGTAAAAGCTGATCGGCTGTAAGATTCAAGGATTCAAGGGTGTTTATTTGTCATTACAATAAAAAGTTATGCAATGAAATGCTTAGATCTTGCCCTCCCCAACATTGCAATACAATAATAAAAAATTAAATTAAAAAAATAGAAATGTAAGACTTCTAATCTAAGAAATATACATCATATAGCATTATACCCACCAGATTATACCCACCTGTCTAATATTCTTTTTTACACTACTTCAGCCAACAAAGTAGCCTTAAAGGTCAAGGCTTTGACACGTTTCCTTGGATTTTTTTCTCTAATTGATGCCATTTCAACACGGATAGACCAGGAAAGACAAATATTTTTTCACATGCCTCATTTCCCATCCCTTACTTCCCAATAGGAGGACCACGTCCCATTGTGGCTTGCAACTATATTATGTATTTATTATGATTGTTTGTGTATTGTTATTTTGTTGAAGTTGTAGTGGTTGTTATGATTGTTTAGTCTTTTTCACCAGGAACAGTATGCGGAGAGTACACAACACAGACCAGGGATTTTAATCAAATTAAAGTTGCTGTTTGAAAACTTTAAGACTGTCATTATTGTCTAATCTGTCATGGCATCGATAATCAAGTGATTATAGTGTTTTTATTTTGTTGATTGGGGAGGAAAAAAATCTGTGGGTACTTTGAAAATAAAAAGGAAGCAAGCGAGGCAATATTACGGGAGAAATTAAGTTGAAAATTTAAGAGGACAAGGAGTGTGTTTTTACTTCAGGGGACGTTATGTATCAGTTAGGATAATGGTGTTTGTATATGTGGAATGTTGACCCCCTGACCCTATCTGTTTGATGTGTTGTTTGCTTGGGTTCCAGGTCCATCATGTTAGTTGTTTATCTTTCTGACATCAGCACTTTACACAGTACCTATGTTTGTGCAGTGTGCTGAGGAACTAAAGTCTGTTTGCTTGAAACTCCAGAGACTAGTACTCTCTTCATACTTACGCCACAGGTATCTTGTTTTGGTTGAAGGGATATTCAAAAATCTGTCAAAAGTTTGTAACATTTTTACCTAACAGCTTTAACACCGGAAGGTAAAGCAAATTTAAATCCTTAAAAGCATGGAGGACAAATTTTCCCATAATATGAAAAAAATATATATAAATTTATCTATGTATACATTTAAATACCAAAATATATAAATGTGTTTGCCGATCCAAGAAATTCCCCAAATTCATTAAAAGCATGAGATGCTCCGGCGTGGCAACGACGGCCATCTCGGGCGCTGGCATGGCAACGGCGGCCATCTCGGGCGCTGGCGTGGCAACGGCGGCCATCTCGGGCGCTGGCGTGGCAACGGCGGCCATCTCGGGCGCTGGCCTGGCAACGGCGGCCATCTCGGGCGCTGGCCTGGCAACGGCGGCCATCTCGGGCGTAGGCGTTTGTAAGTCCAGCCATGCCTCCCACCACCTCCTAATCACCACCGGGGGCTGTTTATGCAAACCCTCTGGGGATGTAACTCTCCCCGAGGTAGGAGGCCGAAATGGGTCATCACCCAGCTGGAGCTGGGGTTTTGGCTGTAGCTCCAGGGCATTAGGTGTCCCTGGCTGCAGCCCCGGAACAGTGGGTGGCGTCTTTTGAGGCTCCAGGACCGTGGCTGGCGCTGGTCCCACAGGTGGCTCCACCCGGAGCCTCTCACTTAGCACCGGGCTTGCATGGTGTTTTGGCGCCACCTTCTGGCTGGGTCCAGCGCGTAGGTCTTCCTCCGCGGCCCCCCTGAAACACCCCTTTAGCCCCCCCTAAAATATTTTTGGGGGTGCTTTAGGGATGTTCCCATGCTCAGTCCTTCGGGGAACCGCGGACCCGTTGTGGCTGGTCCTGGTAGCCTCATCGGCCCTTCCCAGCCGGCGTCCGGTGTTGCTGGAACCAGCCGGTAGAGGACGGTATCCCACCGCAGGACGCCTTCTAGGGAGTCCTCCACTCCCTCGTAGACGGCTTCGTCATCATCCGAAGAGAGGGAGTCGGACCCCCAATCGCCCTGCCATGTATGAGGCCGGTCCCACTGTTCCGTGATGTGACCGGGAGCTTCATATCTCGGAGAGCTATAGCTTGCCCCTCCGAGATATCCACTCCCGGTATTTCTCTGCTGGCTCTTTGGGTGGTTCAGCATTCTGTCACGCACTGATCGGCGTAGTGTGGAATAAGCCATGAGCAGAGTCGTCGAATCCAATTCAATATAAGGATTTATTATAAAGAGCACAAAACAAACCGAGAACGGCGGAAAACACTAAACTGTAGGACTGAAATGAAAATGTGCATGAAGCGAATTAAACAAACATCAGGGTATATACAGCAATCCTTAAGTTAAATTTACTACTTTTTAATACCTTTCTTACTACCTTCAGAATATTTAAAAAAACCATCACGACACTGAATTTCAAGTGTTAATCAGCGACCTTTCTATTATTTACACAGATTTTGACATATATAACATACAAAAAAGAATAGATTTAGAGACTGATGTTGACAACATATTGCACATATTTATTTCACTTAGTAAATAAAAATAAAACAAACTACATAAAATGTGCAATGTAGAGAATGGATAGTTCCAGCACACTGGCTGGCATTCACTGCAAGTTGATGCATTACAAACTGGCATCTTCTATGAACTGTTGCTGATTCACAAATTGGCATCTTCTATGAACTGTTGCTGATTCACAAACTGGCATCCACTACATGAACTGGTGAACTATTGTTAGCACTTGTGCTATAGGCCTAATATGAACTTGTGGGCATAAAATCCTATGGCAAGTGCCTTAATTCCATGGCCTTTTCCTCAATAGTTTTGTCCATTTTGACCAGTTCCTCTTTTTTCTCCTTGTGTCTCCTAAGTGTATTTGATTTGGTGATTAGCTGGGCCATTTTTGACCCAGCTTTCCCCTCTGCCGCCTCGGCCAATTTGTTGGCATCATTTTCAAGGATGGCACAGACTTCGTCCAGGACTCTGCGGCCTTCCTTTTCTGTGTTTGAGCATCACTCTCCCTCTTTTTACGCTCTTGCTCCAGGTAGAGCCTGTACTGGGACCTTGCTGAGGCCACAGAAGCCAGCAGGTCCTTGGTTAAAGGCACCTTGAGGACACCACCACAGCTACTGACATTGTCACAGATTAACCTCAGTGCCTCCAGGGATTCACCTAGAAGGTTACAGGTTTTCACCTCCTTGTTAATGGAGAAGCCCCTCTCCACGGTGGCTTGTCCATGTGAAAGAAGTAAAACGCTCTGGCAGAATCTCAACAGGTCCATGTAGGATGGGGTGAGGGTCAAGTGTAGAAACACATCCACACGTTGCTTGAAAGGCTGGAAAGAGCGGAATTGTTCACCTCTGACCTCAAGAAACAGCAATGATGTAAACTGCTGAATGATTACATCACCTACAACATAGACAAATAAATTAAGTTAATTAATAGGTCATTTAAATTTAGTAGTCCCAGTTGGCCTATCAGACCATTTGGCAATAAATACATCACCACATCATGTTATAACATCTAAGTAGAGCTAGGAATGTGTAAGGCTTCTTCTGAACTTAATTTGATAAAGAATTGACTCTTCCTGACTGTTGAGAGGAGAATGCAGAAAACCATCTTGCTCAATCTGAATAACCTATGCACTTTGACTGTCCCTATACAATATCTGCTTACCAGCTGGGATGCCACCTGCCAAATGTTTGCCCTGGAGGAATGTTTGCACTATTCCCTTCATCTGTCTGATGCACCAATCAGGATTTCTGTGCATTCTTGAAGGGTCCAAGCATGCAATCTGCCTGACCACTTGGGATTTCAGGGGGCTTTTCTCCTGTAGCTTCACAAAAACCTTAACCAGGCCCTGCAAACATTCTCGCCTGAAGGTGAGCACAGAAATTTACCAACCTTGAATCCTGGTTTGCTCTGAAGTTCCTAACAAATGAGGAACATTAGTGAATGTTCACTGCAAATGCTTTGGAAAATAATTTTTTACTGCTTTATCCCTATTTCTTTCTTATTATTACTATTAATTTGAGTAGTAGTAGTTGTAGTAGCATCCTAAATATAGTAGTAGCAGTAGTAGTACTACTAAATGACAGAAGTTAATTTTACAACATACATCCTGGTTCTTTGTGCAGGCAACCCAAAACACATGTGCATCTCTAGGGGAAAGTAAAAGAAAGTAAAAGAAAATGACCTTGATAGCAGATTCTGCTCCCAGGCCTATGTCTACACTCTTTGGGGAGACTAAGTTCTTTTCATCTGTTGGATCTATTTTGATCAGCTGCAGGGGTGTGAGGTCCTGGGTGAGCTCTCGTTGAACGAACCGCCTCAGTAAACTTGTCACGGCCGTAGGGTGTAGTGCAGGTAAAAGCCATTTGCAGAGCCAGGTAATCCGTTCAATTAGGTTTATTCGTGACACAAACACAAAACAAACCGACAACGGCGAAAAGGACTAACTGGTTAACTGAAAAGCAAACGTGCGCATATCGCGACTTACATATAAAACAACCCAGAAACCACAATAGTCAAAAACAACACTCACCTCTAACATAATGTGACATGGAAACAATGAACAGCAAACAGTGACATCTAGGCAATCCCTTTATAACCCAGTGATTACAAATCCCCAACAGCTGTAACCAACATAAACCAGGAAGTGGGCACCCGAAACCAGACAGTGCAGTACCCTAACTCACCACTCGTGACAGTACCCCCCACTTAAGGCTAGCTCCCAGATAGCCAACAACAACCAACATTAACAACAACACACAAAACAAAACAAGGGAGCAACAGGCAAGGACCCACTGTCACACCCAAAGGGTTAGTCCCAGACAGCAGGTCCAGCCCTTAAAGGGCCTTAGTGGCCCGATCGCCGTCTTGTGCGGCAAGGCTTCCGCCATCTTGGTGGACGTGGCGGCGGCCATCGTGGTGGACGGGGCGGCGGCCATCGTGGTCGGCGTGGCGGCGGCCATTTCAGGCGGCGTGGCGGCGGCCATTTCAGGCGGCGTGGCGGCAGCCATTTCAGGCGGCGTAGTCTCCGCCATTTCAGGCGGCGTAGTCTCCGCCATTTCAGGCGGCGTAGTCTCCGCCATTTCAGGCGGCGTAGTCTCCGCCATTTCAGGCGGCGTAGTCTCCGCCACTTCAGGCGGCGTAGTCTCCGCCACTTCAGGCGGCGTAGTCTCCGCCATTTCATGCGGTGACGCTCTGGGAGCTCTGGCAGGCGGTGACGCTCTGGGAGCTCTGGCAGGCGGTGACGCTCTGGGAGCTCTGGCAGGCAAGGACGCTCTGGGAGCTCTGGCAGGCGGTGACGCTCTGGGAGCTCTGGCAGGCGGTGACGCTCTGGGAGCTCTGGCAGGCAAGGACGCTCTGGGAGCTCTGGCAGGCAAGGACGCTCTGGGAGCTCTGGCAGGCAAGGGCGCTCTGGGAGCTCTGGCAGGCAAGGACGCTCTGGGAGCTCTGGCAGGCAAGGACGCTCTGGGAGCTCTGACAGGCAAGGACGCTCTGGGAGCTCTGGCAGGCAAGGACGCTCTGGGAGCTCTGGCAGGCAAGGACGCTCTGGGAGCTCTGGCAGGCAAGGACGCTCTGGGAGCTCTGGCAGGCGGTGACGCTCTGGGAGCTCTGGCAGGCGGTGACGCTCTGGGAGCTCTGGCAGGCGGTGACGCTCTGGGAGCTCTGGCGGAGGAAGGAGATGACACTCCGGGAGCTCTGGCAGGCAGGGACGCTCTGGGAGCTCTGGCGGAGGAAGGAGATGACACTCCGGGAGCTCTGGCAGGCAGGGACGCTCTGGGAGCTCTGGCGGAGGAAGGAGATGACACTCCGGGAGCTCTGGCAGGCAGGGACGCTCTGGGAGCTCTGGCGGAGGAAGGAGGAGCCGCTCAGGACACTCATGCTTAAGTGGGAGGGGCTGGTCCGGGCACTCACGTAGAGGGGGGAGGAGCCGCTCAGGACACTCACGCTTCAGTGGGAGGGGCTGGTCCGGGCACTCACGTAGAGGGGGGAGGAGCCGCTCTGGACACTCACGCTTCAGTGGGAGGGGCTGGTCCGGGCACTCACGTAGAGGGGGGAGGAGCCGCTCAGGACACTCACGCTTCAGTGGGAGGGGCTGGTCCGGGCACTCACGTAGAGGAGGGAGGAGCCGCTCAGGACACTTAAGCAAAGGTGGGAGGGGCTCATCTAGGCACTCACGCAGAGGAGGGAGGAGCCGCTCAGTACACTTAAGCAAAGGTGGGAGGGGCTCATCTTGGAACTCCTGCTGTGGTGGAAGGGACCGCTCAGGGCACTCTTGCTGGAGTGGGAGAGGCTGGTCCTGCAGGGTGAACCACACCCCCCACCATCTCCTAATCACCTCGGGCGGCTGGCTCTCCAGGCCCTTAGGTGGTCTCTGGGCCCTGGAGGTTGGTGGCCGGAAAGGGTAATCACCCGGCTGGAGCTTGGGTTGTTGCTGCAGATCCATGGCTTTTGCTGGCCCTGGCTGCAGCACCGGAGCAGTGGGGGGCTGCTGTTGCAGCACCAGGGTCGTGGGTGTTCTCTCCGCGGACCTCCGTGAACAACCCGTTAGCTCCCCCCCAAAAATTACTTTGGGGCGCCTCCGGGATGTCCTCTTGCCTTCATAGAAGGCCCGCGGACCCATTGTCACTGACCCTGAATGCTGCAAAGATGGTTCATATACAGCATACGGCCGGAGACGTAGCCACCGTTCCTGTGGTGTCTCCGGCCGATTCCACTCCCACCGCTCCGTGGAGTGACGGTGAGCTTCATCCGACGGGGCGCTATAGCTTGCCCCCCCGTGGAATCCACTCACCGTCTGGCTCCGCTGGCTTCGGTGGCTGTTCATTCTGTCACGGCCGTAGGGTGTAGTGCAGGTAAAAGCCATGTGCAGAGCCAGGTAATCCGTTCAATTAGGTTTATTCGTGACACAAACACAAAACAAACCGACAACGGCGAAAAGGACTAACTGGTTAACTGAAAAGCAAACGTGCGCATATCGCGACTTACATATAAAACAACCCAGAAACCACAATAGTCAAACCACTCGTGACAAAACTCTTAAAATAACAAAACAAGCAGTTAGTAATCCAACAATTTACACAGATTCACCAAATGCAATCAATTTGATAAAATATTTAATGATCGTTACCATCAGCAGATCAGTCAAATCTTTGGCCAAGGAGGGCAACACTGGCTCATCAGTTTGGAACTTTGTCAAGAAGGGGCTGAAAGTTCTTGCAATTGCCAGAAAAAACTGGAATTTTGCAATAATGAAAGGATCCTTTTGTGCAATTACTATGGTGTCATATGAAGCTGTGCAGGGGACTGGAACCTTCTTTTTCTCTGCAGCATCCACATACGTCTTCAGCATTGGCCAAACTTCAACTGCCCTTTCCGCCACAGGAACGTTTTCCACCCATCTATGGCCACAAAATGGTATGGGAAAGCAGGAGGACCCAGTCAGGCTAGTGAAATCTTCTCTCCTGGCAGAAATGTTATGAAAGAGGAAGTGCATGGCTCGCAGAAGTTTTTCTAACTGCCACATAGTAAAGCCTGCCTTTAAAGCATTGTGGACGGTGTGAAGTCCAAAGCTTCCAACAGTGACAACCTGGGCACCTCCTTAGAGCTCTGCATGTTCTTTCTGGAGTAGATCCACCAACTTGAAATTCACATTGGGGCCATCCATTCCAACTGATAGCAGTTGCCTCATATTCAATTGTGTGACACATTCCTGTGAATCGACACCAGGAGGAAATCTGTTATAAGTTATCATTCAGACACAGTAAAATAGATCTCAACATTCACAAAGGTTGTTAAGGAGAAGCATTACTGCATACACATTTGATTTCAATTTAATAATTGGTAATTCAGAAATTAAATTATTTAGTGTTTTTTTTCCAACAACAAAACCTGAGCCAAATATTACATTTCTATAACTGTGATAAGTTGTTGAACTAAAAACATAATTTTCTTGTCCCTTGGAGCTAGGGCTGCACGATATATCATTTCAGCATCGATATCGCGATGTGCGCATCCACGATAGTCACATCACAAGATGTGCAATATGTATCGTAGTTGATCCGGGATTCATGATCCGTACGGGTCAGCTGCTTCCTGGCCCATACGCTTGTGATTCACGGATTAATTGCAAAGTTTAACCATCATTGAGTGAACGTTTATCATTTAGCCTACATGTGTTTTTAAGTCCTGTCAGTTTAAACATCAAGCGCAAGAAGTGTACGGACATATGAACAGTTGTTGTAGCGGCCGCGCGCGCTCTCTCACCGCCTTCAAACAACACGAGCGCTTGTGGTAGAAATCAGGATTGCTATGTCTGCCCAAGCAGTATATTCTGTGCATCAACTTTGTTTATAATTTGGGGTGCAGGGTGCGGCTGTTAGGAATGTGGAGGGAAGTTCTGTCCTATTCTGGTGGATCAAGTTGTTGCCGGATATCAGATTGCGGTGCTGTGGTACATTCCATTAGCTGTTGCTTTATGCTACGTGTCTAGCCTTGTTAGCCAACGTTTGCTAGTAGGCCGCAGGCCAGACTGTATGCTAATCGTTGCTAAAACCTGTATGCTAACTGGGTGTTGCTAGTAGGCCGCAGGCCAGACTGTATGCTTAATCGTAGCTAAAACCTGCATGATAACTGGCTGTTGCTAGTAGGCCGCAGGCCAGACTGTATGCTAATCGTTGCTAAAACCTGTATGCTAACTGGGTGTTGCTAGTAAGCCGCAGGCCAGACTGTATGCTAATCGTAGCTAAAAACCTGTATGCTAACTCTGTTGCTAGTAGGCCGCAGGCCAGACTACATGCTAATCATGGCTAGAACTTGTATGCTAACCGTTGCTGATAGCAGATTGCAGGTATCATTTATCCTAGCCTGTGTGTACTGTTCTAGTTTGTCAATTTCTGTTCTGGGTTCTTCCCAGTTTGCCGAAGTTGTTCTAGTTTGTCTATACAAAAGTTTGTGCTAGCCTGTGTATACTGTTCTAGTTTGTCAATTTCTGTTCTGGGTTCTTCCCAGTTTGTCGAAATCGTGCTAGTTTGTCTATACAAAAGTGTGTGCTAGCCTGTGTATACTGTTCTAGTTTGTCAATTTCTGTTCTGGGTTCTTCCCAGTTTGTCGAAATCGTGCTAGTTTGTCTATACAAAAGTGTGTGCTAGCCTGTGTGTACTGTTCTAGTTTGTCAATTTCTGTTCTGGGTTCTTCCCAGTTTGTCGAAGTTGTTCTAGTTTGTCTATACAAAAGTTTGTGCTAGCCTGTGTGTACTGTTCTAGTTTGTCAAATTCTGTTCTGGGTTCTCCCAGTTTGTCGAAATTGATCTGGTATTGTCAGTACTGGTGTCGGTATCGGTCCTGTTTGTCGGTTGTTGTTCTGAGTCAGGACTGGACTAGGGATCAGGCATGGATATCTGATTAATGTAGTCATTGTTATTAATTGTGGCGGTTAGTGTGCTAAAGTTGTGGTTACGGTTAAAGTTAATTAAAGCGACCACTTGGTATTTAGTTGTTGGGCCCCCAGCCACCTGGTCGAGTGTAAATTGGAAAACATTGCTCACACGTCTAAGTTTTTTTCATGCCACATGTGCTCTTGTAGGAGAAGCAGCCATTTTGTATTTCAAAAGCAACCATTTTGTGTCTCACCACGTGCTCTCATTCTCTCCACCCTCTAGCTCATTCTCTCCGCCCTCTAGCTCTCTCTCTCTAGCGCTCTCTAGCGCCCTCTAGCTCTCTCTAGCGCTCTCTGGCGCCCTCTAGCTCTCTCTAGCGCTCTCTGGCGCCCTCTAGCTCTCTCTCCAGCGCTCTCTGGCGCCCTCTAGCTCTCTCTAGCGCTCTCTCTAATGCTCTCCGGCGCCCTCTAGCTTTTCTAGCTCTCTTTAGCTCTCTCTCCCTCAAGTGAACTCTAGCTCTCACTCTGACGCTCTCTGGCGTCCTATATCTCTTTCTGGTCTATTCACTCACTCTCACTCTCACACACACACACGCTCTCTCTCTCTCTCTCTCTCTCTCTCTCACACACACATGCGCATTCTCTCTCACACACACTCATACACTTATTTTCACATATGACCGACATGCAATATAGAGACGCAAGTAGCTGTTATCAGACTGAAATGGCTTTCAAGACTATAGATGAATGTAGATCAAGTCAGCCGGATACACAAGAGGGCGCCAGATGCTTATAGACAATTTAGAGAGGCAAGAGGGGGTGCTGTGGGCCTAGCGGTATCAAGAGCACCTAGAGCCCCCCACACCGGTAGGATGTGTCATCCACCGGCAGGTATGCATGCCCAGAAAGTTGTGAGCAGTAGGCCATTAGGAGGTATGTACCCAATCCTCATAGAAGGGACCAAGATTAAGTACGTACCATGGGGTAACCGAGACCTAAATGGTTTGGTAGGCAAGTTACCCCACTTGAGAGATGGGGCTAGTAGATGGATCTCGGTCCTAGAAAGTGAGACAATGTGGCAGATGCTGGCCGTAGGGGACATTAAAGTCCTGCTGACCAAATCATTAACTAGAGAGGAGATGGAGGAGGTGTTGACTGCAGGTGGCATGGCCATGGCCGTAGGTTCTCAGTTGTGTTATGTTAAGTGTTTGTTTTGTTTATCAAGAGGGGGTGAGTTGTATATCTGAGTCTGATAACCAAACAAACAGGACATTTAAATTTTTTATATTTTTCACTGGACAAATAGAGCAGTGAAGTGCATATAACATTTAATTTCAAGGTTTGGATTAGGTTTTGACTAATCGCACACGCACTCACATAGAAGGTAGACAAACTAAATTCAGAGGGGTAAAATGAGGTTTGGGTTAATAGATGTAATGGGGGTTTTCACCTAGGTGGAGATTTTCCAGGTGTCAACTGAACTTTGGTTCTAATGACTGATAACAACCCACTCGTGTGATGTTCAGAGACATTTGTTGTGTGGTTGTTGTATGTGCTTTTGTTGTTGTGTTTCTGTTCTGTTTTTGTTGTGCTTTTGTGTCCATAAGTTCTGTTCCTGATGGTTCGGTGACCAAGGCGTTGCAAGGACTGACTGCCCTGGCTGAGGAGATGAAGGACAATTCAGGCATTGACTCCTCAGTGTTTGGGTGGATGGACTCAGTGTTTGGGAAGTGGAAAGTGCTGATTTCCTCAGTACTGATCTCTCTGATTACGGCGACAGCTCTGTTGGCGATGTGTGGATGCTGTTGTATTCCCTGCATACGAGGTCTTTCGATTAAGCTGATCGAGACGGGAATGACGAAAGTAATGGTCGCTAGAGCTGTGCCGTGGGAACGAGCTTCACTGTTTGATGACTGTACTGAAATGAATGAGCAAAATCTCTGAAGGATTATGGTGGGACAGGAACGACTGGCGACTGGAAGTATTTCTTCTTTGATTTTCACCATATAGGCTGATTTATATCATTCACACTATATCTTTTATACTTAGTATTCTTGCACCATAAATATATATTTTTATACTCTGCACTGATATAGTCTATATTTTTATACACTGTTTTTGAGCATACTTTTTCAAACGGAACTACTTGAAGACATTTCATCCATGAAGAGGGAGAAGAATGTACCCTTAAGCTGTGATTCATGGACATTTGTTGAGCTGATAGTCTGTTTGAGCACTACTGTTTATCCTTATTATCTGTTACAATGGTACAATGTTGATGCTGTCATTTATCTGTTTCCCCATACTAGGTTTTTCCCTTGCATACAAAAAGGTTTTCCTGTATGGGTGATTTGCATCAATGTTTTATTTTTTAATATGATACATAGAATAGTCATGTTGTTTGTCTTTTACCCTGATCAAGTCAATGATGGTCGGGGATGTTTGGCGAACATCATGGGTCAGGTGAGTGAGAACCCATGCTGTTGTGAGTGGATGTGTCTGGGAATCGGTTGGGTTCTCTTACATGTGTATATAAAGGTATGACTTCACACTCATGTGATATGGTTAGGGTTACTTAATATTTTTAATTTTCAGAGATTTCTACCTCACAGTATTATTCCAAGTGTATGAATGTCATTAGGTGAAGTTAAGTAAACTTCAAGAGGGGGATATGTGGTAGAAATCAGGATTGCTATGTCTGCCCAAGCAGTATATTCTGTGCATCAACTTTGTTTATAATTTGGGGTGCAGGGTGCGGCTGTTAGGAATGTGGGGAGGGATCTAGCAGACAAAGGACTGGCTGAACAGGGCATCGATTGGTCCTAGGCAGGGTCTTGGGGTACGTGTGGTCATTCCTGATTGGTTTGACCTTTCCTAATAAAGGCTGAGAATGCCAGGGGACGGGCCTTCTGCCTTTTGAACCTGCTAGCTGGTACAGCTGTGAGAGGAGCAGAAGTTTACTGGTGGCTGTAAACTTTTTATCTGTTTTAAATAAATACCCTTAAAAGTTGGCTCGTTCGACTCCGTGGTCATTGAACCTGTTTTTCCTACGATACGCTGTCTTGCTCTCTCGCGCATATTAATCAACATCAATTGACGTGATGGTAAAAGGTCGAAAGACCGATGTTTCACGTGGAGCATTCGGAGATTTTCTCTCCTGAATTACCGCGGGGTGTGAATTACGCAAAAAAAAAACGTTGCCTTATCTATATCTATAAAGCGTTCCGCACATTCAGCTGACATAAACCACAACTTCAATAAATGAAAAAACCTTTCCAGCAATGAAATGTTTTCTATGTTGACATAAATCTTGTGCTATGTCCTAAACTGCCGAGATAATCACACAACACCCACCGTAGACTACGTCCACTAATGACACAGCCGATTCGCGAACGAATGACTCCTTTCAACCGATTCACTTTAAACTGGTGAAATATCGCAATATATATCGCAGAAAAATAAAATATCGCAATGCCATTTTTTCCCAATATCGTGCAACCCTACTTGGAGCTATACCCCACAGGTCAATAAATGCAGGTGGGCCTACATGTTTCATTCAAGTAACTGCAGGACTTTGGCCAATTTTATTATTTTGTGTAACCAACAGTAAATTAACCAACATCATCCTATAATATACAAAATCTTTGTGAATAAATAACTCTTCAAATGAGTGATCACAGGATACCGCGTAAGTAGGGCTATATAAAAAAGAACTTACCTTTATGTGATGCAGCAAATCTTCGGCCCTTCCATGTCCCAAAAACTGAGATCCAAAGTATCTGGATTGGACACGGTCATCCTCCCAGTATCGAACATGGATGTCAAGCTGTTTTTTCTTTGACGTGTGATTGAGGCTCTCATCAAACATCAACACGAATGGCCAAGCCTTGTTGATGCCATCAACAAGCAGTTTTTTGAAGAACGACGCTAATCCTAATCTGATGATGTACCCGGTTTTGTCGGGAAACATTTCTTTAAACAGCTCCGAAATTCCTTCATTGGAGTTCAATGAGTGGTGTTTAACTGCAGTGTTCAGACACCACAGAGTCTCCGCGCGCAGTGTTGGTGTGGCGCCCATGGCCACCCGGAGGTCAGACGTTCCTGGAGCCGTAGCGTTGGCCAGTAGGCCTACAGAGGCACTAATTTGCGGCGGTGGTGGTGTAGGTGCAGCCGCACAGACAGCTGAGATTGGTAGAATTAACTGCTCTCTCCGAGCACGCATTCCATTTTTATGTTTAGTGGATTGCATATGCGACTGAAGTGCGTTAGCTCCCATCCAGTTAACATTGATGTTTTTTTTACACACGGAACAATAAGCCTGCCTGTTATTCCCTACTACAGGCCTGAGCCAGTCCTTAAACGCTGGGTCGTTCACCCAGCTATCAGAAAACTTGCATTTGCCCATGAAGACGACGATGGTTGTCCAGTCGTTGAAGATATGCCTTGAAGCAAGTCTAAAATAAAACGTAAGCCAGCCACTTCTGTTGAGCGCGCAGTGTTCTGAGATGATGCCGAACGACCACTGAATATGACGTCAGCATCAAACATACGTTGAGACGGAGACGAAAGATCTTGATAATGTGCCCAGATATGCTAAAACTCATATTTAAACGAACTAACGCGAACGCAGATAAAATTTCAATCAGAATAGGACACCTGATAGTCTAAAAAAATAATAATACCTAATTTGGAAAAAATAATACCTCTGAGACCACATTTAACACTTTGAATGGCCTTAAATTTGACAATTTTGATTTATTACTTTTTAATACTTTATAAAACCCTGCGGACACCCTGAAACATACTTCAATACCTCCAGTAGCGCAAACACACTCACCCCTAATAGCTCGTGACATCTAACAATGCTGAACAAGGAGTGACTTGTTAGCTCCCCTTTTATAGCCCACTAGATTACAATAAGAAACAGCTGAGTGACGAAACGTAAACAAGGAAGTGAATCACCGAAAGGTCTGTGTAGCCACGTCCCCACACCACTCGTGACAGTCGTGGTCTACTACTGTTTAAATATTTTATTAGAAGCCGCTATATATGCGCATTGTTCTTTTCAGTTACTACAGTTTAGCCTTTTTCCGCCATTCACGGTTTGTTTTACGCTTGAGTATCATAATAAACATACCAAAACGGATTATACGGCTCTCCAATGGCTTTCACCACACTTCGTCGATCGATACATGACATTTTTAATAAAATACTTTTACCTTAATTTAAGGTTGATTGATGCAAAGATCAATTACACAAGAAGAGTGAATCTGTAAACCTTGTATCGGTCTGAGCTCCCTCCGAAGCCAGTCTACCGCCACCTGCAAAAGTAACAATCCTACAGGCATTGGTAAATTTACAAAAGCACAAAATAGAAAGGAACAAAAAATGGAACATTAGACTGCCTGACAAGAATTCCCCATTGCACTATTTAAATACTTTTTAACCCCTATGTAGTATTTTTACATGTACTTTTAAATTACTGTGTCTGATATTTGTATGTACAGTACTGTGCAAACGTTTTAGGCCTTCTGAGAAAAGTTGTTTGAAGCGGCGTTCAAGGTCCTGTCAGGGTACCTCCACAGGTGATCATACAGAAATCTAAAAAAATTGTATGAGAGGGTGGAGGTGCCTCGGTTACAGGTCGGATTCGCTGGTCGAATGAGGCAGACTGCGCGTTTAGTACAATGAAAATTCTGTTTACATCCGCGCAGGTTCTAGCTCACCCTGATCCCACCCTTCCGTTCATAGTGGAGGTGGATGCGTCAGACGTTGGGATAGGTACAATACTGTCTCAACGCTCGGACAAGCCTCCTCAAGTCCATCCTTGTGCGTTCTACTTGCGAAAACTCGGCGGCGGAACAAAACTATGCTGGAGGTGATAGGAAGTTAGCTGTAGTCAGAGCCCTGACAGAATGGAAACATTGGCTCGAGGGAACGAGACACCTGTTTATAGTCTGGTCTGACCTTCGCAACCTGAAGTATATCCGGGCTGCAAGTAGACTTTACCCTCGCCAGGCCAGGTGGACGTTGTTCTTTACCCGGTTTGAGTTCATGTTATCATACATTCCGTGTACGAAGAACACCAAGGCAGGCGAGCTGTCTTGATTATATGACACAGAGGAGAGGCAGGTTCATAACTCACCTATTCTCCCTGCTTCCTGAATAGTGGCACCGGTGATGTGAGAGGTAAATGCGGACATCCAGCACGCATTACGCACGGATGCATCTCCCCCACAGTGCCCAGAGGGCCACTGGATGTTCATGATCGCCTCATGAGCTGGGCCCAGTTATTGGTGTCATCAGGTCACTCAGGCATTGGTCGGACAGTGCGTTGCCGTACCAATAAATATTGGTGACCTGGTCTGGACAAGGATGTGAGGTTGTACATCTCCTCGTGTTCCGTGTGCGCCTAGTTACATCCTTTGCCCATTCCACACACATGGTCAATATGTGTGTTTATTTTTTAACTGACATCTCTCTCTCCAAAGGCAGCACTACAGTCCTGGTCATTGTGGACCGGTTCTCAAAGGCCTGCCGCTTCCTGCCCCTGGGAGGTCTCCTGATGGCCTTACAGAATGCAGAGGCCCTGTTTACACATGTCTTACGGAACTACAGGGTGCCGGATGACATAGTGTGTGATCCAACCTCACCCCCAATTCACCGCAAAAGTTTGGAGAGTTAATCGGGATTTTGGCAGGTTCCTGAGGTTAGGACCAGACGGGGGAGTAGGCATGGGCTGAGTATGCCCAGAATTGACTTTGCCAGTCCTCCACCAACCTAACACCTTTTCAATGTGCTCTAGGGTACCAGCCGATTCTGGCATCGTGGCAGCAGATCCAGCCCGACACTGGGGTACTGGCAGTGGACGAGTGGTTCCGGCCTAAAAAGGCAGCCGCAGACCGGAGGCGCAGTGACGCGTCCACCCACGGCCCGGAGGATCGAGTCTGGCTCTCCACTCATCCGTCTGCCCTGCCGGAAGCTGGGCCCGCGGTTTGTGGGGCTGTTTAATGACCTGGGGAGAGTGAACGAGGAAACTTATCAATTGCTGCTGCCATCTGACTATCAAATTAAAGCCTTATTTTATGTCTCCCTCCTCAGGCCGGTGGTGGCTGGTCCCCTCCAGCGATCTAGGGCGCTGGAGATCCAAACCCCCCGGACATCAACGGGGGGCCTTCAGTATCTTGCGGAGTGGGAGGGGTACGGCCCGGAGGAGCAATGTTGGGTGCCGGCGAGGGATGTGCTGGACCCAGACCTTTTGCAAGTATTACATCGTCGGTGTCGAAGCCGTGCTTCCAAGAGGGAGTACTGTCAGAGCTCCCTCTGAAGCCAGTTTAGCGCCACCTGCGGGCAGGCTTCGCCGTTTGTCTTCTCCGTCCTTCTAGCTGCTATCGTTCCACCCCCTTCACACACATTATTGTCCGGTTTCGTAGTCACAGACACCTGGGGCCTCATTTACAAACGCTGCGTACGCACAAAATAAGGCGTACGCCGTTCTCTTCGCAATAGTTGGGATTTATAAAAAGCAAAATTGATGGGAAAATGTGCGGTCCTCCACGCAAGCTGAGACCCATGCGTACGCACAGAAACGGGTGAAATGAGAAATGGCGACATCATTGGCAGATGGATGAAATACATGAAACTGTGTGAAAATGTAGACTAATTGCGTAAAATACATGGACATATTTCCTGTGATTAATAATATGAAGAATTTACAAAGCCATTCTTACAATTAACAGCCTACACAAACAACTGTTTGATCGATCTGCAAAAACAAATCAAATATATAAAACAAGATAACGTCAATTAAAATGAATACCGTATTTTCCGGACTATAAGTCGCTCCGGAATATAAGTCGCATCAGTCAAAATATGCGTCATGACGAGGGGAAAAACATATATAAGTCACACCGGACTATAAGTCGCATTTATTTAATGTATTTCACAAAATCCAAGACCAAAAACACATTTATTCTGGAACATTTAATCACAGAACAACAGGCTGAATGGGTGACACATAAGACACCGACCGTAACACATAAAACCGTTTTTCAACTAGCATATAGAACATTCGGCTGAATAGGTTAAATTAACATAACAAGCCAGCGAGTCCAACAAGCGAGTTCCCTGGTAAGCAAGTTTACCAAGCTCCCGATGTCATTCAACATCACTAAATCCATCGAATTCTTCATCCTCTGTGTCACTTATGAACAAGACCGCCTGGGCGTGGAGACGTAACTTCACCGTTGACAAGCCTCTCCCGGGAGCACGTTGTTCAAGCACCCATCTGTGGACTCGTTCCTCCAGCGCTGGACATCTGGCTTTCAGCCCGCGATTAGCTTTCTTTGTTTTCTTCATCGAGGTTAAAGTTACCTCTGCTTATCGCCAGTCCCTCACAAGTTTCTTACTCACTCCATACTTTCTTTCTGCTGCTCGATTACCGTTTTCGGCTGCATACTTTATTACTGTAGCTTACACGGAAGTTTGTCACCGGCGTAGGTCAGAGTTGAGAGAGGAGCGAACAAAAAGAGAGTTGTAAAGTGATGAACGTTTGAGAGATTGTTTTATATTTTCTACCGCTGGTTGCACTTGGCAAACCGTTTTCACGGTGCAATTGTGCGGAGTTGTTTATGGTATTTTTCAGAACGCTAGAAATAATAAACGCGCAAGTTTGCATCCGTTTCGAGACGTGGAGTATTTTGTATAACCAGGGTAGTTACAATTACCTGTAGTTTGTAATCCGCAGAATAGGATTTTCTTTTTGGGGGCATTTTCAGTTGTATTTAAGTTAATGTTAATATATAAGTCACACCTGACTATAAGTCACAGGACCAGCCAAACTATAAAAAAGTGCGACTTATAGTCCGGAAAATACGGTATATATTAAAAAAAAATAACTGAAAAATGTTCTGTAATTATATTGTCATGTTCAATTCATCCACGTTAATAAATGTGTTTCATCGTGAAGCATGTCTTAACCATTTTGAAAAGTGCAACACATTTTATTTGCGCAGAACTATTTCCCATTTACAATAACATTATTATGTGTGCTTGACTATGGTCAAGGACACATATTGTAATCTCACATATATATTATTATTATTATTATTATTATTATGTGTGCTTGACTATGGTCAAGGACACATATTGTAATCTCACATATATATTATTATTATGTGTGCTTGACTATGGTCAAGGACACATATTGTAATCTCACATATATATTATTATTATGTGTGCTTGACTATGGTCAAGGACACATATTGTAATCTCACATATATATTATTATGTGTGCTTGACTATGGTCAAGGACACATATTGTAATCTCACATATATATTCTTATTATTATTATATCACTTTTGTCCACCCCTACTCACAGTTTTTGCACTAGATGGACAAAAAAGGTGTCAAAATGTGCGTCCCGAACTCTATTTAGTTGGCATTGTTTTGTAGAAGGTTTCGTTATGTAGTTTACGAAATATTAACGATAATGTCGCTAATTAATCCCCATTGAAATACATTGACGGAATCTTCAAAACTAGAGTGTGAGAGCCCATTCAGCAGAAAATGTAGAGAATATTTGTAAACTGCTACTGCTGCCTGAGTTTCAACCCTTTACACACAAATGGCATATCAAAACGTTCATCTATTTGTGCTGTCACTCAAAATGTTCAAATATAAGCTGTAACATATATATTTATTTCGTTATGTCCTTTTGTTTCCAACTTGCGCCTCCCCATAGACATCCATAGAAACTGTGATTTTCTCCACTCTAATTTGAAAGCGATTTTTGGTGTTTTTTTGTTCGTTTGTAAATTGTGATAGCGCCTACATTTCTGTGTGAGTAAAACTCTGGTTAGTAGAGCTAAAAGTATACGACCATGCCTGAATCACAGACAGACAAGCTGCATTAATGAAAGAACATTCTGGAAAGGGGCGGGGGGGAGGAGGCCGCGCTCTCTGATATCGATGAGGACAGGTGTTCCTCCTGACAAAGGCATAGTTGCCTGGTTACAGACAAAGACTCTGCCTGCAGCAATGAATGAATGAATGAATGGGTAAGTTCTTTCTCTGGGTCTCTGTTTACATGTTAGCATGTTAGCTAGCGTTAGCGCGCTAGCTAGCGTTAGCTACTACTGTAAGTTTATGCATACATTCAGACAGCCTGCAGCAATGAATGGATGGGTAACTTCTTTCTCTGGGTCTCTGTTTACACGTTAGCATGTTAGCTAGCGTTAGCGCGCTAGCTAGCGTTAGCTACTACTGTAGTAATGAGTAATGACTGATAGGTTTAACACATTGTATACTATGGTGCTTGCAGCAGTAGTGTGTATTCATGAGTAATGACTGATAGGTTTAACACATTGCATACTATGGTGCATGCAGCAGCAGTGTGTATTCATGAGTAATGACTGATAGGTTTAACACATTGCATACTATGGTGCTTGCAGCAGTAGTGTGTATTCTTGAGTAATGACTGATAGGTTTAACACATTGTATACTATGGTGCATGCAGCAGTAGTGTGTATTCATGAGTAATGACTGATAGGTTTAACACATTGCATACTATGGTGCATGTAGCAGCAGTGTGTATTGATGAGTAATGACTGATAGGTTTAACACATTGCATACTATCTTGCATGCAGCAGCAGTGTGTATTCATGAGTAATGACTGATAGGTTTAACACATTGCATACTATGGTGCATGTTGCAGCAGTGTGTATTCATGAGTAATAACTGATAGGTTTAACACATTGTATACTATGGTGCTTGTAGCAGCAGTGTGTATTCATGAGTAATGACTGATAGGTTTAACACATTGTATACTATGGTGCATGCAGCAGCAGTGTGTATTCATGAGTAATGACTGATAGGTTTAACACATTGTATACTATGGTGCTTGTAGCAGCAGTGTGTATTCATGAGTAATGACCGATAGGTTTAACACATTGTATACTATGGTGCATGCAGCAGCAGTGTGTATTCATGAGTAATGACTGATAGGTTTAACACATTGTATACTATGGTGCATGCAGCAGTAGTGTGTATTCATGAGTTATGACTGATAGGTTTAACACATTGCATACTATGGTGCATGCAGCAGTAGTGTGTATTCATGAGTAATGACTGATAGGTTTAACACATTGCATACTATGGTTGTTTAACACATTGTATACTATGGTGCATGTAGCAGCAGTGTGTATTCATGAGTAATGACTAATAGGTTTAACACATTGCATACTATGGTGCATGTTGCAGCAGTGTGTATTCATGAGTAATGACTGATAGGTTTAACACATTGTATACTATGGTGCTTGCAGCAGTAGTTTGTATTCATGAGTAATGACTGATAAGTTTAACACATTGTATACTATGGTGCATGCAGCAGCAATGTGTATTCATGAGTAATGACTGATAGGTTTAACACATTGCATACTATGGTGGTTTAACACATTGTATACTATGGTGCATATAGCAGCAGTGTGTATTCATGAGTAATGACTGATAGGTTTAACACATTTGTATACTATGGTGCATGCAGCAGCAGTGTGTATTCATGAGTAATGACTGATAGGTTTAACACATTGTATACTATGGTGCATGCAGCAGCAGTGTGTATTCATGAGTAATGACTGATAGGTTTGACACATTGCATACTATGGTGGTTTAACACATTGTATACTATGGTGCATATAGCAGCAGTGTGTATTCATGAGTAATGGCTGATAGGTTTAACACATTTGTATACTATGGTGCATGTTGCAGCAGTGTGTATTCATGAGTAATAACTGATAGGTTTAACACATTGTATACTATGGTGCATATAGCAGCAGTGTGTATTCATGAGTAATGACTGATAGGTTTAACACATTGCATACTATGGTGCATGTTGCAGCAGTGTGTATTCATGAGTAATAACTGATAGGTTTAACACATTGTATACTATGGTGCTTGTAGCAGCAGTGTGTATTCATGAGTAATGACTGATAGGTTTAACACATTGTATACTATGGTGCATGCAGCAGCAGTGTGTATTCATGAGTAATGACTGATAGGTTTAACACATTGTATACTATGGTGCTTGTAGCAGCAGTGTGTATTCATGAGTAATGACCGATAGGTTTAACACATTGTATACTATGGTGCATGCAGCAGCAGTGTGTATTCATGAGTAATGACTGATAGGTTTAACACATTGTATACTATGGTGCATGCAGCAGTAGTGTGTATTCATGAGTTATGACTGATAGGTTTAACACATTGCATACTATGGTGCATGCAGCAGTAGTGTGTATTCATGAGTAATGACTGATAGGTTTAACACATTGCATACTATGGTTGTTTAACACATTGTATACTATGGTGCATGTAGCAGCAGTGTGTATTCATGAGTAATGACTAATAGGTTTAACACATTGCATACTATGGTGCATGTTGCAGCAGTGTGTATTCATGAGTAATGACTGATAGGTTTAACACATTGTATACTATGGTGCTTGCAGCAGTAGTTTGTATTCATGAGTAATGACTGATAAGTTTAACACATTGTATACTATGGTGCATGCAGCAGCAATGTGTATTCATGAGTAATGACTGATAGGTTTAACACATTGCATACTATGGTGGTTTAACACATTGTATACTATGGTGCATATAGCAGCAGTGTGTATTCATGAGTAATGACTGATAGGTTTAACACATTTGTATACTATGGTGCATGCAGCAGCAGTGTGTATTCATGAGTAATGACTGATAGGTTTAACACATTGTATACTATGGTGCATGCAGCAGCAGTGTGTATTCATGAGTAATGACTGATAGGTTTGACACATTGCATACTATGGTGGTTTAACACATTGTATACTATGGTGCATATAGCAGCAGTGTGTATTCATGAGTAATGGCTGATAGGTTTAACACATTTGTATACTATGGTGCATGCAGCAGCAGTGTGTATTCATGAGTAATGACTGATAGGTTTAACACATTGTATACTATTGTCCATGCAGCAGCAATGTATATTCATGAGTAATGACGGATAGGTTTAACACATTGTATACTATGGTGCATGCAGCAGCAGTGTGTATTCATGAGTAATGACTGATAGGTTTAACACATTGCATACTATCTTGCATGCAGCAGCAGTGTGTATTCATGAGTATTGACTGATAGGTTTAACCCATTGCATACTATGGTGCATGTTGCAGCAGTGTGTATTCATGAGTAATGACTGATAGGTTTAACACATTGCATACTATGGTGGTTTAACACATTTGTATACTATGGTGCATGCAGCAGCAGTGTGTATTCATGAGTAATGACTGATAGGTTTAACACATTGCATACTATGGTGCATGCAGCAGTAGTGTGTAT
The DNA here is from genome assembly GCA_029465975.1 of Dallia pectoralis. Taxonomy (NCBI): domain Eukaryota; kingdom Metazoa; phylum Chordata; class Actinopteri; order Esociformes; family Umbridae; genus Dallia; species Dallia pectoralis. The sequence continues at coordinate 23,190,982 of CM055734.1, read as the reverse complement.
TCATGAGTAATGACTGACAGGTTAAACACATTGCATACTATGGTGCATGCAGCAGCAGTGTGTATTCATGAGTAATGACTGATAGGTTTAACACATTGTATACTATGGTGCTTGCAGCAGTAGTGTGTACTCATGAGTAATGACTGATAGGTTTAACACATTGCATACTATGGTGGTTTAACACATTGTATACTACGGTGCCTGAGACTCTCCACCTGACTGTCGCTGGTCTCCCTGAGACTCTCCACCTGACTGTCGCTGGTCTCCCTGAGACTCTCCACCTGACTGTTGCTGGTCTCCCTGAGACTCTCCACCTGACTGTCGCTGGTCTCCCTAAGACTCTCCACCTGACTGTCACTGGTCTCCCTGAGACTTTCCACCTGACTGTCTCTGGTCTCCCTGAGACTCTCCACCTGACTGTCGCTAGGTCTCCCTGAGACTCTCCAACTGACTGTCGCTGGTCTCCCTGAGACTCTCCACCTGACTGTCGCTAGGTCTCCCTGAGACTCTCCAACTGACTGTCGCTAGGTCTCCCTGAGACTCTCCAACTGACTGTCGCTGGTCTCCCTGAGACTCTCCACCTGACTGTCGCTGGTCTCCCTGAGGCTCTCCAACTGACTGTCGCTGGTCTCCCTGAGACTCTCCAACTGACTGTCGCTGGTCTCCCTGAGGCTCTCCACCTGACTGTCGCTGGTCTCCCTGAGACTCTCCACCTGATTGTCGCTGGTCTCCCTGAGACTCTCCACCTGACTGTCGCTGGTGTCCCTGAGACTCTCCACCTGACTGTCTCTGGTCTCCCTGAGACTCTCCACCTGACTGTCGCTGGTCTCCCTGAGACTCTCCACCTGACTGTCGCTGGTCTCCCTGAGACTCCACCTGACTGTCGCTGGTCTCCCTGAGACTCTCCAACTGACTGTCGCTGGTCTCCCTGAGACTCTCCACCTGACTGTCGCTGGTCTCCCTGAGACTCTCCACCTGACTGTCGCTGGTCTCCCTGAGACTCTCCACCTGACTGTCGCTGGTCTCCCTGAGACTCTCCACCTGACTGTCGCTAGGTCTCCCTGAGACTCTCCAACTGACTGTCGCTGGTCTCCCTGAGACTCTCCACCTGACTGTCGCTGGTCTCCCTGAGACTCTCCACCTGATTGTCGCTGGTCTCCCTGAGACTCTCCACCTGACTGTCGCTTGTCTCCCTGAGACTTTCCACCTGACTGTCGCTAGTCTCCCTGAGACTCTCCACCTGACTGTCGCTGGTCTCCCTGAGACCAGTGTACCACTTGTACTTACTTGGCATTTTGGAGTAGGGCAACTGAAAAAATATCTTATATCCGTTTTTCTTTTCTCTGTCTTTTTCTTTGGGCAACAACAACACAAATCTTTAACATCAGATATCTAAATATGAGTTCATAGGTTCACCACACCACGCGGTCATATTATAATTATCAAATTATCTTGCGTCTTCAACATAAATATTAGGGACAGAGGATATATGTTTAACTGATCAGCCACTTAACTTCATATTGAGCAAAACACAACTGTAGATCTTCAATATTAACCCTAATATCAGTTCACACATATAATGTAGAAGCCATTACACTCATTTGTGGTTAATACTGTATTTCCTCACATTCATGTCACTTATAATCATGCGGATGCATATATAAACTAGTGCTGATCATAATTACGGTTGATCATGTTGACGTGATGATTCAATGATGACGTCAGGGGGTGTTACCGCTATAATTGTCACCTGGGACAGGTGAGGGGGGATCTGCTAGAGAGCGGAAGGGCAAACTAATTTCAACCGCATTTCGATGTTGTGAGACCGCATTTCGATGTTGTGAGACCGCATTTTCGATGTAAGACGGCATTTCGTAAGCCAACGGTTTTTCTTTCTGTTTAAGATAAGTTTTATTTTGAGTTTGCTGTTATTAAAATAAAGGACCGTATTTGTGACACTACGAACAGAATGCGCGTTGATTTACTGACCGCTCCTACATATAACGTTAGGCTTATCGCCGTGTAAACGTTAGCTGGTGGGTGCATTTCTATCCAACAAGCTATTAAACAAGCTAGGTAACGTTACATTATATTACTAACATAGCAAACTTTTTGTCATGATGACTAATTCATTAATTACTAAACATCATTTGTATTTAGGAAAAGAAACTCCATCTGATGTTTAATGTGAATAAAATGGCCTTGAACCGCCTACTTACTACATTCCTGTCACTATCGTTCTGGCTTACCCCCAATTTGCACTGGATGCGGAACGTCTGCGGAACTGCTCTGAAACGTTGGCGGAGTCATTCAGTTTCCATTAATGTCAATGTGTCTATTTCCACCGACTGCGTATTGGCTGCGGAACGACTGCGTCCCAGTTCCGCCTGGCGCATCCCTTCGGATCTGATCCGCTCAGTTTCTATTTTTGCCGGAGGACGCAGAGCTCCGCAGCAACTCATCCTGTGATATCGCGTGAACATACGTTAATTCGCGAGATCTCGTGCTCGGCAGGTCATATTTCCCTGCACTACACCTTGAAAACATCATACTACTTCTCCAAATACAATAAAAAAGAAGTCCTAAATAGACAGGTGTAATTTGAAGTTGAATAGGCTATATAATTATAAGCACAGAGTTGTTTCCCTTCTACTCCTCTGGATCGAAACTGTTGTTGGTTTTGTGGTTCTGTTTATATAAACGACATTCTGTTATATCGCGCGAACATACGTTAATTCGCGAGATATCGTGATCGGCTGGCCACAGGCGTTCCATAAACAAATCGGGACCTGGTGGGTATTGACGGACGGCTCAGCACGCAATCGTTCCGCAGCTGAGCAGTTCCGCAGCCGTTCTGCATCCAGTGCAAATTGGGGGTTAGCCTGTGAGAGTGCAGCAGATCCTAAGGTACAGCAGGCATTAGATCAAACCACTGTGAGGCAAGGGAGGGGGGACTTTTTTGGGTTTTGTATTGTTTTACATCTTAGACAGATATTTTAAGTATACATCATTATGTTATAAACAATACACAGCATTGTGTTAATGATATTTTTAGGGGAGGACAACCCTTAGGTGGGGGGTCCTGACCCCCCGTCCCCCCCCGGGATTTACACCCCTGGACTTGAAGCCTCTTTGCAGATTAGTGTAGATGGTACTATCATAGAATAAGTGCACATTTATGGTACCATTTTACCGCACTAATAGTTTTGAGTTCAACCGATTTAATGTCAAAATATTGACAGGAAAGTTTTTCTAATTTTAATCACTGTGAAGTAATGTACTTTCTAATAAACGGTTACAATAATTGTAACCAAAAAATATCATAGTTGTAAGGCCTTTTTGTTGCCCCACTGTAGACTCCAACTGTCTGATTCATTGTGCTCAATGCATGCAGTTTTTATTTGCTACAGTTTTTATTTGCTACTATTTCATTCATGATTTCAAAATGTCAAATGCCTCATATTTCCTGCAAAATGAAACACTGCATTCAAAATACCATATACATATTTCAAAATCAAGTATTTGCATCAAATGGCAAACACTTTGTTCATAATCTGAAGCTCTTCTGGCCTTCATTAGCTTAAATGTAAAGTTCCATACAATGTTCTATGTTCTAGGGTGAAAGCAAATCAACTGAGAGTGAGAGGGGTTGTAATGTATACAGTAAACTCCAGTGCAATGGTAAAAAAATGCTGTAGCACCTGTAGTACAGTTTTGTGTAAAACAACAACATACGTAAACCAAAAGTAGAAGTTTTAGAGGAAAGAGGAAACAGTATGTGTGACCTTTGACTGAGGCAATAATGCGCATTGAACTCTAAATCAAATGACCACCAACCGGCACTAGTGTTACAATGAGTCTGTGCAATCTACAGTTCCCATGACGGTTCTTATGCAGAGCCGTGACATAGCCGAAAAAACAAAGCAGGAAGTGGCTACTTTGCTGATACTCTGTCTCAATGTAATCATAATTTTTATGGAATAGAAATACTGCCTTATTTAGTACTTGGTTTCAGTACTCATTATCAGCAAGTATTGTATTCTGTCTGAAATAAAATGGTATCGGTGCATCGTTCATTTTAATAACAAAAAATAGAAAGTTAGAAAAAAGCTCAAGTGTTTCTGAAAAACTGAAACTGTTGACTGTGAACCCCACAGAATTAGATTCATTTTCGTACGCATCAAAACATTAATTGACCCCATGTGCCCTGTGGATTGAGGAATAGTCATTCTAAAGGGACACAGTAATGAACCCTCTTTTAAAGTCACTTAGTTTGAGGTCAACTGTGCCTGCTCAGCTTTTGTATACATGCCGGAGAGCATGTTATCATGTTAATTGCCTGTGTCGTGGCAGTACGCCAAGTTATTTTCAGAAATGTTTCACCTGTCTGTAGCAATTTTCATCATCACTGCATTGTGAATATACATACGTTCCAACAACATCCTTTTCATTCTTTCAAAAAATGTATTCTTTAAATTTCATTACAATTTGATGAATTTAATTTCAATTTTAAATATATTTAGTTAAAATAAATATACTGTTATACTGCGGTAGGTCACCAACGTTTTTTCCAGCTAGAGCTGATTCAATGCTCTATGAGAGCCTATCGTTCGCTCCATTGTTTTTGTGGCAAAGGCTGTGTGCGATGTCAATATTACAGTTTTTCTCATTCGATTTGGTACATTTCTCCAAACTCAGGTAACTGCTCTCAAAACATTTAACACAGGGATCTGTACACTTTGTAATTGTCCTAAACAGAAAGTAAATTCTCCTTCATTTCATACAAATTTCAAATCAAAAGCATCATTTTCTCTAAACATTGTGCACAAAATTCCCTAATGTTATCACAGCAGTTCATACAGCCAACCATATCTTTAATATATGAGGAAAAACATTTGCAGCTTTTTCTTCTCAAAGATCTCAAGCATTTTTGTACCATTTTCAAAACACAACAAACAAAACTCTATGAATTGTAAAACAATCAGTTGCACACCTTATGTCCTCAACTAACCCAAAATTGATATCTGATGAGTTAATAATCCACTCAACACAGAAAAAGCCAATTTCCTAATTGTTCACACAGCCGTCTTAATTACAACAACTACAAAAGGGGAAGAAAAACACAACAAAGACGAATGAGGAGAAAAGACAATAAAAACGGGAGAATGAGCAGTGGAAAAGGAAGAGGTGTAAGAGTGATAGGTGGTGGACAGGGTAGAGGAAGATGAAGAGGAGATGGAGAAGGAGCAAGAAGAGCTGAAGATGTAGGAGAAAGAGAAAGAGATAGACTGGAGGGCAATGGTATAGTGGAAAGAGAAAGAGTAGAAAATATAAGAAGAGATGGTCAGAGAGGAAGAGTAGGGCAAGGTGTAAGAGGAGGGCAAGGTGTAAGAGGAGGGCAAGGTGTAAGAGGAGATCAAGGTGTAAGAGGAGGGCAAGGTGTAAGAGGAGGGCAAGGTGTAAGAGGAGGACAAGGTGTAAGAGGAGGGCATGGTGTAAGAGGACGGCAAGGTGTAAGAGGAGGACAAGGTGTAAGAGGAGGGAGGAGAGGTAGAAGGATAGGGTACATGTGTGTTTCAAATGAAATCAGAGCCACACTTATTGATCATGTCATAAATCATGGTCTCTCACTGAGAGAAGCTGGGCAGAGAGTTCAGCTCAATATAAACAGATCCACTTCAATTATCCGCACATTTCAGAGGGAAAACCGGTAAGTAGCTATATCATTCTACATCTACAATGAGAGTCCATGTAGTCTTGTTTGACATAGATCTAGATTTCTACAGTAAATGTTCCTGCTTGTCCAAACATTTTACAGAATTGAAGTTAGAGAACATTCAGATGGACGAACAAGACTTCTTTCAATTGAACAAGAGCATGCCATTGTTGATATGGTGGTCCAGAACAACACCCTCCGCCTCAAAGAATTTCAGGAAAGAATAATACAGGACAATCAACTGTTCCACAATATCCACCAATGCAGTCTTTCCACAACTGATCGTGTTCTAAGGAGAAATTAAATCCGAATGAAGCAAGTATACAAAGTGCCCTTTGAGAGGAACACCGTTAGAGTGAAGGAGTTGCGATTCCAGTTTGTTCAAGTAAACCCAGTTACTGCACTTTTACTGTCAACACAAAGTTATAATTTTTCTGAATTTTAAGTATGTGTCCATAAACTATTCCATGCAACTGTAAGTGAAGTGTTGATGAAATTCTCTGGCCAGATGTAATTGAGAGGCATGATCAATAAATTAATTGATTCAATGAATGCATTTTTTTTTTACATGTAACTTTTTATTTACCTATGTACTTACTGTATTTGCATAATTTTTTGTGGGGAGAACCTGAACTCCTCATTAAAGAACTTAATGAAAAACATGCATTTTCATGTATTTCTTTGTGTGTCTTCAGCTGAATTTGTTATCAAATCAACAGAGAACACACTTTTAGTTTTGATGTTAATATTGAATTTTAATAAATGCATTACTAGAATAAAATGCTGTGTTTCATTGTGCAGTGAATGTTTAACTGTTTTGCCAACGTAAGAGTGTGTTTAGTTTGCTGTGTTAACTGTTTTGAGAGCAGTTACCTGAGTTTGGAGAAACATACCAAATCGATTGAGAAAAACTGTAAAGTCAAGTAGACTGAGCTGTGCATTTTCTGTGAGCCCATCACAACTGTCCAATACACATCATCTTAATGGTCACCAAATCATATCTCACATTCATCTGTAGGGGGAGCCAGATCTGCCCTTTCTTCTTTACCATGGCATGCTTATGCTGACTGATGTGACTGACTGATGTGTAGAATATGCTGGTCTTTGTTTGTTACTGACATTTTAGTCAGCTTTTAGCAAATCCAAGCAGAGACAGCAGGTGGTCAGAAATTGCACCACAGAAAATGACTACATGACATGTGATTTAACCAAAGCACATTGTTACGGTCTTCTCTTTCTCTCCACAAAAAATAGTTTCCTAGTGAGACAGCGACGAGGTTATGAACACAAAGATTATGTTGATATACTGATACACTGTGCATTATAGGGTTAAATACCCAGATCCAGGATTTGGAAACACTGTCATTGTGTGAGTTAATGTGTCTGCGTTTGTTAAAAAATTTAAACAACAGTCAGATTCACAGAACGAGATTTAGTTTATCTAAGAACCTTACAGGTAAAGCCAGTTATTAAAATTCTAAACCGTAAAACACATTTTGACAAACAGCATTGAACTTAGTTGAACTTCTAACAGTAGATGCCATTGCATGCATGTTTTTTTATTTAGTTGTAGCCTCTAGCCACGAGATCAGATAGATGACAATTCTGGTCTATTTTTACTCCTAGTTTGCCATGAAAGGAATTTAGCAAACACATTAGACAACATCTCCTAAATTGGGGACAACCAATTAGTGAAGTGGTGTAAGTCAATGTGTCCCAGTAATACTGCATCCAGGCAATTCGGGTTTGAATCCTGGCCGTGGCATACCAATTGTGCCAGCATAGGATGGTGCAAATGGGCTTAGGATGAGTAAAGATATTTATTATATTACAATCTTGCTTTTAGCTGGGTAGTGCCTTCATCTTCAGTATGTGTGCTAGTGAATACTCTGATAATCTGATTGAACAAGCAGTCTGATAAGAAGCAGAGGAAACATCTTGAAACTTGGCTCTCCTAACTGCAGTAAATTGATTGCGACATACTTTGTAAATGAAATGAAAATAGAAAGGGAGAGACATTGGGTAAAACATCATACAAATACATACATTTAACAATGTTGTGCTAAACAGGTACAAATCAAAATAATTTAAAACATTAGCTGATTCACTTAAATTTGCTTTGTATTTGTTCAACATTCAGTGAGCCTAACCAAAAGGAAATGTTTTATATTAACACAGTCAAATGATCATAACTGAATAATGCATTTAACATGGTTTGGATAGAGCCACTATGTGAGTTTCAATCAACTGCATGGGGTTACTGTGGCTAATTATAAACATCACTGTAATTCCCACCACCATCAGAAGAAGTGTTGTTACTGTCAGTTTTGACAATGTGAAGTAACAAATCTAAACTTACAATTAAAGCAACAATAAGAAATAGAACCAGCATAATAATTGCAATCCTCTGGAACCCTGCAAAATGGAAGTAAAAATAACTGTTAGTTATTTAGAGTGTAAAAATATCACAGTAGAACCATTGTGTCTGTTTAAATAGTTTATTTTAAGAGCAAATGTATGTTTAACTTACTCTCTTTGGAGCTATGACAATGACTTTGTTGTATTTATTTCAAAATATCGAAATATCTTTGAATCTGATGTTTTTTTGTTTTCAAAAAGAAAAGCAGGCAGTCGTCACTCATGGAAAATATGTACTAAAGGCTACTTTTGTAGCCTCAGGCCCCTTACCCACAACCACACGAAACATCATATATCATTTCTTGTCTTTGCAAAAAAAAATCTCTACAGGGGCCACCACCATCTCTACAGGGGGCCACCGCCATCTCTACAGGGGGCCACCACCATCTCTACAGGGGCGACCACCATCTCTACAGGGACCACCACCATCTCTACAAGGGCCACCACCATCTCTACAAGGGCCACCACCATCTCTACAAGGGCCACCACCATCTCTACAGGGGCCACCACCATCTCTACAGGGGCTACCACCATCTATACAGGGACCACCACCATCTCTACAAGGGCCACCACCATCTCTACAGGGACCACCACCATCTCTACAGGGGCCACCACCATCTCTACAGGGGCTACCACCATCTCTACAGGGACCACCACCATCTCTACAGGGGCCACTACCATCTCTATATGGGCAACCACCCTCTGTACAGTGGGCCACCACCATCTCTACAAGGGCCACCACCATCTCTACAAGGGCCACCACCATCTCTACAGGGACCACCACCATCTCTACAGTGGGCCACCACCATCTCTACAGGGGCCACCACCATCTCTACAGGGACCACCACCATCTCTATAGGGGCCACCACCATCTCTACAGGGGCCACCACCATCTCTTCAGGGGCCACCACCATCTCTACAGGGACCACCATCATCTCTACAGGGGCCACCATCATCTCTACAGGGACCACCACCATCTCTACAGGGGCCACCACCCTCTCTACAGGGGCCACCACCATCTCTACAGGGGCCACCACCATCTCTACAGGGACCACCACCATCTCTACAGGGACCACCACCATCTCTACAGGGGCCACCACCATCTCTACAGGGGCCACCACCATCTCTACAGTGGGCCACCACCATCTCTACAGGGGCTACCACCATCTCTACAGGGGCCACCACCCTCTCTATATGGGCCACCACCATCTCTACAGGGGCCACCACCATTTCTACAGGGGCCACCACCATCTCTACAGTGGGCCACCACCATCTCTACAGGGGCCACCACCATCTCTACAGTGGGCCACCACCATCTCTACAGGGGCCACCACCCTCTCTACAGGGGCGACCACCCTCTCTACAGGGGCTACCACCATCTCTACAGTGGGCCACCACCATCTCTACAGGGGCCATGGGCTATGAAAATAGTAATGACTATGGTTTGGGGGTGATTTGCTGCCTTAAAGACTGGCAAGCGTGTCATCAATTGAGACAACCATGAGCAAAACATGGGGTGTTGGGATATGGCCAAGTCACAGTGCTTGAAATTGGCTCTAAACGCAAGAAAGCCCTCCATCAGTATTAAAGCAGTAATCTACTGTAAAAGTAGCTTGGGCTATATATCCCCCCAGTAAGAAGTAAGAACCTGATAAATGGCTACATGGAGTAATTTCATTCAAAAGTGGCAACACTTGTAATTGAACCTTTTTTTACATTATGAAATTTGATTTCTGTAGACATACATAACACCCAGGGCACAATCAGCTCTGATACGATAGACATTGGTGGACATCCTGAACTATAACTGGACATTGCTCTTATTTGCACAACAGTATATACAATTACATATTGCTCTACATACTGTTCTTTGCACATTTAGAAATCCGCTCCAACATCTAGACATAGGTCCTTAAGCACTACTCGTATATATATATGACACACACTATATGTATCCATTACTTAAGCTATACAGGGTCTCCTGTCAAACTGTTCGTGTTGTGTGTTTTTTGCTCTATTTGCACTGTTCATGTACGTGTCCTAAATGTGTCCTAAATGCTGCAGCTATGGGTCAGAACAAATCCCTTGTATGTGTAAACAAACTTGGCAATAAACCTGATTCTGATATAAATGTGCAAATATGTGAACAAACACAGTCTTCTGGGGGATGTACTTTTTGAACATGACGGAAGTGTTAAAGTTGCAGGATCTAGTTTTAGTGATGATGGACTTACACGTATTGTTGCAGGGGGCCGCATTAGCCGACACCTGGAAAGGAAAAAAAACATTAGCATTTTCAGTGCATCCTGGACACTACACAGAGATCATGGGAGATTCACGAAACATGTTGTGTAAGCTTCATTCAAAGAATGGTAAAGATTTAATACCTCAGAGGGAAGAAGGGTTTTCCAAACATCATGGATTGCTATGTCATTGCGAGGACACACCAGTAATCCTTCCCGGTTCTCATGGAACAGACAGTCCACTGTGAGTATTACATTACTTCTGGTTACTTTACTGGCACTACCAGGGACAATCTCATCTGGGTTGAAGGTGTGATGCATCACTACCAGAATGACATGTTTGTGATCTGACAAAAGAAAACAGCAAACATCATCTCTTCATTCACATTTTCTGTCTATTTTTCAATCTACTTTATATCTGACCTGACTGAAATACCTGGAAGTTGTTTTTCAGCTTCTTCAATATCAGTCCCAGCACGTGAGACGATGGGACAGACGGCAATGACATAATTACACTCTTCTAGTGACTTCACCACAGCACAGCGTCCTTTTCTGACAAGACGCCTGGTCAAATCCGCATGTGCACCCAAGGTATTGCCAACGTTAATCACACAGAACTTCACCATTCCTAAGAAGATACAAAAAGATTTTTTTCACCACAATTCTGTGATATCAAATTAATAACGAGGCCCTGTTATGTCAAAGCACATCCAAAGTTGTTCTCAGCTCGATCAATCAGGTCTATACAGGAATACTTAACATGGTATTTTTTTAATTACATTTTTTGCACTTTTAACTGCTCTGCCCCCTCCCCCCGAATTTTGTAATATCTATTTTTATAAAATGTTGTGTTCTGCTGCAACAACAACGGACTAAGACACCTAAATGAGCTGGTTAGACACCACATTCCAAAATCATGGCCAATAATATCAAGTGACTGACAATGTTATTTACACAGTCCCCCTAAACAGTTACTATTGAGATATGTCTGTGAACTCCGTGTTCATTAGATTTCTGATCAATCTAATGAACTTAACTCTGGATATTCCTTTCCTTTCCTGTTGTGGTCCTCATCCGAGCTAGTTTCATTAAATCACTTTGATGATTCTAGTGCGACTGCATTAAAAGAAACTTCCAAAGATCTTGACATCTGGATTGACTGACATTCGTGTCTTAAAATAATAATGGATGTTGTTTCTATTTGTTTATTTTAGCTTTGCAATGCCTTCCCTGGGACTCCCAGGTTAGTTCAAGGGCCCCATGTAGGGACACATTGATTTAACAAGAACAATGTGGATTTAACCATTTTTAAGCCTATTGTAAAATCTTCAACATTACTTACATATGATATAGAGATCTGGTAAGATATGTTATATAATTACCTGTACATCCAATCGTGTTTCTGTCAAGAGGTAAACAAGACAAAAAAATATTGGTAATGCAACAAATACATATCTTCTTGTGGCACATAATAACTACAGTGTAGGATGGACATTCTCATTTTAGACTTAATTTCTCTCAGAACTGGAGTACCCCAAGGATGCGTGCTATTTCCCCTTTTCTACTCAAATCATAGGCAGCATAAAAATCTTGTGACATTCATCATGCAGGGTGGGACTTACGACACAGCAGTAGCCCCACAGGGTTATGAGTATGAGACAATAAAACAGAGCTGATCTTCAGAGCAGAGAGGAAATACATACATGCTGGAATAACAGCGAGAATGTTTACCAACAACAAACCTGAAGGACTCCAAAAGATTCTGTCTCTCTTCTGAAGGCATGGTGAGTCTTATTATCCCTCAAAGTGTAGTTGAGCGTAGTTAAGTGGGCTTCGCCTTTAGATCTGTTAATAAAAGAATGACAGAGGTTAGTCCTTGCTGTTATACAAGGAAGTTTGTAAATCCGGAGTCCACGAGCGAATGTCCCACGAGCGAATGTCCCACGAGCGAATGTCCCACGAGCGAATGTCCCACGAGCGAATGTCCCACGAGCGGTTGTATCACTTGCGGCAACTAGGAAAACAAAATATCTTAGTCCATCCTGATCTGGATATAAACATCAACCATAGAGCCTATTTAATTGTGTCAAACACCATCTGATTTGGGTCTGTATCAATCTGCTGTAGAGGTCTGCATAAAAGGTCATCAGCTTCTGCCGGCCATCTATAAGGTCCGAAAGGACTCAATCACTGTTTCAAAGATTGTCCTCCAGAAGACTGAATACAAGCACGCAGTAGAGGGCAATCATGAGCAAGATATCCTGCCACTTGAAAGGTTTATTTTCCCTTCAGACAGAATAGGTAAAGCGAATAACGTTGATCATCTCCTAGCAAGGGCACATGTCAAGGTCTGGGTAGATTGTAAGATGGTTGGTCAGCAAATGGCTGTTAAGTTCTCTGTCAATGTGTTTGACAAGGGCTAAATTGCAAAGGGCAAACAACTGGGTCAGAGCATCTCTGAAACAGTGAGGTTTTGCGGGACGCTCCCAATCAGCAATGGTGAGTAGTACCTACTGGCAGGTATCTAAGGAGAGGCCAACCACAAACCGAAGAAAAATCTGTTGGTCGCCCAAGACTCATCAATGCCAGGTGCCCGAAAGGCAACCTTATCTAGTCTACACTAGGGCTGTCACTTTTTATTCGATATGACGTGAAATATCCGTATTCGAACTATAAATAAACTATCCGGTTTTTCAAATGCCATGTGTAGCTCATTTTTTACAGTCTATGGTTAGACCGTTTTTTATTTTTAATTCTTTGCCATCTCATCCAGTAGAGGGCGCTCTAGACGTATTGTAGCGGAGGCCCATGACCAAATAAAGCGAATAATACTGTAGTAGACCTGTTTTGAAAATGGAAGACAACGAACATAACGGCCAGCCAGAGCGGACAATTACAACCCCGTCCCCATCGCATCTTAAGAGTAGTGTCTGGAAACATTTTGGGTTCTTCACCGTAGACGGTAAAATAACCGTAAAAGATAAAGTGATTTGCCGAATTTGCAAAAAACGGTTTACGTACTTATCATCCACATCTAATCTTTGCGCTCACCTGTTGAGTAACCACCCAAATGAGGCAGCGGATCCAGATCAAGTGGATAGACTGGTGTTTCTTGCCAACAATATAAAGAAATGAACTAGTCTCTAGGCTAAATGCCTTACTCCTTCTGCTGTTTAAGTTGTTACGTTATTGTTTGTGCCTGTTCTGAATCTTTTTTTTGTTCATAATATAGCCTAATGTTGTAGACTATGCGTAGCACTTCATATAAGTTGATGTTGTTCATATAAGTTGATAACCTGCTGTGCTGTTTCTAACATTAAGTAAAATAATAATAATTCAGACAGTCCTGTTAATGACTGTCATTGTTAATATATTTGTGATTGAATCTCGATTACGGTGTTTTTTTATATGCGCGAGGGGGGGCACGTAGATATTCAAATATATTCTAGTGCATTGCATGATATTCGATATCCGTTCGAATTCGATTTTTCTCAAAAGTGACAGCCCTAGTCTACACCGACAGCAGCTATACTGTTACAAGTTACAGAAAATTGTACTGGTGGTCCCTAAAAAAACCTGTTTTGTATGTGTCTGCATAGGCTCAGAGCTGTCTGAGAGCCTATCAGGAGCGCTGTCCACACTAGCGCCTAAAATGGGATGCAAGCGTTGAAACTGGACCTCGGAGCGGTGGCAGAAGGTTGTCTGGTCCCATGAGTCCCGTTTTCATTTCAAGAGGAAATAGACTGCACCTGGGAAAGTGACTGCACCAAGATGCACTGTGGGAAGATGACAAGCCAGTGGAGGGAGTGTGATGTTCTGGGCAGTGTTCTGGAATCCTTGGGTCTGGGTATTAATATGGATGTCAATTTGACACCTACCTAAACATCGTTGCAGACCAGGCACACCTTTTCATGGCAGTTGCCTCTATCAGCAGGAAAATGCAATCCCCAATGCAGATATTGTTTGAGAATGGTTTTGAAGAACATGATGATGAGTTCAAAGTGTTGCCTGGGCCTCCAAGATCCCACTCCGTTTAAGCATCATTGGGATGTGCTGGACCAACAAGTCTGATCCACGGTCAGCTCCACATCGCAACACAGGCTACTTGATTGGTCTGCTGCTAATATCTTAGAGTCAGATACCACAGGACACCTTCAGGGGTTTTGTAGAGTCCATGTCGCTGCTGGTCAGTGCTGATTTGGTGCAACAAATAAGCGACTGAATCGCATTTGTCTATCAACGACTAATGTTGCGAAATTCACAACTGTGTTTAAACATACAGAAATTGAGAAAATGACATTCAGTAATGAATCTGCCTCCCATCACCTTATTGTCTTGTCTTGTCATTATTCACACCTGGTGTACATCCCCTCATTAATCAGTGTATATAGGTTCCCTGTGTTTGGTCATGTCTTTGTGAGGTATTATTGCCTGTCAGTAGTCCTGTGAATGAGAGGCTGCTTGTTTCATCCTACGGGATGTAATTCATTCAAATCTGTGCTGTGTCACGTTGTTTATTATTTTGACAATGTTACTTAGCACCTGTTAGTACTTTCGTTAGTGTGTGGCTGGCATTAAATATCCACTACGCAACAGTTCCTGTTCCAGGCTCCTTCGTTCCATTAAGAACCTCACTCAGGATTGTGACAGCGTTTAACTTTCTGCAGTGCAGTCAAACACTCTGCTGCACTGAGTTAGACATAAATGATTGAAACTAATATAATTTGCATGGTATCTGTTTCTAACATCAACGTAGCACTCCCTTATTGAGATAAGAAACATAAGACTTTGGAATGTAAAGAAATTGTGCAGAAATCATTATCAGGCAGTTCTGTAATAATTGTGACAGCCCTGGCTCATTAGTGTACAATTACACATCAACTGTAAAACAAATGCATGCTGATTTCAAGTTGTTTTTGTGTATTCTGTCCTTATGAGTCTTTTAGCAGGCAGTTTACAGCAAGTAAAACTATATGTGTAAATGTACTAGCAAATTAAGGTGACACTGATTCTCTATACAGTGTATACATTTAAATAATTACACTTTTATTATGACTCTGTGTAACCATTTTCTTTCACTTTCATTCTGACTCACTGTAACCATGTCAAGTCTTCTTTCACTTTCATTCTTACTGTAGGCCTATTAGATTTGTGTGTGGAAACCTGCCATGTACTTTGCATCAAGTAAAATCTATTCAACATATATTCAGCATAAATTCTACATACATTTTGCAATGCAAACACCACTTTTTGCAATGCAAACACCACAGAATCGCAAACAAGCACGCAGCTCCACCAACCAATACATTTACAATAAAAAAATAGAATGTAATTGCAACTGGAGCGCATCCAACAAATCCCATGTCATTTTGTGTCCATGCACACATCCCATGTGCCTGAATAGTAGACTGATTAGCAAAAGCAGTTCATAAACTTACCTAACGATGACTGTTTGTTTGAAGGCGATCTGCTCAACCTATTTGCGACCAATAGACGTATTCAGGCGAAAGTGAAAGTATCATGGAGTTTTATTCATACCAGTGGACGATTGACCCTTCGCTAAGCCACGCCCGAAAACCGCCACAGGCCAATCGTGGTTTAGCAACCGTAACTAGGCGCAGGAGGTCTGTCAAGATTTCAAGCGGTAGAATGTTAGCATTGTAAAGTGGTCAAGCAAATGGCTTATTCCACAAGATTTGTGGATAAGCTGCTTGATTTATATGAAGGTAAAACAGCGACATAAGTTTTTTTCTTGTAATTGTTTTTTTTCATTTGAAACTCGTTTTGTACTTAGGTTTTCTTTCTTGTAATTGTTTTTTTTCTTTTGAAACTCGTTTTGTACAAAAGTTTTTCTTTCTTGTAATTCGTTTTTTTCTTTTGCAACTCGTTTTGTACAAAAGTTTTTCTTTCTTGTAATAGGTTTTGTACAAAAAACCAACGCGCAGAGTTTTGTCACTAATATTCCACCAGCACTGTGACAAAAGTTTTTCTTTCTTGTAATTCATTTTTTTCTTTTGAAACTCGTTTTGTACAAACGTTTTTCTGTCCTGTAATAGGTTTTGTACAAAAAAACAACGCGCAGAGTTTTGTCACTAATATTCCACAAGCACTGTGACAAAAGTTTTTCTTTCTTGTAAATCAGTCTGTGCCCAAACGTTTCACTGCGTTTCCAAACAGAAACCCCAAACGTGTTCTGACCAATGAACGGATAACTATCTTAGCGTGGCCCTTTGAACTTCAACCAATCGTTACTCCTTGCAAAGAGGAAAAAAGCCATGGCTCGGCATGGTCAGCATCTGTGCAGAAATCATTATCAGGCAGTTCTGTAATAATTGTGACAGCCCTGGCTCATTAGTGTACAATTACACATCAACTGTAAAACAAATGCATGCTGATTTCAAGTTGTTTTTGTGTATTCTGTCCTTATGAGTCTTTTAGCAGGCAGTTTACAGCAAGTAAAACTATATGTGTAAATGTACTAGCAAATTAAGGTGACACTGATTCTCTATACATCTCATCTCATCTTCAACCGCTTATCCGGGGTCGGGTCGCGGGGGTAGCAGCTCTAGCAGGGGACCCCAAACTTCCCTTTCCCGGGCAACATTAGCCAGCTCTGACTGGGGAATCCCGAGGCGTTCCCAGGCCAGTGTGGAGATATAATCTCTCCACCTAGTCCTGGGTCTTCCCCGAGGTCTCCTCCCAGCTGGACGTGCCTGGAACACCTCTCTAGGGAGGCGCCCAGGTGGCATTCTTACAAGATGCCCGAACCACCTCAACTGGCTCCTTTCTATGCAAAGGAGCAGCGGCTCTACTCCGAGTTCCTCTCGGATGACTGAGCTTCTCACCCTATCCCTAAGGGAGAGGCCAGCCACCTTTCTGAGAAAACCCATTTCGGCCGCCTGTACCCGCGATCTCGTTCTTTCGGTCATGACCCAGCTTTCATGACCATAGGTGAGGGTAGGAACAAAGATTGACCGGTAGATCGAGAGCTTTGCCTTTCGGCTCAGCTCTCTTTTCGTCACAACGGTGCGGTGAAGCGAATGCAACACCGCCCCCGCTGCTCCGATCCTCCGACCAAACTCCCGCTCCATTGTTCCCTCACTCGCGAACAGGACCCCGAGGTACTTGAACTCCTTCACTTGGAGTAAGGACTCATTCCCTACCCGGAGTAGGCACTCCACCGGTTTCCTGCTGAGAGTCATGGCCTCAGATTTAGAGGTGCTAACCCTCATCCCAGCCGCTTCACACTCGGCTGCGAACCGATCCAGTGAGTGCTGAAGGTCACCGACCGATGAGGCCATCAGGACCACATCATCCGCAAAAAGCAGTGATGTGACCATCAGCCCACCGAACGGGAACCCCTCCCCCATGACTACGCCTTGATATCCTGTCCATGAATATTACAAACAGGATTGGTGACAAAGCGCAGCCCTGGCGGAGGCCAACCCCCACCGGGAACGAATCCGACTTACTGCCGAGGACACGGACACAGCTCATGCTTTGAGCGTACAGAGATTGGATGGCCCTGAGAAGAGACCCCCTCACCCCATACTCCCGCAGCACCTCCCACAAAAGATCCCGGGGTACCCGGTCATACGCCTTCTCCAGATCCTCAAAACACATGTAGACTGGATGGGCATACTCCCAGGCCCCCTCCAGGATCCTTGCGAGAGTAAAGAGCTGGTCCGTGGTTCCCCGGCCAGGACGAAAACCGCATTGTTCCTCTTCAATCTGAGGTTCGACTATTGGCCGAACCCTCCTTTCCAGCACTTTGGAGTACACTTTACCAGGGAGGCTGAGGAGTGTGATACCTCTGTAATTGGCACACACTCTCTGGTCCCCCTTTTAAAGAGGGGAACCACCACCCCGGTCTGCCACTCCTCTGGCACTGTCCCAGACTTCCATGCAATGTTGAAGAGGCGTGTCAACCAAGACAGCCCTTCCCCACCCAAAGCTTTTAGCATTTCTGGACGAATCTCATCAGTCCCTGGGGCTTTGCCACTGTGGAGTTGTTTGACTACCTCAGCGACTTCCCCCAGGGAAACTGACGATGACCCTCCATCAGCCTCCAGCTCTGCCTCTGTACTAGAGGGCGTGTAGGTCGGATTCAGGAGCTCCTCAAAATGCTCTTTCCAGCGCCCGATCACATCATCAGTTGAGGTCAACAGTGTCCCATCCTTACTGTACACAGCTTGGATGGTTCCCGTTTTCCCCTTCTGAGGTGCCGAACGGTTTTCCAGAAGCATTTTGGTGCCGACCGAAAGTCCTTCTCCATAGCTTCTCCAAACTTCTCCCACACCCGCTGCTTTGCCTCTGACACGGCAGCGGCTGCAGCCCTTCGGGCCTGTCGGTACCCTGCAACTGCCTCCGGAGTCCCCAGGGCTAGCATATCCCTGAAGGCCTCCTTCTTCAGTCGGACAGCTTCCCTGACCACCGTGGTCCACCACGGTGTTCTAGGGTTACCACCCCTTGAAGCACCTAGGACCTTGAGACCACAGCTCACCGCCGCAGCTTCAGCAATAGAAGCTTTGAACATTGCCCACTCAGGTTCAATGCCCCCAACCTCCACAGGGATGCCTGAAAAGCTCCGCCGGAGGTGTGAGTTGAAGATCTTTCGGACAGGGGCCTCCTCCAGACGTTCCCAGTTCACCCGCACCACCCGTTTGGGCTTACCTGGTCTGTCCAAAGTCTTTCCCCACCCTCTGATCCAACTCACTACCAGATGGTGATCAGTTGACAGCTCTGCCCCTCTCTTCACCCGAGTGTCCAAAACATGCGGCCTTAGATCAGCCGATACGATCACAAAATCGATCATTGACCTTCGGCCTAGGGTGCTCTGGTACCATGTACACTTATGCGCCTCCTTATGTTCGAACATGGTGTTTGTTATAGACAATCCATGACTAGCACAGAAGTCCAATAACAAACGACCGCTCGGGTTTAGATCAGGGAGGCCGTTCCTCCCAATCACGCCTCTCCAGGTGTCTCCATCGTTGCCCACATGTGCGTTGAAGTCAGTGTATACATTTAAATAATTACACTTTTATTATGACTCTGTGTAACCATTTTCTTTCACTTTCATTCTGACTCACTGTAACCATGTCAAGTCTTCTTTCACTTTCATTCTTACTGTAGGCCTATTAGATTTGTGTGTGGAAACCTGCCATGTACTTTGCATCAAGTAAAATCTATTCAACATATATTCAGCATAAATTCTACATACATTTTGCAATGCAAACACCACTTTTTGCAATGCAAACACCACAGAATCGCAAACAAGCACGCAGCTCCACCAACCAATACATTTACAATAAAAAAATAGAATGTAATTGCAACTGGAGCGCATCCAACAAATCCCATGTCATTTTGTGTCCATGCACACATCCCATGTGCCTGAATAGTAGACTGATTAGCAAAAGCAGTTCATAAACTTACCTAACGATGACTGTTTGTTTGAAGGCGATCTGCTCAACCTATTTGCGACCAATAGACGTATTCAGGCGAAAGTGAAAGTATCATGGAGTTTTATTCATACCAGTGGACGATTGACCCTTCGCTAAGCCACGCCCGAAAACCGCCACAGGCCAATCGTGGTTTAGCAACCGTAACTAGGCGCAGGAGGTCTGTCAAGATTTCAAGCGGTAGAATGTTAGCATTGTAAAGTGGTCAAGCAAATGGCTTATTCCACAAGATTTGTGGATAAGCTGCTTGATTTATATGAAGGTAAAACAGCGACATAAGTTTTTTTCTTGTAATTGTTTTTTTTCTTTTGAAACTCGTTTTGTACTTAGGTTTTCTTTCTTGTAATTGTTTTTTTTCTTTTGAAACTCGTTTTGTACAAAAGTTTTTCTTTCTTGTAATTCGTTTTTTTCTTTTGCAACTCGTTTTGTACAAAAGTTTTTCTTTCTTGTAATAGGTTTTGTACAAAAAACCAACGCGCAGAGTTTTGTCACTAATATTCCACCAGCACTGTGACAAAAGTTTTTCTTTCTTGTAATTCATTTTTTTCTTTTGAAACTCGTTTTGTACAAACGTTTTTCTGTCCTGTAATAGGTTTTGTACAAAAAAACAACGCGCAGAGTTTTGTCACTAATATTCCACCAGCACTGTGACAAAAGTTTTTCTTTCTTGTAAATCAGTCTGTGCCCAAACGTTTCACTGCGTTTCCAAACAGAAACCCCAAACGTATTCTGACCAATGAACGGATAGCTATCTTAGCGTGGCCCTTTGAATTTCAACCAATCGTTACTCCTGCTGACCATGCCGAGCCATGGCTTTTTTCCTCTTTGCAAGGAGTAACGATTGGTTGAAGTTCAAAGGGCCACGCTAAGATAGCTATCCGTTCATTGGTCAGAATACGTTTGGGGTTTCTGTTTGGAAACGCAGTGAAACGTTTGGGCACAGACTGATTTACAAGAAAGAAAAACTTTTGTCACAGTGCTGGTGGAATATTAGTGACAAAACTCTGCGCGTTGTTTTTTTGTACAAAACCTATTACAGGACAGAAAAACGTTTGTACAAAAAGAGTTTCAAAAGAAAAAAATGAATTACAAGAAAGAAAAACTTTTGTCACAGTGCTGGTGGAATATTAGTGACAAAACTTTGCGCGTTGGTTTTTTGTACAAAACCTATTACAAGAAAGAAAAACTTTTGTACAAAACGAGTTGCAAAAGAAAAAAACGAATTACAAGAAAGAAAAACTTTTGTACAAAACGAGTTTCAAAAGAAAAAAAACAATTACAAGAAAGAAAACCTAAGTACAAAACGAGTTTCAAAAGAAAAAAAACAATTACAAGAAAAAAACTTATGTCGCTGTTTTACCTTCATAGATTTACAATTATTAGATTATTTTCACGACAGGCGTACCAACAGTAACTAAAGAGGGCGTGGCTTAGCGAAGTGTCACATAAGTGTGGTTGAATGTTTGCATTGGAGCCCGACCAATCACTGTTGTTTATTTCATTGTCAATTTTTCAGTCATTGTATCTGTCTATATTTCCAGGTAAGTCAAGTCTGACAAATCATATTTACAAAACACAGTAGGCTACTGCTCTGATGCATGAACAAAACGTACTGCATTTTCTAAATCAGTGTTTTGTATCCAAATCATTGACATATCATATAATTTATAACAGTACCTAACTGGATGAAATAGATTAGGCATGTAAAACAGACATATCATTCATCTTCTAAACATTGACTGCTTATTTATGTGTTTTTAGCATGTGTATTCTATTACAAAATAACATGTAAGTTCCCTGCCCTAAACGGTCTATATCTCTGCTTGCTGAGCCTATACGCGTATAAGGAGACACTGGTTTTGAGGCTGTGGACTGGTTGTTTAGGTTTACAATGATCAGATATGTTATGTTCTCATTAAAATCTTAGGTTTTGTGGTTCAGCCCCAACAGTGTGAAGAGGTTGATGCTTGGTAAAGTGGGTAGATTGATTTGGTTTACAGTTTCACTGGACCCCGGGATTTTGCTTACTGCTATATTATTGTCCTGGGGACGTAGGGAACCAGGTTGTCAAAATTTTTCTTGTATCTTGTTCCGTTTGCACTAAGACCTGTGCCCATTGACCAACCGATCCTAAGGACATTGACATGTAGCTGACCCCTCCTAAGGCCATCCTGGTTGTGTTGGGCCCATTGACATGTAGCTGACCCCTCCTAAGGCCCTCCTGGTTGTGTTGGGCCCATTGACATGTAGCACACCCCTCCTAAGGCCCTCCTGTTTGTGTTGGGCCCATTGACATGTAGCTGACCTCTCCTAAGGCCCTCCTGGTTGTGTTGGGCCCATTGAAATGTAGCAAACCCCTCCTAAGGCCCTCCTGTTTGTGTTGGGCCCATTGACATGTAACTGACCTCTCCTAAGGCCCTCCTGGTTGTGTTGGGCCCATTGACATGTAGCTGACCTCTCCTAAGGCCCTCCTGGTTGTTTTGGGCCCATTGACATGTAGCACACCCCTCCTAAGCCCCTCCTGTTTGTGTTGGGCCCATTGACATGTAGCTGACCCCTCCTAAGGCCCTCCTGGTTGTGTTGGGCCCATTGACATGTAGCTGACCCCTCCTAAGGCCATCCTGGTTGTGTTGGGCCCATTGACATGTAGCTGACCTCTCCTAAGGCCCTCCTGCTTGTGTTGCAGGCTGAGCGGCTGGCGATACCTAATGGTCCTTATACTATACTGCCAAACCCTCACCACTTCCGATGTTCCCTAGAGGGGTCATGCATCTGACCTGGACTGTTTCACAATACTCTCTGTATTAAATAATGCATTTAATAATTATATTCTTTCTCAATTTGACCTTTCGGGAGTTTTGCGTAGCTGCTGTGTATCAACTTGTTGATGCGTGCTCTGGCAGGTTTAAGGCGGGGTGTTTGTAAAAGCCCTACTGAAAACCTGACTGCTTACGTTTTGGGAGATTATGTAAGAGATAACAGGACCAAACAGGAAACACGAAAGGAGACAAAGAGATTTATATAAAGGTTTAAGAACCCGGAAGGCTGAGTAAATAAGGTGCAGATTTCAGACAGATAGCATCAAGTAAAGATCTGTGTCTTCCCTGTGAGTGGACAGTGAATAAATTGGAACCTAATCTTGTTGGATACCTTGAGGCTGGCATTTTATTGTACGACTGCTAAATTATAGGGACAGAACAAACAGCAGGTTTCAAATAACAATGAATGGAATTGCACATTGATAATGTTCAGGGCCTCTGACACCTAGGTAACAAATGAACACCACGTAAATAGTGACAAACTGGACAGACACATTTGTTTAAGCTTTTCATATATTTAATTTTGGACATTTCACTCCTCTTTAGATACTCTGAATAGCTTGGTTGCTGTAGAAATCCCGAAAGTATTTTTTTCCCAAAGATGTAAGAAAGCTTTTTTTCCTGAGAACCTGATATGGGATGCAAATGAATACATAATAATAAATAAAACTGTCATAAGTAAAATCCACACTGGACATTATGACTACATCCACACATTATGTGTACATATATTGGACTGGCATGGTTTATGGACGAGGTACTAATCTAAGCACAGTGTGTAGTGTTCATTTTCTGCTCTTGGCATCGACTTACCTAAAGTGGACAAAGTGCAACCTCATGGCTACACTGTGAAATTCTGTAAGACTGGAAGTGAGTAAGGGTTTTGGAAAAAAGGAAATAATCAATTCTGATTTTACAGTACACCAAAAAGTGTAATTTGTACAAAGGTCGGTCTTAAATACAACCAAGTGCAGTGTGTTGAAACTATTCAGAGATTGTCATCTCATTTTGCAAATTTGGGGAAAGCAGTAGAAGTAAATTGTTTTACCCTAAGCTTTATTTTTATTTAGTAGGGTGACAAACATCAATAGCAGTCTGTTCTATGGAAATGTTTGAGGACAATTTCACCACCAATGTCATATCTTCTCACAAAATATGTCCCAAAACATTGAACCAATCGTTGTACATTGTCAGTTTGACTAATGTTATTGTCTAATCCAATCTTAGACACACATTTGGAATTCTCTGAATTCATAGTTGGGTGCACTTTTTCCATTAGACCCGTTTGTATAAATTTGACATCTTTTAAATAATCTGGGAAACTGTCACATTTGAGTAAAATCAAGTCAACCCCCCCACAAACACACACACACACTTCCCCGAACTAAACAGGGTTTCTAAAACCACCTGGGTAACTTTGGCACTTAGAAAAGTCAATGACTCTGATCTATCATTGTACAGTTTGGCACTTTTTAGTCACTTTAAACCCAAGGCCCCCAAAACAGGCAGAGAGAGAAAGAGAGAACAAACAGAGATATAAAGAATGGTGACGATGGAACAGATGAAATCAGGGGTCAAAAACACACAACCCCTTCAACTTCATTAGCCTGCCTTCCCCATTCATACCCTCTCACACCTTGCTCTTTCCCTGTTCACTCCTTCCTCGTTCACTCTCTCTCACACCTTGCTCCTTCCCTGTTCACTCCTTCCCCATTCGTACCCTCTCACACCTTGCTCCTTCCCTGTTCACTCCTTCCTCGTTCACTCTCTCTCACACCTTGCTCCTTCCCTGTTCACTCCTTCCCCATTCGTACCCTCTCACACCTTGCTCCTTCCCTGTTCACTCCTTCCTCGTTCACTCTCTCTCACACCTTGCTCCTTCCCTGTTCACTCCTTCCCCATTCGTACCCTCTCACACCTTGCTCCTTCCCTGTTCACTCCTTCCTCGTTCACTCTCTCTCACACCTTGCTCCTTCCCTGTTCACTCCTTCCCCATTCGTACCCTCTCACACCTTGCTCCTTCCCTGTTCACTCCTTCCTCGTTCACTCTCTCGTTCACTCTCTCTCACACCTTGCTCCTTCCCTGTTCACTCCTTCTTCGTTCACACCTTGCTCCTTCACTGTCATCCCTCTATCATCCTCTATTGTTCTTTTTTTTTTTTACAAAATCCAAAGCTTTATCCCCCCTAAATGTTCTAATATCTTCCAGAGTTTGTAGGTCAAAATATCTCTCGGAGCATCTCACCCGGAGACACCTCTAGCAGAAAGGCCTCAAACCACCAAAACATTATTTTCAATTTTTCAAGATTTTGTTCTTAGCACTTCATCCATCAATCCATCTGCCCTCTCCCAAAGTCCTCAGCTGTGAGCAGAGAGTCCAAGGCGAACGGAAAACGGAGCCCGTAAAAACACGGGAATTCAGGAACCACACACCCCCAACCAATGATCTTCATGGGAAGATAATTTACAGGGATGCTGACAGAAATGTCCCGACCACCTTCTAACACCTCCTGTGGCTAACCATCTGCCGGTAAAGTCCTCAGTCGTGTGACGTGGTCAGGGCTGGACGAACCAGCTGTTGGCATCCTCCAGGTCGGCCTCCAGCTCCTCTTCTTCATCCAGGGGCTCTGGGGTTCGGAGTGCCAGCTCTTTTAGGAAGGAAGCCCGGTGGGCTGTGGGCTGGGAGGCCGACTTGAGACCAATCTTTTTCTTCATCAGGTGGAACTGGTCTCGGATGAAGTTATAGAAGTCGTATTCGTAGCGCATGCGGTGGTACAACACCTGAAGAGCCTCTAGTGTGGGCGTGTGCTTACGGACCGTGCCTGTCATATTCCCCACCTTCCTGTAATCTGTGGGGGGGGAAAGTACCAGGAAGTTCATTGTTTGTGCTTAAAATGTGAAGAGAAGGAACAATTTCTATCAAGTGACTTTAAGTCTGGATCTGGATCCTAAAGTCCTAACCAAAAACATAACTTTGTATAATTGTTATATTTCAACACATTTTGCAATGGTGCAGAGAGAACGTGTTTCTTTCCGATTTACACATTTTGTCATGTGCTATGACCTTTCTTAGTTTCTCAATCGTTTTCTCTCATCTTTCTGAAAAACTATTGGACGACGCAGCCGGGTGGTCACTTTAACCTTTAACCTTCTTTAATTCTATTTAAATGATCAAGATGCAAAGGATAAACAGGGGTAAGAGAAAACAGACATTGTTCCACAGCTAGGTGGAACAAACATGTATCAAAGTAGTAGTAAGTGCATTTTACTCAATGAATCAGTAATCGGCAAAGGCCTGTGCTGAAGCTTGACAATGCAAACCATGAACACAGCGAGCTGTTGTTCCTGGAAATAGTGGCAGCACTTTACAGGCCAGGGTTGGCTGTACCTGGGCTCTTGTAAATGTTGAGGACGTCAGTAAAGTAGTGAGGTAATAGTCTCTCTAGTAGGAGCAACACATCTTCCAGTTCCTCTAGGATCCCCACTATAAGGTAGTTTTCTAGAACGTTCTGTTTGGCCCTCTCTAGAGCCCATTGTCCTGGCTCCCTGAAACACACAAAATATAAAATATGAACTCCAGCGAGGACAATACAGAAGTTTTACCACATTTCTTCACAAGTATTATTACATTTCATTGAGCCTGATTCCCTGCAACACAGTATGTTTACCTGCACTGGGGATGCTGTCCACAAAAATATGGGATAATGTAGAATAGCCTTGGGTTGGAGCATTCTGGGAAATTCTCCAGGATGCACACGTTGATATCCTAGACAAAAAGAAGATTGAAATTATCCATGGTACAATCAGAAACACAGTCAATAAAATTATCTGCAAGAATGAAAAAATATATATGTCATTTTACATCACAGTCACTAGGGGGAGCACTTCAATTAGGTACATTTTAACTAGTACTGCATTTCTAATGTTTGTTGTTTGCGAACAAACCCTTTAGAAACAAACCACTTCCTGAAAGCATAAATTATTCAAATTATTTTCAACACTTCATCACTTTACAATGTAACAATGTATGAAAATATATTCTGGAGTTGTCATTCTATGTTCTTTACGGGCATATTATTTTGCATTTCCAAATAGTTTTCACCAGAGAGCAACTTGCTACTTTAAAAAGTAATATGAAGTCAGAAGTGAGTGCTATCATTCTCTGTTCTGAAAGATGATATTTAACTATAATGCCTTTCGGACTTTTCAACATGTTAGCATAGCATAGCATGGTTTGGTGTCTTCTAGCCACACTACGTTAGCCATGATAGCAATATCCCAATCCAAAACAAAGCCAACCTTAGGTCTCTACTAGCCACACTACGTTAGCCATGATAGCAACATTCCAATCCAAAACAAAGCCAACCTTAGGTCTCTACTAGCCACACTACGTTAGCCATGATAGCAACATTCCAATCCAAAACAAAGCCAACCTTAGGTCTCTACTAGCCACACTACGTTTGCCATGATAGCAACATCCAAATCCAAGATTGTTCTCTTCCTCATGCCAAAATGATGCCACCAATGACCCCACCACCCCAGTGGAAAATACATGAGCCCCTAAATCAAAGCTGTGGCACATCAAAACCACCCCTGTTTAGCCAGCGGGCCGAAAAAAGGGGGTTCACTGAGACGAAATTAAAAAAGAGGGCAATAAAAAAAGCGAAGTCAGCCAGTCATCTGTCTCTCTGGTACTTAACTCAAGAGTTAAATCCATGTCAAGTGACATCAGCTTCATAGATGGCAATGAGGCCTCGGGAAAATACAAAAAAAACACATAAACGACACACACTGGTTCACAGCTTAAACAGGTGCCAGTCTGTAAGGAAAAAAAGCAGGTTAGTGTACAGTTGGTTAAGTACACATCGGCCTCCATGCTGACAGGTGAGAATGTCCTCAGTATTACTTGGAAACAGCCAATTAGTCAACTTAACAGTGTGAGTCTAGACACCTCACCACAAAGGTCAAGCTAAGCCATGGATACCCCGAAAGCCAGAAGGGCATGCCTTGTGTTTCTCATAGCCCAGAAAAATAGCCCAGACTTGGGGTGAAAGGGCAGGGGACAAGGGGGGTAGGAGCAAAGCATCAGATCAATTGATTTAAAAGAACCCCACACTGAGAAGCACATTAAAAGCACACATCTCTATGTAAGCACGCATTAACCTAATTTTGACTATATATTTGTATATTTCTCAGCTAGACGAGATCATTGAATCAAATAATGGATGTCAGTCCATGTTATGCCAATCATAGATATCTGAACTGGGACTCACACGAAGGCCCCAGAATTCCCCAGAAGGTCTTTTTGCCAAATAAGTAATTATTTTACAGGACAATATTGGAGTGTCAACATATTTCCTATTCTGTATAATCCCCAAACAACCTGGTGCATGTATAAGCCCTAACACTTATTGTGTGGGAAGATATCTGACGGAGGTTGAGGTCATGCTACTGTTGTTCTCCAGAAAAAACACAACGCGCGGTTGGGTTAAGGAGTGTCAGTGAGGATTGGGGATAGTTAGGTCACAGTGTGAGATACAGACCTAGCAGAAAACCTGTGCACGATTAACACACTCGCTTTCAGATGGACCCCAATGAAACCTGGATGTACCTCCAGATTCCTGCTGCCATTCACTTTCTCAGACCCTCTATTTTCGCACCACTAAGACATAATGCGTTTCTCAATATGAGATATGTTTACGTGTCTCTTGTTGTTTTTGGACAGGATGTGGTCCTAATATTGTCCATTAGGAGAACATAACTGTCACGGATGCTCCGGCGTAGTGTTGTCAAAGCCATGTGCAGAGTCGTTGATCCGTTTTAACAATCAGGTTTATTAAATAAGGACAGGAACTCAAAACAAACCGATAACGGCGAACAAAAGCTAACTGGCTAAACGAAAGTAAAGTGCGCACAGAGCGTCTTAAACAATACCGTTCGAAACACAGTTATCCACCAAACACTCACCCTACTCACTCCGTGACATAGAAACAAACAATGCTAAGCAAGGAGTGACTTGCTAGCGACCCCTTTATATCCCGACATAAAGTGACAGATTACAAACAGCTGTGACCACGTGAAAGAGGAAGTAATCACAGCTAGTGAGAACAAAAACACGGAAGTGGATCACCGAAATGGAAGTGTAGCAACGCCACCACACCAATCGTGACAGTATCCCCCACTAAAAGGCTAGCTCCCCAGATAGCCGAACGAACTAACAAAAACCCTAAGGGAGCAACAAGACAGAACCCACAGTTAAACCCAATGGGTTAGTCCATCAGGACGGGTCCAGTCCTGAATAGGCCACGGTAGCCGACCGCCATCTCGAGCGGCTGAGAGACCGCCAGTTTGAGCGGCTCAGGGTGCGTCGTGGCGGCGGCCATCGTGGGCGACGTGGCGGAGGCCATCGTTGGCGACGTGGCTGAGGCCATCGTTGGCGACGTGGCGGAGGCCATCGTGGGCGACGTGGCGGAGGCCATCGTGGGCGACGTGGCGGAGGCCATCGTGGGCGACGTGGCTGAGGCCATCGTTGGCGACGTGGCGGCGGCCATCGTGAGCGTAGTCGTGGCGGCGGCCATCGTGAGCGTAGTCGTGGCGGCGGCCATCGTGAGCGTAGTCGTGGCGGCGGCCATCGTGAGCGTAGTCGTGGCGGCGGCCCTCGTGAGCGTAGTCGCGGCGGCGGCCATCGTGAGCGTCGTCGTGGCGGCGGCCATCGTGAGCGTCGTCGTGGCGGCGGCCATCGTGAGCGTAGTCGTGGCGGCGGCCATCGTGAGCGTAGTCGTGGCGGCGGCCATCGTGAGCGTAGTCGTGGCGGCGGCCATCGTGAGCGTAGTCGTGGCGGCGGCCATCGTGAGCGTAGTCGTGGCGGCGGCCATCGTGAGCGTAGTCGTGGCGGCGGCCATCGTGAGCGTAGTCGTGGCGGCGGCCATCGTGAGCGCAGTCGTGGCGGCGGCCATCGTGAGCGCAGTCGTGGCGGCGGCCATCGTGCGCGCAGTCGTGGCGGCGGCCATCGTGAGCGTAGTCGTGGCGGCGGCCATCGTGAGCGTAGTCGTGGGCGGCGGCCTCGTGAGCGTAGTCGTGGCGGCGGCCATCGTGAGCGTCGTCGTGGCGGCGGCCATCGTGAGCATCGTCGTGGCGGCGGCCATCGTGAGCGTCGTCGTGGCGCGGCCTTCGTGGGCGGCGATGCGGCAGCCATTGTGGACGGCGTGCGGCAGCCATTGTGGGCGGCGTGCGGCAGCCATCTTGGGCGCGGGCGTGACGGCGGGGGCCATCGTGGACGCTGGCGTGACGGCGGGGGCCATCGTGGACGCTGGCGTGACGGCGGCAGCCATCTTGGGCGCTGGCGGGACGACGGCAGCCATCTTGGGCGCTGGCGGGACGGCGGGGGCCATCGTGGACGCTGGCGTGACGGCGGGGCCATCGTGGACGCTGGCGTGACGGCGGCAGCCATCTTGGGCGCTGGCGTGACGACGGCAGCCATCTTGGGCGCTGGCGTGACGACGACGGCAGCCATCTTGAGCGCTGGCGTGACGGCAACAGCCATCTTGGGCGCGGGCGTGACGGCGGGAGCCATCGTGGACGTGGGCGTGACGACGGCAGCCATCTTGGGCGCTGGCGGGACGACGGCAGCCATCTTGGGCGCTGGCGGGACGGCAGGAGCCATCGTGGACGCTGGCGTGACGGCGGCAGCCATCTTGGGCGCTGGCGTGACGACGACGGCAGCCATCTTGAGCGCTGGCGTGACGGCAACAGCCATCTTGGGCGCGGGCGTGACGGCGGGAGCCATCGTGGACGTGGGCGTGACGACGGCAGCCATCTTGGGCGCTGGCGGGACGACGGCAGCCATCCTGGGCGCTGGCGGGACGGCAGGAGCCATCGTGGACGCTGGCGTGACGGCGGCAGCCATCTTGGGCGCTGGCGTGACGACGGCAGCCATCTTGGGCGCTGGCGTGACGACGACGGCAGCCATCTTGAGCGCTGGCGTGACGGCAACAGCCATCTTGGGCGCGGGCGTGACGGCGGGAGCCATCGTGGACGTGGGCGCAGCTGAGGCCATCTCGGGCACAGGCGTAGCTGAGGCCATCTCAGGCGCAGGCGTAGCTGAGGCCATCTCGGGCACAGGCGTAGCTGAGGCCATCTCGGGCACAGGCGTAGCTGAGGCCATCTCAGGCGCAGGCGTAGCTGAGGCCATCTCAGGCGCAGGCGTAGCTGAGGCCATCTCAGGCGCAGGCGTAGCTGAGGCCATCTCGGGCGCAGGCGTAGCTGAGGCCATCTCGGGCACAGGCGTAGCTGAGGCCATCTCGGGCACAGGCGTGGCGGAGGCGATCTCTGGCGTCAGATCTTGAAAGTCCAGCCATGCCTTCCACCACGCTCTAATGACAGCCGGGGGCTGCTTATGTAACCCCTCCGGGGATTTCTCTGTCCCGGAGGTAGGTGGTCGGAAAGGGTCCTCCCACGGCGGGGGTAGTGGCTGTAGCTCCAGGGCTCTTGCTGGCCCTGGCTGCAGCCCCGGAACAGTGGGCGGTGTCTTCTGCCCGCCCCAGCCGACGTCCGATGTTGCGGGGACTAGTCGACTGAGGACGGGATCCCATAGCAGGGCGTCTTCCAGGAGTCCTCCTCCACTCGCTCGTAGACTGCCTCCTCATCATCCGAGGAGAGGGAGTCGGACCCTCAATCACCCTGCCAGGTGTAGCGCTGCTCCTGCTGCTCCGTGGGTTGACGGTGAGCTTCATACCTCGGAGCGCTATAGCTTGCCCCTCCGAGGAATCCACTCACCGTCCGGCTCTGCGGGCTTCTTGGGCGGCTTAGCATTCTGTCACGGATGCTCCGGCGTAGTGTTGTCAAAGCCATGTGCAGAGTCGTTGATCCGTTTTAACAATCAGGTTTATTAAATAAGGACAGGAACTCAAAACAAACCGATAACGGCGAACAAAAGCTAACTGGCTAAACGAAAGTAAAGTGCGCACAGAGCGTCTTAAACAATACCGTTCGAAACACAGTTATCCACCAAACACTCACCCTACTCACTCCGTGACATAGAAACAAACAATGCTAAGCAAGGAGTGACTTGCTAGCGACCCCTTTATATCCCGACATAAAGTGACAGATTACAAACAGCTGTGACCACGTGAAAGAGGAAGTAATCACAGCTAGTGAGAACAAAAACACGGAAGTGGATCACCGAAATGGAAGTGTAGCAACGCCACCACACCAATCGTGACAATAACCCTGTCTGACTGACTGTAAAACTCAAACCAGCATCTCTACAGACAAGCTCAAAAGAACCTCCATTGTCATGTGTAACTTAAGAAAATCGAGCTGACTTCCATTAAGTCTGACTTCCATTAAGTCTGACTTACATTATGGCTAACATACATTTAGTCTGACTTCCATTAAGTCTGACTTACATTAAGGCTGACATACATTAAGGCTGACATACATTCAGGCTGGCTTTCATTAAGTCTGACTTCCATTAAGGCTGACTTCCATTAAGTCTGACTTTCATTAAGTCTGACTTCCATTAAGGCTGACATACATTTAGTCTGACTTCCATTAAGTCTGACTTCCATTAAGTCTGACTTCCATTAAGTCTGACTTACATTCAGGCTGACTTACATTAAGTCTGACTTACATTCAGGCTGACTTACATTAAGTCTGACTTACATTCAGGCTGACTTACATTCAGGCTGACTTACATTCAGGCTGACTTACATTCAGGCTGACTTTCATTCAGGCTGACATACATTAAGTCTGACATACATTAAGGCTGACATACATTAAGTCTGACTTCCATGAAGGCTGACTTCCATTAAGTCTGACTTCCATTATGTCTGACTTCCATTCAGGCTGACTTACATTAAGTCTGACTTCCATTCAGGCTGACTTCCATTCAGGCTGACATACATTAAGGCTGAAATACATTAAGTCTGACTTACATTAAGGCTGACATACATTCAGGCTGACATACATTCAGGCTGACTTTCATTAAGGCTGACTTTCATTAAGGCTGACATACATTAAGTCTGACATACATTCAGGCTGACTTACATTAAGGCTGACATACATTAAGTCTGACATACATTCAGGCTGACTTCCATTAAGGCTGACTTACATTAACGATGACTTACATTAACGATGACTTACATTAAGAGGGGCAAAAGGATCAGTTAAATCATCCACTCCACTACACAGTTGTGACTTTAATTATCAAATTGATGGACCAATCAAATAATACGTTTTGGCACTGAACAGTCCCTCAGTTGCTGTGAATTTGGACTGAGAACAGACATTTGGACTGAGAAAAGTAACTAACGACAGAACATTCTGATCCTTCTGTAGCCAGAAACACATGCACTTCACTCTGCACCTTTCTCTCATTTTATAACTAAACAAAAAGATTTGATTAATGATTTCATGTTTGAAAGCACTGGCCTATGAAAAAGCTATGGTCAAGGAATATAAGGACTTCTGCATGACCTTATTCAAAAGCCCAGTTCTTCCCTCTGTGACCACAGGTTTTGGACAAAAACACATTTCTGGGAAGTAGCGGTAAGGTTGGTGAGAGAGCAGAGGAAATGACAAGTACAATATTTGTTTCCCCTACATGTTTCTTCTAGTCAACTACAGTATTGTTCTAAGGAAAAGTTTGACAGCTAATTATCCCTTGATTCTCCTTTACTGAGCGTGGCAAGCTTTTGCTAGAAATCCATTGGTTGTCTGCCAGGGCAACCTGTCTGAAGAGTGTGTGTGTGTGTGTGTGTGTGTGTGTGTGTGTGTGTGTGACACACAGCTGCTTCATCAGAGCTAACCAGATTACAGATGGTGATTACAGTCTAGGCATGTTTAGCCACAGTTGGTGAGATGATCTGTCAGTATATTCAGATAAAACAGCAAGACTGTGTCAGAAGCCAACACCACTCTCAAACTAGCCGTTTGAACATCCCCAAGACAGCAACGGGAAAAATTGCTCTTTGGGTCATTTAGTGTGTCAGCTCCCTGCAACTCACCAATTTGCGGTTGAGTTAAATGCAGAAGACAAGTTTCGGTTTGACCTTTTGTGCAAATGGACATGTTTCCCCTTTGTGCAGGTTTTCAAATGGCCGCGTGTGTGCTGGTGTGAAGAGGGAGTGTGGCCGATGGAAAATGTAATATGCATACCACAGGAACGTTTCAATAACATGTGCATTAGTAGAGTTAAGGTCTGGATGAGAACGACAGACTTCACATTGGTTTAATCAATAGCAGTGTGGTCCGCTGTCCAGCAGGGGGCGACAGAGTAAAGACCCGTCTATGGCTCAGACCAGATTGGCGAAAGTTGTTGACGCAGTAGCACCGAACAACGCGGACACACACATGTGAGGGCGCTAACAAGTGCGACTCGGCCGACAAGCACAGTGACACCCCTTACGCGTTAGGGTTAGTGGGACCTTTCTGCTGCATATTTTATGAAGTCATTTGGTCCGGCACCAACAGGGCACTGAACAGAACCTAATTACCCACAGACTAACTCCAGCCCCCACATCACCTCACTGACTGAGTCTGTCTACTTAGACGGCTGGTAGAACGTGTTTTATGAGGGACTGTGAGAACTTACTGACATGTGTGTGCACTCGTTCTTTCGCCCGATTGGAACGCCGAGGGAACGCCTAACACACGTTAACTGACACCATCTCCACACAGAAAGCCTGCAGCTAGTGACAACATTTCTGAACTTCACTCAAATGGGGCCTCTACATAATAAAACACACACAAATCACACGTACATGTCTGCTCCAAGACAAAAACAAAAGCAGTCATTGCCATTAGACATGATACATCAAATATCCAAGCAACCAGTTGGTGACGGCAGGCAGGGGTAAACATGTCAGACTGCCTGGCAGAAATCAGGTCTCTAAATAGCTGTCTGATGTGGTCCAGCTCAGTCTTTAATTGGGTTTTGGGTTGTTCTGCTTGATGACGACATGCATATAAGGGAAGTGTGGATGGCATCAGCTAAAAACAAGGCACACAATTATTCATTCATACCGGATCCATTTTACATTGTATTTGACAATTAGGACTGTGGTTTGTGTTGACCAAAGCACAACATAAGCCTATATCCGACACGGCACACTTTGCCTTCTGATTCATTTGCTGAAGAGATAAAGTTTGACGTTCGAGTGATGATATCAGAGGAACCTCAGGCCTTTGGCCTGGTCAAAAACATTACCCATTTTTTTGTATTGAATCCCTCCAGATAACCTGAAACTGTACGATTCAGACGAGTTGGCTGTTCAGTTCAGTTTCCTTTTGGAGTATGTTCTTCAATGAGACGTGTGTATCATTTTTCAACCCGGTTAAACTAGGCCTCTGAAAACATGTGCATAATTGCCGGAGAATCATGGAATATGTGTGTATGAGCCAATAACTCAGTCAAACAGGCATCACAGTAAATAATGAACTCAGATTGACACTCAACATTAATATTCCCAACCATTAGCCTTCATTCCATTGCACTGATGCTGCCGCCACAAAAACAGCTTCACCCCCACGGATGAGTCTAAGGAATATGCCTCTAGTCTAAGGAATATGCCTCTAGTCTAAGGAATATGCCTCTAGTCTAGTCTAAAGAATATGCATCTAGTCTAAGGAATATGCCTCTAGTCTAGTCTAAGGAATATGCCTCTAGTCTAGTCTAAGGAATATGCCTCTAGTCTAGTCTAAGGAATATGCCTCTAGTCTAGTCTAAGGAATATGCCTCTAGTCTAGTCTAAAAAATATGCCTCTAGTCTAAGGAATATGCCCCTAGTCTAAGGAATATGCCTCTAGTCTAAGGAATATGCCTCTAGTCTAGTCTAAGGAATATGCGTCTAGTCAAAGGAATATGCCTCTAGTCTAGTCAAAGGAATATGCCTCTAGTCTAGTCTAAGGAATATGCCTCTAGTCTAGTCTAAGGAATATGCCTCTAGTCTAAGGAATATGCCTCTAGTCTAAGGAATATGCCTCTAGTCTAAGGAATATGCCTCTAGTCTAGTCTAAGGAATATGCGTCTAGTCTAAGGAATATGCCTCTAGTCTAGTCTAAGGAATATGCCTCTAGTCTAAGGAATATGCCTCTAGTCTAAGGAATATGCCTCTAGTCTAGTCTAAGGAATATGCGTTTAGTCTAAGGAATATGCCTCTAGTCTAGTCTAAGGAATATGCCTCTAGTCTAGTCTAAGGAATATGCCTCTAGTCTAAGGAATATGCCTCTAGTCTAGTCTAAGGAATATGCCTCTAGTCTATTCTAAGGAATATGCCTCTAGTCTAAGGAATATGCCTCTAGTCTAAGGAATATGCCTCTAGTCTAAGGAATATGCCTCTAGTTTAGTCTAAGGAATATGCCTCTAGTCTAGTCTAAGGAATATGCCTCTAGTCTAGTCTAAGGAATATGCCTCTAGTCTAGTCTAAGGAATATGCCTCTAGTGTAAGGAATATGCCTCTAGTCTAGTCTAAGGAATATGCCTCTAGTCTAAGGAATATGCCTCTAGTCTAAGGAATATGCCTCTAGTCTAAGGAATATGCCTCTAGTCTAAGGAATATGCCTCTAGTCTAGTCTAAGGAATATGCGTTTAGTCTAAGGAATATGCCTCTAGTCTAGTCTAAGGAATATGCCTCTAGTCTAGTCTAAGGAATATGCCTCTAGTCTAGTCTAAGGAATATGCCTCTAGTCTAGTCTAAGGAATATGCGTCTAGTCTAAGGAATATGCCTCTAGTCTAGTCTAAGGAATATGCCTCTAGTCTAGTCTAAGGAATATGCGTCTAGTCTAAGGAATATGCCTCTAGTCTAGTCTAAGGAATATGCCTCTAGTCTAGTCTAAGGAATATGCCTCTAGTCTAAGGAATATGCCTCTAGTCTAAGGAATATGCCTCTAGTCTAGTCTAAGGAATATGCGTTTAGTCTAAGGAATATGCCTCTA
Organism: Dallia pectoralis; assembly: GCA_029465975.1. NCBI lineage: Eukaryota > Metazoa > Chordata > Actinopteri > Esociformes > Umbridae > Dallia > Dallia pectoralis. The sequence goes on along the minus strand of CM055734.1, from coordinate 23,154,389 downwards.
GTCTAGTCTAAGGAATATGCCTCTAGTCTAAGGAATATGCCTCTAGTCTAAGGAATATGCCTCTAGTCTAAGGAATATGCCTCTAGTCTAGTCTAAGGAAGGTGCGTTTAGTCTAAGGAATATGCCTCTAGTCTAGTCTAAGGAATATGCCTCTAGTCTAGTCTAAGGAATATGCCTCTAGTCTAGTCTAAGGAATATGCCTCTAGTCTAAGGAATATGCCTCTAGTCTAAGGAATATGCCTCTAGTCTAGTCTAAGGAATATGCGTTTAGTCTAAGGAATATGCCTCTAGTCTAGTCTAAGGAATATGCCTCTAGTCTATTCTAAGGAATATGCCTCTAGTCTAAGGAATATGCCTCTAGTCTAAGGAATATGCCTCTAGTTTAGTCTAAGGAATATGCGTCTATTCTAGTCTAAGGAATATGCCTCTAGTCTAAGGAATATGCCTCTAGTCTAAGGAATATGCCTCTAGTCTAAGGAATATGCGTCTAGTCTAGTCTAAGGAATATGCCTCTAGTCTAAGGAATATGCCTCTAGTCTAAGGAATATGCCTCTAGTCTAAGGAATATGCCTCTGGTCTAGTCTAAGGAATATGCCTCTAGTCTAGTCTAAGGAATATGCCTCTAGTCTAGTCTAAGGAATATGCCTCTAGTCTAGTCTAAGGAATATGCGTTAAGTCTAAGGAATATGCCTCTAGTCTAGTCTAAGGAATATGGCTCTAGTCTAGTCTAAGGAATATGCCTCTAGTCTAGTCTAAGGAATATGCCTCTAGTCTAAGGAATATGCCTCTAGTCTAAGGAATATGCCTCTAGTCTAAGGAATATGCCTCTAGTCTAGTCTAAGGAATATGCGTTTAGTCTAAGGAATATGCCTCTAGTCTAGTCTAAGGAATATGCGTTTAGTCTAAGGAATATGCCTATAGTCTAGTCTAAGGAATATGCCTCTAGTCTAGTCTAAGGAATATGCCTCTAGTCTAGTCTAAGGAATATGCCTCTAGTCTAAGGAATATGCCTCTAGTCTAAGGAATATGCCTCTAGTCTAAGGAATATGCCTCTAGTCTAGTCTAAGGAATATGCGTTTAGTCTAAGGAATATGCCTCTAGTCTAGTCTAAGGAATATGCCTCTAGTCTAAGGAATATGCCTCTAGTCTAGTCTAAGGAATATGCCTCTAGTCTAGTCTAAGGAATATGCCTCTAGTCTAGTCTAAGGAATATGCCTCTAGTCTCGTCTAAGGAATATGCCTCTAGTCTAGTCTAAGGATGATGCCTCTAGTCTAAGGAATATGCCTCTAGTCTAAGGAATATGCCTCTAGTCTAAGGAATATGCCTCTAGTCTAGTCTAAGGAATATGCCTCTAGTCTCGTCTAAGGAATATGCCTCTAGTCTAGTCTAAGGATGATGCCTCTAGTCTAAGGAATATGCCTCTAGTCTAAGGAATATGCCTCTAGTCTAAGGAATATGCCTCTAGTCTAGTCTAAGGAATATGCGTCTAGTCTAAGGAATATGCCTCTAGTCTAGTCTAAGGAATATGCCTCTAGTCTAGTCTAAGGAATATGCCTCTAGTCTAAGGAATATGCCTCTAGTCTAAGGAATATGCCTCTAGTCTAGTCTAAGGAATATGCGTCTAGTCTAAGGAATATGCCTCTAGTCTAGTCTAAGGAATATGCCTCTAGTCTAGTCTAAGGAATATGCCTCTAGTCTAGTCTAAGGAATATGCCTCTAGTCTAGTCTAAGGAATATGCCTCTAGTCTAGTCTAAAAAATATGCCTCTAGTCTAGTCTAAGGAATATGCCTCTAGTCTAAGGAATATGCCTCAAGTCCAGTCTAGGAAATATGCCTCTAGTCCAGTCTAAAAAATATGCCTCTAGTCTAAAGAATATGCTTCTAGTCTAAGGAATGTGCCTCTAGTCTAGTCTAGTCTAAGGAATATGCCTCTAGTCTAGTCTAAGGAATATGCCTCTAGTCTAAGGAATGACTCTAGTCTATGGAATATGCCTCTAGTCTAGTCTATGGAATATGCCTCTAGTCTAGTCTATGGAATATGCCTCTAGTCTAAGGAATATGCCTCTAGTCTAGTCTAAGGAATATGCCTCTAGTCTAAGGAATATGCCTCTAGTCTAAGGAATATGCCTCTAGTCTAGTCTAAGGAATATGCGTCTAGTCTAAGGAATATGCCTCTAGTCTAGTCTAAGGAATATGCCTCTAGTCTAGTCTAAGGAATATGCCTCTAGTCTAAGGAATATGCCTCTAGTCTAAGGAATATGCCTCTAGTCTAGTCTAAGGAATATGCGTCTAGTCTAAGGAATATGCCTCTAGTCTAGTCTAAGGAATATGCCTCTAGTCTAGTCTAAGGAATATGCCTCTAGTCTAGTCTAAGGAATATGCCTCTAGTCTAGTCTAAGGAATATGCCTCTAGTCTAGTCTAAAAAATATGCCTCTAGTCTAGTCTAAGGAATATGCCTCTAGTCTAAGGAATATGCCTCAAGTCCAGTCTAGGAAATATGCCTCTAGTCCAGTCTAAAAAATATGCCTCTAGTCTAAAGAATATGCTTCTAGTCTAAGGAATGTGCCTCTAGTCTAGTCTAGTCTAAGGAATATGCCTCTAGTCTAGTCTAAGGAATATGCCTCTAGTCTAAGGAATGACTCTAGTCTATGGAATATGCCTCTAGTCTAGTCTATGGAATATGCCTCTAGTCTAGTCTATGGAATATGCCTCTAGTCTATGGAATATGCCTCAAGTCCAGTCTAAGAAATATGCCTCTAGTCCGGTCTAAAAAATATGCCTCTAGTCTAAAGAATATGCTTCTAGTCTAAGGAATGTGCCTCTAGTCTAGTCTAGTCTAAGGAATATGCCTCTAGTCTAGTCTAAGGAATATGCCTCTAGTCTAAGGAATATGCCTCTAGTCTAAGGAATATGCCTCTAGTCTATGGAATATGCCTCTAGTCTAGTCTAAGGAATATGCCTCTAGTCTAGTCTAAGGAATATGCCTCTAGTCTATGGAATATGCCTCTAGTCTAGTCTATGGAATATGCCTCTAGTCTAGTCTATGGAATATGCCTCTAGTCTATGGAATATGCCTCAAGTCCAGTCTAAGAAATATGCCTCTAGTCCAGTCTAGAAGATATGCCTCTAGTCTAAAGAATATGCCTCTAGTCTAAGGAATGTGCCTCTAGTCTAGTCTAAGGAATATGCCTCTAGTCTAAGGAATATGCCTCTAGTCTAAGGAATATGCCTCTAGTCTAGTCTAAGGAATATGCCTCTAGTCTAAGGAATATGCCTCTAGTCTAGTCTAAGGAATATGCCTCTAGTCTAGTCTAAGGAATATGCCTCTAGTCTAAGGAATATGCCTCTAGTCTAAGGAATATGCCTCTAGTCTAAGGAATATGCCTCTAGTCTAGTCTAAGGAATATGCCTCTAGTCTAGTCTAAGGAATATGCCTCTAGTCTAAGGAATATGCCTCTAGTCTAAGGAATATGCCTCTAGTCTAGTCTAAGGAATATGCCTCTAGTCTAGTCTATGGAATATGCCTCTAGTCTAGTCTAAGGAATATGCCTCTAGTCTAGTCTAAGGAATATGCCTCTAGTCTAGTCTAAGGAATATGCCTCTAGTCTAGTCTAAGGAATATGCCTCTAGTCTAGTCTAAAAAATATGCCTCTAGTCTAGTCTAAGGAATATGCCTCTAGTCTAAGGAATATGCCTCTAGTCTAAGGAATGTGCCTCTAGTCTAGTCTAGTCTAAGGAATATGCCTCTAGTCTAGTCTAAGGAATATGCCTCTAGTCTAAGGAATATGCCTCTAGTCTAAGGAATATGCCTCTAGTCTAGTCTAAGGAATATGCCTCTAGTCTATGGAATATGCCTCTAGTCTAGTCTATGGAATATGCCTCTAGTCTATGGAATATGCCTCAAGTCCAGTCTAAGAAATATGCCTCTAGTCCAGTCTAGAAAATATGCCTCTAGTCTAAAGAATATGCCTCTAGTCTAAGGAATGTGCCTCTAGTCTAGTCTAAGGAATATGCCTCTAGTCTAGTCTAAGGAATATGCCTCTAGTCTAAGGAATATGCCTCTAGTCTAAGGAATATGCCTCTAGTCTAGTCTAAGGAATATGCCTCTAGTCTAGTCTAAGGAATATGCCTCTAGTCTATGGAATATGCCTCTAGTCTATGGAATATGCCTCTAGTCTATGGAATATGCCTCTAGTCTAGTCTATGGAATATGCCTCTAGTCTAAGGAATATGCCTCTAGTCTAAGGAATATGCCTATAGTCTAGTCTATGGAATATGCCTCTAGTCTATGGAATATGCCTCTAGTCTATGGAATATGCCTCTAGTCTAAGGAATATGCCTCTAGTCTAAGGAATATGCCTCTAGTCTAAGGAATATGCCTCTAGTCCAGTCTAAGAAATATGACTCTAGTCTAAAGAATATGCCTCTAGTCTAAGGAATGTGCCTCTAGTCTAAGGAATGTGCCTCTAGTCTAAGGAATGTGCCTCTAGTCTAGTCTAAGGAATATGCCTCTAGACTAGTCTAAGGAATATGCCTCTAGACTAGTCTAAGGAATATGCCTCTAGACTAGTCTAAGGAATATGCCTCTAGTCTAGTCTATGGAATATGCCTCTAGTCTAGTCTATGGAATATGCCTCTAGTCTAGTCTAAGGAATGTGCCTCTAGTCTAGTCTAAGGAATATGCCTCTAGTCTAAGGAATGTGCCTCTAGTCTAGTCTATGGAATATGCCTCTAGTCTAGTCTAAGGAATATGCCTCTAGTCTAAGGAATATGCATCTAGTACTAGAGTGCCCTTCTTTCGCCCAACTGTATATATAACTAGAAGTTTCTCTTTTACAGAATTTGATACTTGAACCTGGACATTGCTCTTTCTTTTTCTGCAATCTGCTCACACATCTAGACATCACTACTTTGAAGTATTCAGATACACATTATACAGCGGATATAAAAAGTCTACACACCTCTGTTAAAATGCCAGGTTTTTGTGATTTGATAAAATGAGAGGAAGATTAATCATGTCAGAACTTTTTCCACCTTTAATGTGACCTATGACGTGAACAATTCAATTGAAAAACAAACTAATTTTTTTATCTTTGTCTAATTTTTACATATAAAAAAAGTGTAGACTTTTCATATCCACCGTACATTTTATATTTACTCAATAAATACGCCTAATAGACAGGGTCTATTAACTGTTCAAGTTGTGTGTTTTCCTCTGTTTGCACTGTTTTGTGTACATAAAATGTGTGTTCTAACACTGCAGCTAGTGGTCAGAAACAGCTAGTGTGTAAACAGATTCTGATTCTAAAGGCACAAATACCTGGAGAGTCGCTAAGCTACAAGCCCAACATGAAACTCAGAAGAGGTTGATAGAGCCTCGATAAACAAGGAGACTTACCAGGTACCTCTCGTCGTCTTTCATCCCCGGTGTTCGGATGAGGTGATTCTGTTCCCCCCTCCAGTCTCCGAAACGTCGGAAGAAGTAGTTGGAAAGGAAGCGGTTAATAGGGTCCCGGATGATGTTGATGTAGACGGGCTGCTCTATCCTAAACCTGTGGACAGATTATGTATTATTTCCCAACCCTCTCCTCAGCCCGCACCCCCCTGGACGTTTAACATTTTGGTTGTAGCCCTGGACTGCCAATCCGCAAGCCAAGCATTTACAAAAAGTTTACACAGAGATGAACAGCCAACTAACATTGGCATTGATTAAGATATAACAAAAAAATTACTCCATCAGTTGAGATATTTTTTCCCTGACAATGTCGATTATGGGTGTGCTTTTGAATGGAACTTTGCCCTAATCATGGCTCCAAATGTAAACTCTGCTGTTTAGGGTGATTCTGTGTGTCGCTGATGTCTTGTCACCTCAGGATGAATGCTTTGCAGTCACAGGTGCCGAGCTCCACTGTAATTACCTGGTGAAGTTGAGGAAGTGGACATGCCGGGTGTACAGAAAGGGCTGAGGCATGTTGCTGATGTTCCTCATGAGGTCCACCTGAAACACACATCACATTTAATGACTTACAGTATTTTTCTTCTACGATGGAATCAGAACCCAACATGCAGTAGAACCCAACATGCAGCATTTATGTATTTAGACCCATTTTGTATTTTAATTGGCTATGATGATAAAATACCCTTCATTCATTCCACATTCATTGTTTTGGAGTTCCTGGTATCACTAACAGAAGTTCAAATCAGACAGGCTGGAGAGAAATCCATGATCGCTTCAAATTTCAATATCATATTAACAAGAGATGTTATATTACACCACATGTTATGTTATTAGTAGCATTATCTGAATAATTAACATTTCCCCCCAAAAAATCCCTTAAATTTCATTCTATGAAATCTTCAGAGGAGAAAATCGATTGTACTCTTCATAACCATCATGTCAAGTATCAACAGTCTCAGTAATGTCTTTCATGTCCTAGTCTGGCGCCCCCTTCAGGCACTGTTCAAAATGTACACCTTTACCTCTTCATTATGCCACCATAAGTCGCTTGGCCTTAACAATATTTTTTTAAGAACAACTTTTGAACTATATAACATGTTAATATTGACATTGGTCTTGTTTTCTAGATGCAGTTCATGCTACCTAAAAAAAAACACTTGCCCACCAGTCTGTCTTGAGAGAATTGCATTTTCTAGCAAATTACATTTATTTATTTTACAAATGTCAATGTTGCATACAAACTTCTATCTTCATGCAGAACAAGGCATACATTTAGACAACTTATGTTGTTTTCATATATTAGCATATATTTTTTTACATAATAGAGAATATTTTGGAGTGGTTTATAATTTTTGGGTGAGTGAATTCACTGGAAATAGACCCTGACCCAGTGGAGGAGGAAGTGGAAGAACGTCAGAAGGGGGGAAAACAACCCTCTGGCCACTACTCTGGTCTGACCCCATGATAACTTTGGACACGTACATTACTGACAAAGACAGACTGAATAATCGCCTTGTGAATTACTATGAAATTAAAATGTATTTTCTAGTCACTACTGTTTTATTATGACTCATATACCTACATAAAAACTATCAATTAATTTTCCATTGCATCATTAGTCTCACTGGGTGTTGAGATGGAACTAGTGTTTACGTGTTTAGGTTTAACACAGAGTGTGACGCAGAACGGTACACAACTAACTATCTAAGGCCCCAGTCACATGGGAGCCTGGCAGCCCCTTCTGTCTTGACCCAGTACATTTCCACTTTCCCTTCTCTCTTTGCTTTATTCCTTCTCTCTGCCATAGGTCTAGAGTGGCTTTCTAATGTGCTCACTCCACTTGGACTTTTCCACATTTGCTGAACAAACATGAAAATAAAATGTAATCAGGATTTTTTTTGCCACTGATAAGTATTAGTTCTATTTGCCATGACACACCTGAATAAGCTGTGATGCTACCATATGTCTTTAGAAGTCAGGTCGTTGGTTCAATGGAGGTCACCAGTAAGCAAGTATTTCAAACAATTTCATGTTAAATACACATCTCTAGGAGGTCCCATAGTTGGGTTAGTACAATTCCTAAAAAAAACACCATGAAGACAACATTTGCAAGGCATTGATGTAGAGTAAATTCATGCCAAGTATGCCAGACTGTAAGAGCTCCCTCCGAAGCCATTCTACCACCACCTACAGGCAGGCATCGGCGTTTGTCTTCACCAGCTTTCTAGCTCCACCGTTCCTCCCATCATTGTCTGGTCTCGACATCACCTATAGATTCCGCTGGTACCACTGACCTGTGCCCAAACCATTGACGATCTGGACAACAGGCCATTGGGTTCGGGGTGGTGACACAGGTCACATTACAGTTAATCGATTCACGATTCATTTTTCCCTGTTGTGTTAGGCATGCCATGTCTCGCTAAGCACAAGCCACAGTTCTCATGGCCTCTGACGGGGTGGTCGCGGGAGTATCAGGGGAGGTGTCTGGGTGGAAAGTACAGACAATGTCTCCACCGTGCATATTCCTTCCAATTATCATGATTTGGCATTTTCTAAACTATTGGCCACTAAATTACCTCCCCATCGGCTAGGGGATTGCGCGATAGAGCTACAGGTAGGCGCTTTAATGCCACATAGTCGCGCTTATCCACTGTCTCAAGCGGAGACTTGGACGATGGAGACGTTACATCTCTAGTAGACATTGAGACAAGGGAATATTTCTCCATTCCACTTCCTCCGCCTCTTCAAGTTTATCTTTTGTAATAAGGCTGGAGTTTTGCGTCCGGGGACTATGAGCACTAAACAGCATTACAGCACGATACAGGTATTCTCTCCCCCTAATCTCCTGATGCCCTACAGGTTGATGAATGCGCCGTCAGTTTTCCAGTCTTGGTAATACATTTTTTTAGAGACATGCTCGGCCACGGTGGGGTGGTTTAAATTGACGACATCCTGGTGTATTCGGCTACCTGTACTGACCATGTTTCCCTTGTTCGCAGAGTAGTGGAGCGACTGGTGGCGCATGATCTGTATGCCAAGCCGGAGAAGTGTCTGTTCTTTCAGTGAGCCGTCTCCTTTCTCGAGTTTCCCATTACCACGCCAGGGGTTGAAATGGAAGTCGATTGCGTGGCAGCCGTGCATAATTGGCCCATTCCTACCACGGTTAAAGCAGTGAAACAGAGTATTAGGTTTGCCAATTACTACCGTAGACTTTTTAGGCCTTGGCAAAGTGGCAGCTCCCCATTGCATCTCTATTGAAGGTTGGGCTGTCTCGGATTCGCAGGCTGAATGAGGGAGACAGCGCACTCAGTATGCTGAAAACACGGTTTACATCCGCGCAGGTCCTGGCTCACCGCGATCCATCGCCTCCGTTCATAGTGGAGGAGGATGCTTCGGAGATTGGGATAGGCCAGGCGGGCGTTGTTTTTTACCCAGTTTGAGTTTACGTAAGAAGAACGCCAAGGCAGACGCGCTGTCTTTGCTATATGACACGGATGAGGGGCAAATTGATACCTCCTCTATTCATCCTTCTTCCTGTATTGTGGCACCGGTGATGTGGGAGGTAGATGCAAACATCCAGCGTACGTTACTCACGGAGACATCTCCCCCACATTGTCCTGAGGGGCGTGTGTACATGCCATTGGATGTTCGTGATCGCCTCATGTGCTGGGTTACCCGATGGCCCTGCAGACCGTGGAGGCCCTGTTTACACATATCTTCCGGCACTACGGGGTGCCAGAGAACATAATGTCTGACCGGAGTCCCCAATTCACGTCGAAGGTCTGGAAGGCGTTCATGAGACGCCTAAGGGTCTGGGTCAGTCTGACCTCTTTATACCCTGAGGCAAATGGGCAGGTGGAGAGAGTTAATCAGGATTTGACAATGTTCCTGAGGTCGTACTGTCAGGACAGGACGGGGGAGAGGTCAGAGTTTCTGCCATGGCCAGAGTATGCCCAGAACTCACTCCACCACTTTTTCACTAACATTTATCCGTTCCAGTGTGTGCTAGGGAACCAGACGTTTTTTGTTTGGCAATTTAAATTCCTGGGGAGAGTTAACGAGGTACCTAATCGATTGCAGCTGCCACCTGACTATCAAATTAAAGCCTTTTTTATGTCTATCTCTTCAGGCCGGTGGTGGCAGGTCCCTACCAGCAGTCTAGGGTGCTGAAGGTCCCTCCTCCCCCTGGACATCGAAAGGGGTCTCCAGTAGCTCATGGAGTGGGAGGTGTACGCCCTGAGGAGCGATGTTGGGTGCTGGCGAAGGATTTGTTGAACCCAAATCTGCGTGCATCAGGAAGGGAGTACTGTCAGAGCTCCATCTGAAGCCATTCAACCGCCAACAACGAACAGGCTTCGGCGTTTGTCTTTACCAACCTTCTAGCTCTATTGTTCCTCCCATCACATCATTGTCTGGTCTTGTCTTACACCTGGTGCCCATTCCCTCATTAGTAGAGTATATAGATCCCATGTGTTTGGTCATGTCTCATCATTATACACACCTGGTGCCCATTCCCTCATTAGTAGAGTATATAGATCCCATGTGTTTGGTCATGTCTCATCATTATACACACCTGGTGCCCATTCCCTCATTAGTAGAGTATATAGATCCCATGTGTTTGGTCATGTCTCATCATTATACACACCTGGTGCCCATTCCCTCATTAGTAGAGTATATAGATCCCATGTGTTCGGTCATGTCTCATCATTACACACACCTGGTGCCCATTCTCTCATTAGTAGAGTATATAGATCCCCTGTGTTTGGTCATGTCTCATTATTATACACACCTGTGGCCTCATTTATCAACGCTGAGTACGCACAAAAGAATGCGTACGCCGCTCTCTAAGCAATAGTTGGGATTTATCAAAAGCAAACTTGACGTGAAAATGTGCGGTCCTTCACGCAAGCTCTGACCCATGCGTACGCACAGAAACGGGTGAAATGAGAAACTGTGTTAAAATGTAGACCGTTGTGTAAAATAAATGGAAATATCTCCTGTCATTAATAATATTAAGAATTCACAAAGCCATTCTTACAATTAACAGCCTAAACAAACACCTAGATCGATCTGCCAAAACAAATCAATATATATATATAAAACAACATATAACGTCAATTAAAATGAATATTTATTTCCAAAAAATAACTCAAATATGTTGTGTAATTATATTGTCATGTTGTGCAATTCACCCTCATAAATACGGCGAACAGAACAAAACCGTGTATAAAACGGATATTCATGTCTCCGTCTGAAGGAGCGGATAGATGGATATATAGATGGATAGATAGATGGATAAATGAATATATATATATAGATGGATAGACACATAGATGGGGATGTGGATATATTACATATATATATGGGGATATGGATATATATATATATCCACTGGGGAAAGTGTATTTCGTAGTATAGATGTAGTGTTCATGTATGTGCCTTTAGTTGGTTCTATTTTAAATCTGTTATATAGATCCCATGTGTTTCGTCATGTCTTTTCGTGGAATTGTTACATGTTACATGTTGTTTGTCAGCAGCTTTCCCGTTTGCCTTGCACTGCGTTGCACAGTATATTGTTTTGTGACAAAGTACTTAGTACCTGTGTGTAGTATTTGAAGACACTATTGTGTCACAAGGCACAAGTCGCTAATCCATCTAAAATAACTTGTAGGGTTAATTCATGCCAAGTATGCCAGCCACAAGGTGCTAATCCGTCTAAAATAACTTGTAGAGTTAATGTATGCCAAGTATGCCAGCCACAAGGCGCTAATCCATGTAAAAAAATGTGTAGGGTTAATTTATGCCAAGTATGCCAGCCACAAGGCGCTAATCCATGTATAGAACGTGTAGGGTTAATTCATGCCAAGTATGTTAGCCACAAGGTGCTAATCCATGTATAGAACGTGTAGGGTTAATTTATGCCAAGTATGTTAGCCACAAGGCGCTAATCCATGTATAGAACGTGTTGGGTTAATTCATGCCAAGTATGTTAGCCACAAGGTGCTAATCCATGTATAGAACGTGTAGGGTTAATTCATGCCAAGTATGTTAGCCACAAGGCGCTAATCCATCTAAAATAACTTGAATTATAATAATAACACTATGAGAGAAATCTGCCTTTGGCAAGCAGATTTAATACAGTTAATTCTGCTAAAATGAATTCAGACCAATTAGAGGAAAAGGTTATACCCCTTTGCCTTTTAGGCGACTGGGCTAGCGTATACAGACGTAACGATACTCCATGTATCCCTTTTAGACGACTGGGCTAGCGTATACAGACGTACTGATACTCCATGTATCCCTTTTAGACGACTGGGCTAGCGTATACAGACGTACTGATACTCCATGTATCCCTTTTAGACGACAGGGCTAGCGTATACAGACGTACTGATACTCCATGTATCCCTTTTAGACGACTGGGCTAGCGTATACAGACGTACTGATACTCCATGTATCCCTTTTAGGCGACTGGGCTAGCGTATACAGACGTACTGATACTCCATGTATCCCTTTTAGACGACTGGGCTAGCGTATACAGACGTACTGATACTCCATGTATCCCTTTTAGGCGACTGGGCTAGCGTATACAGACGTACTGATACTCCATGTATCCCTTTTAGACGACTGGGCTAGCGTATACAGACGTACTGATACTCCATGTATCCCTTTTAGACGACTGGGCTAGCGTATACAGACGTACTGATACTCCATGTATCCCTTTTAGACGACTGGGCTAGCGTATACAGACGTACTGATACTCCATGTATCCCTTTTAGGCGACTGGGCTAGTGTATACAGACGTAACGATACTCCATGTATCCCTTTTAGGCGACTGGGCTAGCGTATACAGACGTAACGATACTCCATGTATCCCTTTTAGGCGACTGGGCTAGCGTATACAGACGTACTGATACTCCATGTATCCCTTTTAGGCGACTGGGCTAGCGTATACAGACGTACTGATACTCCATGTATCCCTTTTAGACGACTGGGCTAGCGTATACAGACGTACTGATACTCCATGTATCCCTTTTAGGCGACTGGGCTAGCGTATACAGACGTACTGATACTCCATGTATCCCTTTTAGGCGACTGGGCTAGCGTATACAGACGTAACGATACTCCATGCATCCCTTGACAACCCACCTCCTGCCCCTACCCCACTCAACTCGCCCTTTAAACCCCTTCCACCCTGCTGCCCCACACCAGTTTTTTCCACCTCACTACTCAATACTTCAATATTTTTTAAATGTTTTAATATTTCATTTGTAGCACATCTAATCCCAACATTACAGTGACATTGGCTTTTAAAATTCAGCCAAATAATAATGGTAGTGAAAAGAGCACATTTGTTCCTTTCCGGCTAGTGCAAACCTTCTGAATGTTTGCGTATCCAGGGGGCATGTTCATGAGGTACATGGTGGCGCTGAATTTGTCTGCTTTTAAACATCTTTGGTGACGGAACACAGAATTACAGAGGCAACACAGAGAAATTCAATGAAAAGGTGGTTGGCCATTTATGACCGCACAGAAAGAAACATCACTCCTTCTAGTCTTGTGACGCTGGTTACACAGGGAGACAGACAAGTCACTATACAGTGTGGGCTCTAAAAGCTAGTGGACATTGGCTACCCAGGCTGAGAGGACTGGTGCTGGGCAAACGCATTAGCAAGCCACAGGCTGAGCAAATGGATAATGGTCCAAATCTCCAAACACCGGCCACAATGAAGCTGTTAAGTGAGCGTCTCTAAACATAGACAACATGCATCTGAATGTGCAGAAGTGAACCCAATCAAGCACACACACACACACACATCGCCTGAGATTGTGTGTTAGTGGACCCAGTCTATCTCTATCCCAAAAGTGTCATGATTCAATGAATTTTAGACACTGTGTACTGGCAAGCTTCCAGGCTTGCTCTGACTGGTTTCAATATTAGCTGAATGGGTCAGCAATGGCTGTGAATATTTAGCATCCCCTGACAAAGTAAAGTACGCAAACAGTTGTCCATCTATTGAAATAGATGCATAAGTGCACTTCATAACATATGTAATGTAAAGCAAACAATATATCCTACTGTCTCGGTTCATAACCAGCACAAGCATACTGACTGGTTTTAGACTGCAAAAGTGTAATGTAAGAAATATCATATTTTAATGGCCTGGTATTGATGGAGGATGCCCCAAATTAGCACCAATGGCAAGACAGGTGTACCTCGTTAACTCAATGTAGTTGTCGACTCGGACACAAGTGCAGGGAACGAAGAACATTTATGAATACTAACTAACTATAACAAAATTAACACTAAAACAACAACAGCAAAATGTAGCATATTATTTCGCCAAACAAAGAACGACAACACACACAGTCACTATGTGATAATACAAAAGACATTGCTGTAGTTTCTTATACCTTTTAGGGATCTCCACCATTCCTGCGCTGTGGCCTTGCTTACTTCATTACCTGTCGTTTGTGGAAATATATAAAACTAAAACTAAACACGAGAAAAACATGGAACAGATTATGGAGACAAAATGAGTAAATAAGAGGAATTTAATCTTCCAGATTGCTTGCTATTCTGTAATCTTCCCATTTATATCTTGGCACAGCTTGGCATTACAGCAGGTCTCTAAGGGATGGGCCTTTAGACACACACACACACACACACACACACACACACACACACACACACACACACACACACACACACACACACACACACCTTTATAAATAGGTAGTGAATATTCTTGCTAACATATATCATGCTAACATATACTGATGACCCAAATCATTATAATTAGGACATTATATCCTCCAAATTGCATGTGAATGGGCTCTGGGGAATTTATGGACTAGGATAACACATTAAACTCTTCATCATTGTCCTAAAACCATTCCTGCTGAATAACGCCACTGCCAACAGGGAATACCATTGACATGAAGGGGTGCACCTGATCTGTGGGAATGTTAAGGAAGGTGGCATGTGAAAAATTCAGGTCCAACCAGGGACCCAGGGTTCCCCAGCAGAACATACCCCAGAGTATCACACTCTCTTAACCGGTTCGTAGTCATCCCAGAGTGCATTCTGGTGTGATCACTTCCCCAGGTAAAGTTCCTTCTTCAAAATCTCCTTTACCCTGTACAAATTTCCCACTGTCTCACCCCCAGACCATCACATTGCCTCCACCATGCTTGACAAACAATGTCAAGCACTCCTCCAGCATATTTTCACTGGCTCTGCATCTCATGAATGTTCAATATTAGAATTTGAACACCTCAAACTTAAATGTTTCTATCCATAAGCCATTTTTGTTCCAAATGTCATCTGTCCAGTGTCTGTGCTCTTATGCCCATCTTAATCCTTTCTTTTTATTGGCCACTTTGAGATTTGACCTTGTCGTTGCAACTCTGCCTAGAAGGCCAGGATCCGGGAGTAGCCACTTCACAGAAACCAGCAATACCAAAGACAGTGTAAAAAAGAGTATCTGTCTGGGTGACCAGTCTGGCACTCAGTTGCAAGGCTTAAGCTGATTGTACTGTGCTTTTCCTTACACATTTACCACTACACGTAAACACACATGTATCTATAAAATTACTTCATTAAAAAACGAAATGTACACATTGATACCGCCTTGTAAATGACGTGTAAATCATTATTGTGTAGACAATTCACCAGCGGCTGTAACACCAGCATTCTAATACATGCTAACCCAGCATTTATTGCAAAAAGGTCTTGGAAATCGTAGCGTGACGTAAACAAACTCTTAACTTTTGAAATCAAAGTCTCGAAAATATTGCTAGAAAGATGAAAAAAACGGATGTAGTGTACATTGTTTTATTCTTAAAATGTTCTCCATTTTGGTGTGATATAGGCCATAATAAAAGACTGTTTGGGTTTCCACTTTTCATTTGATCTGCAGTTTTAGTCCTACTCTTACGAGAGAGAAGAGAGAGACAGAGAGCAAAATGGAGAGAAAATAAGAGGAAGTCTTTCTTCCGAATTACTGACAATTAAGAAATGTTTTATTTTGCTGGTGGCAATTGTCTGGGCACTTCCCCTGGCACAGCCTGGCATTTCAATATGTCCCTTCAGGGATGAAGTTTTGAACAGCACTTCCTGTATAAATGCTGAGCGGGTAACCTTAAGTTGCTCTCGGAACTACAAATGTATTTCACATCAATCTAGTCTGTTATGGGAAAAGCTGAAGAACAAAACAGCAACCTGCTATGCTTCTTCTAGTCCTGTAGGGCAACCTTCCCCACTTATCAGTTAAGTTTAGTAAAAGGACACACTTCTGTGGAAGAAATGTTCTAAATCTAGATACATAGGGCTTACTTGGTCTACTTTCTAACTTTATATTTGACTAGCGTCTTCTTAACAGAGTTACATTCTATTATTCCATATTCATTATGGGGACATTACTTAAGGGACTGTCTCTGCTATAGGAATTCTGCTATATGTAGGAACATAAGTTTCTATAAATAGGTATCACAAATGATAATAACATTTGTTTAAAACCTTTCACATATAGTTAGCTGCCTAGAGACTAGCTGGTAAGAAATAAGATTCTGGTAGGATCTTTTGAAGTGATTGGTCAACCTTGGTAGTGATGTACATTTATTCCTATTCCTATTTTCACATTTATTTATTCATTGAGTTTTAAAATAACAAGGGAACAACGACCATCAACTTCAGTCCTTTTCATACACTACGTAAACAAGCCACTACATAGAAAAGAATGCTCAGATAAAATAATTGGTTCTTTAAAAAGTGCTGATTGTTCAAGAGAGTAATTGAACACGTTAGATAGAATTATATTACAACATAAATACAATAATGTTACTTGTAAAATTTTAAAACCAAAAGCCCAAACTGCGTTTCATAGCTGTTAGCTTTAATATCCGTTTGGCCATAATATTTTTCCTTGCTAGTCTTGGTACTTACCAGCTTTTTTCATCCAGTGTGGGATCGGTTAGGGTTCGCATCTCAGCTCATTTGCCTCTACTGTCCAGTCTAGTTATACTGCAGTTTTCATGTCCTTACTTTGGTAGCTCGATTCAAAGCAATTTCAAGAAAATTCATTTTCACACATTGCAAACACATTTAGCAACAGAAAGGTCAAACCAGACTCTAAACCCCAAGGTCTCCGACCTTTACCCTCTACCAACATCCACACATCTCCCTCTCTCCCACACACCTGTCTCTGACCTTTACCCTCTACCAACATCCACACATCTCCCTCTCTCCCACACACCTGTCTCTGACCTTTACCCTCTACCAACATCCACACATCTCCCTCTCTCCCACACACCTGTCTCTGCCCTTTACCCTCTATCAACATCCACACATCTCCCTCTCTCCCACATACCTGTCTCTGACCTTTACCCTCTACCAACATCCACACATCTCCCTCTCTACCACACACCTGTCTCTGACCTTTAACCTCTACCAACATCCACACATCTCCCTCTCTCCCACACACCTGTCTCTGACCTTTAACCTCTACCAACATCCACACATCTCCCTCTCCCACACACCGGTCTCTGACCTTTACCCTCTACCAACATCCACACATCTCCCTCTCTCCCACACACCTGTCTCTGACCATTAACCTCTACCAACATCCACACATCTCCCTCTCTCCCACACACCGGTCTCTGACCTTTACCCTCTACCAACATCCACACATCTCCCTCTCTCCCACACAACAGTCTTAATGTACCTGTTCATGTTTGGTGAGGCGTGTCTTGTTGTGGATGTCTGAGGAGACCAGGTTGAACTGATGCCTCTCTGCCAGTAACCTCAGCAGAATGACCACCGTCCTGCTGCCACACTTCCCCACGCGGTTATAAACCACCTGGCTAGGGAACGGAAGCACCTGCATAGAGGATAGCAACAGAGAACACACTCTTCTGTCAGTCACCTGGAGAGAACATTTTGAATGAATAAACTAATCAAAGACAAAATCGTTCTATAGCCTGAGAAAGGTTAAAACAGAAAAGTACACTGTGACACGCGCATGTGGAAAGGAATTAGAAGTTCATGATTAAACCAAATAAGATAATATGAGTCAAGGGAAATTCACTTAAGTTGACCCCTCTATATCCTCAACTCTTCAGTCCTTCCTGTTTGATCTCTCGCTAGGAGCTCTTCTCTATCCATCTCAGATGGATTCCCACTTTCCCCCAATCACACACACACACACACAAACACACACACAAACACACACACACACACACGTAAACATACAAACCATCTGACAAAAGACTGTTGAGAAAAACCACCCATGGCAAAGGTTGTGCACACAGGCTCACTGGCAGGAGCTTCATTCTGGCGTAAAGATGGCATGTTTGCACTCATTTCAAAAATCATTCCAGAACCCAGAGGGCTATCGGAACGTTTACACAGGAGCCCCAGAAGAATGAGGAAAATGCTCCTGAGATTACCCACCAGGTATACAGACAGGGGAGCAGAAGGCCCCTGTTTATTACAAATGAAAAATAACAAATGTTGTTGTGGTACAGTTGTCTGCATTTCCTGTCTACAATTGTGGCTGGGATTCCCTATTGGGGTGGATATCTATCTATGTATCCTAAGGAAATATCAAAGGCATTTCTTCTGGGGGGTTATTAATGTGTATAGGGGTAATGCTTAATCCCACCACAGACCTTTTATTTATAGGCATTTCACCTGTGTGTGAGTTAGGCAGCTTTCACTATACTTTTACCAAAATAGTCAAGTTGGTGTTTGGGTTTTGATTACGGCTTACGGGTCACATTAAATTTTACGGTTAGGAAACCATTGAAAAATAAGATTTTGTGATTGAAATTTAAAAAAACAACACTTGGATAGTCACATTTAAAATGACTGTGTGCACACGCATGTGTCATGTATGTTTAACACCATGTTAACGACTTCAAAACCTGGTAACC
Organism: Dallia pectoralis; assembly: GCA_029465975.1. Taxonomy (NCBI): domain Eukaryota; kingdom Metazoa; phylum Chordata; class Actinopteri; order Esociformes; family Umbridae; genus Dallia; species Dallia pectoralis. The sequence goes on along the minus strand of CM055734.1, from coordinate 23,135,996 downwards.
CAGTCTAAATCAACCTCTCTATTGTCAATGTTGTAAAGAGTGAAGTCTGACAAGGCAGCTGTCTTTGCCTAGAGTGGGAGTCTACACACCCCTGTAATAATGCCAGGTTTTGTGATGTGAAAAAGATAAATCATGTTAGATCTTTTTCCACCTTTAATGTGACCTATAACGTGAACAATTCAATTGAAAAACAAACGGAAATCTTTAAGGGGGAAAGATTGAAAATAAAAACCTGACAATAGACTGGTTGCATAAGTGTTCACACCTTCTTATAATGTGTCTGTGTTCAGAATTAACCAATCACATTCAAACGCATGTTAAATAGAAGTCATTACACACCTGCCATCATTTACTTCAGTTAAGTGACTCTGAGTCCAATAGAACATCTGTAGGGTGATCTGAAGAGGGCTGTGCACAGGAGATTTCCTTGCAATCTGACTGATTTAAAGTGCTTTTGCAAAGAAGAGTGGGTAAATATTGCCAAGTCAAGATGTGCCATGCTAATAGACTCCTACCCAAACACACTGAGTGAGTAATAAAATCAAAAGGTGTAACAACAAAATATTAGTTTCAGAGTGTGCACACTTATGCAACCAGGTTATTGTAAGGTTTTTATTTGTATTCCCCCCCCCCTCAAAGATTTTAGTTTGTTCACGTTATAGCTCACATTAAAGGTGAAAAAAAAGTTCTGACATGATTTATCTTAGTCTCAGTTTTTCACATTCCAAAAACCTGGCATTTTAGCAAGGGTGTGAAGAATTTTTATATCCACTGTATTACTTTTTGAAATGTTAACTAACACTTTCTCTTTCAAGAAGCTACAAAGACAATGACCACATTCCTCACGTCTCCCTAAAGCCATTTAGTTCACTGAAAGTTTAACAACGAAAAAAATTACTTTTTTGTTCAAAACATAATATAGTGATAAAAATAAGTTCAGAATGGTCAATTGTACCATGTATTCAGGCAATGGTTTGATATCAATCACTGTCCACTACAGTTGGCTATTGTGCCAAGGAACTAGTGAAGCTAAAGCTAGCTACAAAATAAGCAGTAAATTTAATGTTAGCTTCAACAACATGCACACTTTTCTTTCTTAGTTGAGGGTGGACGAGAGGTGAATATCTTCTCTTGTAGTAGAACATACAATTTTATCCCAAATGGACACAGGTACACACAGTCACACGTACACGTACAATACGTCGTACAACATACTGAACAAGTATTTTCTGTACTTTTTTGCATGGCAATGGTTCTGGTGATCTAATCTATCAATGCATTAATGATTTTTTTCTTCTGTGTATTCAAGGTGTGGCTGATTTTGTCAAGAACTAATAGGGACTGGAAAAAACAACAACACTGTTTTGTTTGATGAATCAAATCAGTTAGGGCCACATACACACAGAGTGTTTCCTCTTCCACCCTGAAATGTATCCCCACCTAGTCCCAGCAGCACAATTAAAAAAACACTGAATCTCTGAATATTTACTAGAGCCGAGTAAAAATAGAGAGAAAGTAAAAGCGGATGGAGAGACATATGGCTGGGGTAGCAGAAGACCCAAAGGGGGGATGAGGAAAACCCATCACTTCTATCAATGATGTATTTGCTGTTTTCCCAGATTACTGGAGTTTACAGGAAATCATCAGAGGAAAAAAATACTTTAGTAGTGGTTGGCAAGAAAAATGTGCTTGGTTTTGGCTTGAATGAGGAAAGGAAGATAAAATCCCACAAAATATCTTTGTTTGGACAACATGTGTTGACCAGCGTTCATTTTTCTGTGTCATGTCACACAAATTACACACTTAATCTCAACACACAGCTGTTTTAAGAAGTCATCCTAACCTCAGTTTATTTACCTTAGCAAAACAACCATTGGGGTGTTGTAATCAGGTGCTGAACGAGAACAGTAATTCGGAAGAGCGCATAGCTTCAGGAGGAGTCGTGAAATTGCACTTACAAGAGTGACTTACTAAAGCATCTAAACACATATAACACTGACAAGTACGACAAATATGAAATGTAACAATGAACCACTTAACAGGAGACTGAGGAGCACTCATTTATACACATACTCATTTGCTAATGGGCACCTGGTTTGAATATGTTATGGTGCTTGCACACACTCTGACCTAAATAAAAAAAGATGAAATATTGTATTGACATATGTTGTATTAATGTTACATAAAACAATATACCAGAAGTTGTCAAGAGTGCAAAATAAATGTATCATTACTGATGATTTCCTATTTCGCCAGAATCTGCTCAGAAAAACAGTGGCCTTCCTTTCCGTTAGTGTTGTTGGCAAATCCTCACAGTCGGATTCTGCCAATATCTGACTGATATCACTATGAGTATAGACATCACTGCTGTAATTCCTACGAAATAACTGTAATGTGGAAGTCCCTGAGCCCACAATGGAAACAGTGTTTCTGTTCACAGTAAGTGTGGCTGTGCTGTGTTCACGTCACTGCTGGCACATTGCTGGCTGAATCTTGTGTCAAGGTCTCAGGCAGAACAAGCTGGATGAACTCTACACTTCCTGTTTTTACCTTCCAGTCTGCTTTGTCTGCATGTCTGTCTGTCAGTCTGTCTGTCCTCTGTCTGAATTCCTTATCTATCCTTCCACCCAGAGTGGAGCGGCTTTACTGAGCTCCGTGGCTTTAATGGTATGTCTGAATCCATAAAAACTAAACCTGATGCAGCAGCGGCCAATGGGGAATAAAGCTATAGCGATCTGGGAGTATGTCTCACTTATGTTTTATATCTTGTTATTTGTCTTGCTCAGGCCAAACATGGCCAGGTTTGTATGTGTGCATGCTAAACAAACCCAAAGAGCACATTTCCTGCCACAAACACTAAGGCAGTGTTGTGATCGAATAAACACAGTTAACATACACTGTCGTTTAATGGTTTGGAGTCACTTAGAAATGTCCTAGTTTTCCATAGAAACATACATAAGATGAGTTTGAACAGGAAATATAGCTAAATGAAAAGGAAATTGGCTTGAATTGTGTACTTCGAACATTGCTTTTTGTTGAGGTTCTAGAGAAATTTCAACCAATGTTTCCTGAGTGATTTTTTTATGTTGCTTTGATTTAGTGTCAAGTGAAAACAGACCCATCTCCGGACCCATTTATTTAAAGATTATAATAGTTGTCTCCTGGGGCAGTCCAGTGCTCTAGGCTGCTGTCTACAGGAACACACACACTGTAATGCTGGTTTGATTCCCACCTGTCCTTTGCAACAAACTCTCCTCTATATTCACCACTTTCTCTGTCACTCAAATAAAGCATGACAATGCCAAAATATATTTATGAAAATGAATAATTGTTTAGTGCTTATTGCTTAAGTCTGTGTGGGCAAAGAGTCAGTTGTTGAGGGCGTTAGCACGGATAAAGACGCTGTTCAGGTGGCCCGTGGAGACATTTTGAAATGCTCTTGCCTCCTTTATGCTTTCTTGCCTAAAGGTCGTGTAGAACTTTCAAGTAGCAGTAGCACCCAGTGACCCCTACAGAAAACAGTACAATACCTTGCAGTTTACCACTACACCTGCTAGAGGAGGTCAGAATGGAACTAAATATGCTTCCATTGGTTGTCTTGTTCTACAAGCGACTTCTCCGCACGTGTGATTTCTCGGTGATCGCTGCAATGTTGTACTGAGAAAGTGGAACTGATTTCTCTCTTAGTCACACAGTCACAAGATACTCTGATCTACAACAGTTATGAAGAAAATAGGATTGATATGACAGGATTCATTTGTTTCATATTTTATAATGTTACCTATTCATTACAACAGTGCAAACTTTATTATAGTGTCAGACAGTAATAACAGACACACAGCAAAATTAAAGGAGGATCCTAACTAACACTGATGTCAGCTGGTGTCAATCAATAAATCTATCAAATGTATTTTATAAAGCCGTTTTTACATTGACAGTTGTCACAGTTGTTTTTACAAACCCCCGGCCTGAAAACCCGACACTGCATGTATCAACAGGTTAATACACAACGGATAGGATTAACACCCTAGAGAGGAACCATCAACCTAGAGAGGAACCAGGCTCTGAGGGGTGGGACATTCTGTGCCGAGTACTTAAATAATTATCATATGTGTTATGTTCAGAGTCATTGAAAGTGTGGGTTTACTTTTCGTAGTTTCAAAACAGCATAACTAATAATAAAACATCTTACTTCCTAATTTTCTGTTCTGTTATTAGAAATAGGTTTCCGCAAAATGTCCGCAATCATTTTGATAAATATAGCAGTCGCATAAACCAAGATACATTAAATTCTTGTACTCTTAACCTTTACCGAACTTCACAATACAGCATTTGTATGTTTTAAGTATAAAAGTGAATTTTCCCTGGAACAGGTCACCAGGTTTGAGGTTTGAGGGAATTGTCACTAATAGTTTAGAGATGGAACGTGACTAGGCACAATAACATAATCATGTTGAACAAGATGAACAGTGTTATAGAGAGCTATTGACATACAGCCAGAGACACCTGCTTTATTGGGGATTGGAACAATGCTAAAAGATTAGAAACACAGCATGGCTCTGGTGACTGATTCATGTCTGTGGAAACGGACAGGAGTTTATCAGCACAGAATTTAAACAATGTTTGAGAGATTTTGAGAATACTGAAAGAGTCTGTTGATCCTTTTCACGTAAAATCTGCACTGGTTACGTTTGTTTCCGCGAGGTGTGGTAAACTGCAGCTAACAGGGCCTTTGTTCTGCGGTTTGTAACCTGCCTGTAACCTGCCGGTAACCTGCCTGTAACCTGCCTGTTACCTGCCTGTTACCTGCCTGTTACCTGCCTGTAACCTGCCTGTAACCTGCCTGTAACCTGCCTGTTACCTGCCTGTAATCTGCCTGTAATCTGCCTGTTACCTGCCTGTTACCTGCCTGTTACCTGCCTGTTACCTGCATGTAACCCGCCTGTTACCCGCCTGTAACCCGCCTGTAACCTTCCTGTAACCTGCCTGCTACCTGCCGGCAACCTGCCTGCAACCTGCCTGTTACCTGCCTGTAACCTGCCTTTAACCTGCCTGTAACCTGCCTGTAACCTGCCTGTAACCTGCCTGTAGCCTTCACAGACAGACAAGTGGCAATTACCAGAAAACAGCTTTTCCACCTGGACTAAAATGGTACATGTAGTTGTTTCTTGGCCTCTCTGTGGGGGATCTGTAAATGCTTTTGCACTCTTACTATTTGGCCCTTTCTTCGGATATGCCACAGCAGAGGCCTCTTTGCTTACCAGCAAACTGTGGCCTTTTGTTTCTGAGCGATACAAACAATTTCAATGGGATGAGGAGTTACCGACTAAATAATTTGGGGTGTGTCCCAGTCAGTGTTAGCTAGGGGTGTTGTCACTCCTGTAGATGTCCCAACACGTGGTGTCAGGCAGTCCTTCGGATTCCCAGAGGCCTCATCAGTTTGACTTGCTTTACAGTTTTATGTTTCTGTCTGCACCACAGGGATTATCTGAAGTACGACAGTTCCCAGAAAGGCCATGGATGACAGTGTGATTTTCCTCTTTGATGGTGTTGACAAAATGTACCAGAATTTGACATTTCATCCATACTTTATATTTTGGAAAGATTACTTTTATGGCTTGTGTGGAGGAAAAGGTGTGACCGACCCATTCTTTAAATAAGGCCCCTTTCTTCAAACAAAACTATTAAAATCTGCCAGTAGCTGTCACATTCTGAATGAACAGACCTTGGAAGCAATGTAATCGCTAGCCAAACTGAAACAACTGAATTTTAAGGTTGAATAAAGGTTTGCTGTTGATGAACTCACGTTTGTGGTATGTTGTAGTTCTGATGGAGCCAACAAAATAGCAACAGCATGGCTGATATAAGGTAAGGACGCAACGGCCGCTGTGGCCGACAAGGTTCAAGAGACACTAGGAACATAGCCACATGTCAAGCCCTCATAAAATAAAATAAAGACCTTATCGGAATAACCAGACCCTCTACATAGAATAAAATAAAGACCTTATCAGAATAACCAGACCCTCTACATTGAATGAAATAAAGACCTTATCAGAATAACCAGACCCTCTACATTAAATAAAATAAAGACCTTATAGGAATAACCAGACCCTCTACATAGAATAAAATAAAGACCTTATCGGAATAACCAGACCCTCTACATTGAATAAAATAAAGACCTTATCGGAATAACCAGACCCTCTACATTGAATAAAATAAAGACCTTATCGGAATAACCAGACCCTCTACATAGAATAAAATAAAGACCTTATCGGAATAACCAGACCCTCTACATTGAATGAAATAAAGACCTTATCAGAATAACCAGACCATCTACATAGAATAAAATAAAGACCTTATCAGAATAACCAGACCATCTACATTGAATAAAATAAAGACCTTATCGGAATAACCAGACCCTCTACATAGAATAAAATAAAGACCTTATCGGAATAACCAGACCCTCTACATTGAATAAAATAAAGACCTTATCAGAATAACCAGACCCTCTACATAGAATAAAATAAAGACCTTATCGGAATAACCAGACCCTCTACATTAAATAAAATAAAGACCTTATAGGAATAACCAGACCCTCTACATTGAATAAAATAAAGACCTTATAGGAATAACCAGACCCTCTACATTGAATGAAATAAAGACCTTATCAGAATAACCAGACCCTCTACATTGAATAAAATAAAGACCATATCGGAATAACCAGACCCTCTACATTGAATAAAATAAAGACCATATCGGAATAACCAGAACCTCTACATAGAATAAAATAAAGACCTTATCAGAATAACCAGACCCTCTACATTGAATAAAATAAAGACCTTATAGGAATAACCAGACCCTCTACATTGAATAAAATAAAGACCTTATCGGAATAACCAGAACCTCTACATAGAATAAAATAAAGACCTTATCAGAATAACCAGACCCTCTACATTGAATAAAATAAAGACCATATCGGAATAACCAGACCCTCTACATTAAATGAAATAAAGACCTTATCGGAATAACCAGACCCTCTACATTAAATAAAATAAAGATCATATAGGAATAACCAGACCCTCTACATTGAATAAAATAAAGACCTTATCGGAATAACCAGATCCTCTACATTGAATAAAATAAAGACCTTATCGGAATAACCAGAATCTCTACATTGAATAAAATAAAGACCTTATCAGAATAACCAGAACCTCTACATTGAATTAAATAAAGACCATAACGGACTAACCAGAACCTCTACATTGGCAGATGAGGTAACATATTGTGATAGTGTTCCACTTTAAATCACAAGACAGGGTTTATTGTGATTGAGTGGTTTCTGGTTGCTTTGGGTCGATCATTATTGTTAATTTGGAGAGAAATCTGTATCTCTGTTAAACCCTACAAATACAGAGGTTGGTATAAGACAGGTACCAGTTTTCTCATTGAAAGGTTGTCCTGTCCATGTAAACATGGAAAGTTGTAAGAAAAAATTGCCAGACTAGCCACTTATCTACAGAAATGAACATGTCTAAACATGTTTTAATCTTAAGGTTATCTTGGGTTAGGGTGCCAACACTTGACTAGATCTGACCAGGTCCAGATAATAGCATGGGGGAGTTGTTTCCAGACGTAATCACAAAAGCCAGACCATCCGGTGAAGTTGTTTCACCGAAAAATATATTGTACAAATCCTAATCATTATCTAACAGGAATTCCCAAAACCTAACTTCAACTTACAACTCACCTAACCACTCAACTAAAACTACATACAATTTACCATAGACATAAAAAAAAAATTATAAACTCTGAATACACAGGGAATGCAAGTTAGACTAGCTGTGTTTTGGAATGCCACAGAAATGTGCGTCTGAAAATGCAGCCCATATGTAACTATCACATTGTGAGTTGGACTAGACCTGTCACTGCCAAAAGAAAGAGAGAGAGAAATAAACAGACAAGGAGGAATGTGGGACAGAAGTAAATCAAAGAGAGAGACAGATTCACACATGAGTAGAACAATGGTTAGCGTTGATTGTAGAGATATAAAAACGTTCAGAAAGAAAAACACATTTTCGGAAAAATGAAAAACATTGCCGTTTAGAAATGTATTACACATTTCGATCCATTTCAATCCAAAGCGTGGGAACATTTGTTATTCTGCAAAAGTTCCTTATGAATTCCAAGTTAAAAACTATATTACATGCATTTTTCATCACTAAATCGAAATAAAGTGCTTGTGAATAAATGGAAATGAATTCGAAAGGCAAACAGATGCAGCTGGCCAGACACAAGGCCCCAGTGTGTGTGTGTGAGTGTGTGTGTTCACGTGCATCTCCAGACACAGACCTCACCCTCATTCTGCCTGATCTAGACTGGCACACTCACTCGCACAGGGCAGCACATCAGACACATTGCATAGGGAAAGGTGGTGTGGGAAAGAAACAGATAACGGGAGACAGAGAGAGCGGGAAAAAAGATGAAAAAGCAGTTTAACTTAGAGAAATGGAGCGATAAACGAAGGCTGTAGCAACGATTTTACCGTGGGAACTGGATGTCCGTGGTCATCAAGGTACGTAGATTCCCCTGCGAAGGAACAGAGATTAGGGTTAATGTTTAACTTTATTTAGGTTCCTCACACCCCGAGCGCTGATTGGCTGAAGCACCTGCTATATTTCACCGTATACCGCTGTTGCTTTCTTAACTGCGTCGGTAACCAGTTCATCACGGCAATAAAGTGTAGCTCACTTGGTAAAAGCTTGGCACTTGCAATGCCTGATTTGTGGGTTTGATTCCCATGGGGGGACGGGAGGGGGGTAGCTGTTGTATGTAAATGCAAACACTGTTGGTAGCTATAGATAAAAGCCTCTGCTAAGGCCCCTATGGAGTCTGTGGTATGTGGCCACTATGGTACGTCAGAAGACATATAAACCAGTACTAATGCCATGTTGTTTATGTTGCATGTTTTAGTTCAAGTGTAACGGCACACAATAAAACATATCACAAAAAACAGGCAGGCTCCAGCTGTAACAGACATCCAAATCCCCCAGCAAAAAGGATCAATAGACCAGTCATTCCGTGACAACCAACAACAAAACATTTGAAAAACATATACAATAAAACGTGTCTGAACATATGATGATGAAACATTATATTATGCTGAAAGCATTTCATGTTGACATTAGTACTTTATTTAATATACAGAGGCTCTCAAAAGTATTCACAGTCTGTTTTCACGTTTGTGTTTTTCAAAAGCCCCAAAAGGCACAGGATAAAATAACATTTGCAGGGCATTGAATATCCCTCAGAATACGGCAAATTTCACAAGTAAGAAATAGAAGGAATATATGTCCTCATTGGACAACAACTGTGAATCTGTCATGTCAAAACAACGCTTTTTGTCTTCATCGCAAGTTGTGGTGAAGTGTAATGTCTGGCACAAGCATAACATCACACACATGATCCTGGGAACATCATTCCAACTGTGATGCATAATGATCCTGAGAACACCATGCCAACTGTGATGCATAATGATCCTGGGAACAACATTCCAACTGTGATGCACTTGATCCTGGGAACCCCATTCCAACTGTGATGCATAATGATCCTGGGAACACCATTCTGACTGTGATGCACATTATCCTGAGAACACCATTCCAACTGTGATGCATAATGATCCTGAGAAGACCATTCCAACTGTGATGCATAATGATCCGGGGAACACCATTCCAAATGTGATGCATAATGATCATGAGAACACCATTCCAACTGTGATGCATATGATCCTGGGAATCCCATTCCAACTGTGATGCATATGATCCCGAGAACACCATGCCAACTGTGATGCATAATGATCCTGGGAACACCATTCCAAATGTGATGCATAATGATCCTGGGAACACCATTCCAACTGTGATGCACATGTTCCTGGGAACACCATTTCAACTGTGATGCATAATGATCCTGAGAACACCATTCCAACTGTGATGCATAATGATCCTGAGAACACCATTCCAACTGTGATGCATAATGATCCTGGGAACACCATTCCAACTGTGATGCACATGATCCTGGGAACACCATTCCAACTGTGATGCATAATGATCCTGAGAACACCATTCCAACTGTGATGCACATGATCCTGGGAACACCATTCCAACTGTGATGCATAATGATCCTGAGAACACCATTCCAACTGTGATGCATAATGATCCTGGGAACACCATTCCAACTGTGATGCATAATGATCCTGAGAACACCATGCCAACTGTGATGCATAATGATCCTGGGAACACCATTCCAAATGTGATGCATAATGATCCTGGGAACACCATTCCAACTGTGATGCACATGTTCCTGGGAACACCATTTCAACTGTGATGCATAATGATCCTGAGAACACCATTCCAACTGTGATGCATAATGATCCTGAGAACACCATTCCAACTGTGATGCATAATGATCCTGGGAACACCATTCCAACTGTGATGCACATGATCCTGGGAACACCATTCCAACTGTGATGCATAATGATCCTGAGAACACCATTCCAACTGTGATGCACATGATCCTGGGAACACCATTCCAACTGTGATGCATAATGATCCTGGGAACACCATTCCAACTGTGATGCATAATGATCCTGGGAACACCATTCCAACTGTGATGCATAATGATCCTGGGAACACCATTCCAACTTTTTTTTTAATTTTATTAAACTAGTTCCAAAAAGGAATGGAGGAAGAGAAACGTAACACCTTGGGGCATGTTAGAATATATCCCTATTTAATTCATTTGAATATCAATACATTTGTGTTTCTTACAAATGCCCTAATAATTAAAAAGTTTGAACCGTCTCTACCAGTGTGGATTGGTTTTATCCCTAGACAAAAGGTCTCTATTACGGTTGCTTCACACTGAGGATCTACGCACTCCCTTCCGCCTGCACTCCAAATCCAGGCCCAGGCTCCAGACAGCGGCCTTTTCTTCTCCGCTTTGCACGCAGAGTGTGTCCAGAAACACTGAGAGGCTTTACTTTCCAGCGATTCAACAACCTGAAAAGCTATTCAGAGAAATAAAGAGAGTGAGGGAAGGACAGAGAGGGATAGAAAGTTGGGTTGGTCTCAAATATAAAAACAAGGACCTTTTCTTGAGTCTCTGGCGATAATGCGGTGACAACACTGTGGAAAGTGCCAAAGTTGAGACCAGCTTCTAATGCGTAGAGGAACAAGCTCATTAGTCAATGGTCTGAGCTGTGTTGACAAAAGCTTTCTTGGCTTCGACACATAGACCCATTAGATCTAGACCTGCGTAAGAAGCAAACTACATGAGCTGCATTGTTTACACTTTCTGTTTGAAATCTGGGTAATTAGTTCTCTGAGAAGTGACCTTGTGTCAGAATTATACAAACACACACACACACACCAGAGCAAGTATCCTCGTCTGCTTTTGAGTCAGAGAGATAGGTTTTACATTCGTTAATTAGCTGCACATATGGGGACAGCAGCACTGATTAATCATGTGAGGTCGTCCCAGAAGTCATGTGAGGTCGTCCCAGAAGTCATGTGAGGTCGAACCAGAAGTCATGTGAGGTCGAACCAGAAGTCATGTGAGGGTGTCCCACAAGTCATGTGAGGTCGAACCAGAAGTCATGTGAGGTCGACCCAGAAGTCACGTGAGGTCGTCCCAGAAGTCATGTGAGGTCGTCCCAGAAGTCATGTGAGGTCGAACCAGAAGTCATGTGAAGTCCTTCCAGAAGTCATGTGAGGTCATCCCAGAAGTCATGTGAGGTCGTCCCAGAAGTCATGTGAGGTCGAACCAGAAGTCATGTGAGGTCGAACCAGAAGTCATGTGAGGGTGTCCCAGAAGTCATGTGAGGTCGAACCAGAAGTCATGTGAAGTCCTTCCAGAAGTCATGTGAGGTCGTCCCAGAAGTCATGTGAGGGTGTCCCAGAAGTCATGTGAAGACCTTCCAGAAGTCATGTGAGGTCGTCCCAGAAGTCATGTGAGGTCGTCCCAGAAGTCATGTGAGGTCGAACCAGAAGTCATGTGAGGTCGAACCAGAAGTCATGTGAGGGTGTCCCAGAAGTCATGTGAAGTCCTTCCAGAAGTCACGTGAGGTCAGCCCAGAAGTCATGTGAGGTCGTCCCAGAAGTCACGTGAGGTCGTCCCAGGGAAACAACAGGGAGAGATCATTCATTCTCTGGGCAGAATCCTCTGTGCTACACTTTTGATTTTTGCGTCCTGAATTTCATCGGATTTGTTCCAGTGGGCATGCTTGTAAGAATATGACTACTGCCGTCCACCCACAACGACCAGAGCGGTGACATCTTCACAACCCCCACTGGAGTTTCTTGTTTTTGTACATTGTTCACTGTCGTCTCCTTAATATGAGCGATGTTGACTACATTCACAACTAAAGAAACCCCATGCACACTAATTAGGATTGTATGGTCTAATCCAATTATTGTAATGAGTTCTAACATTGTCCGGAGTAGAAAAGTCTATGGTATTCCTCCTCCACACGTCAAGACTTTATCGTATTTGATGGGGAAGATAAAGGAGGAAGTTGGGTGAAGAATGGAGAGAGAAACTGGGTAAGACTAAGGTTCACACAGCAGTTGTTCTTTGACCGTCAGATAACTCCTTCAACTCTGACTTACTACCAGGGGTTACAGAGAGGTGAATGTGTGTCCTTTTTCTGTGTGTGTGTGTGTGTGTGTGTGTGTGTGTGTGTGTGTGTGTGTAGCCAACGTGTTACTAGGATTAGTGTGTCACGAGATACACCTCGGTGCTGCTTGCTGAGCACGTTAAGAATTGCACTCAACCTTAAAATGTATTTTCTACTAGAATTGTTAAGGCACGAGAGAAGAACAAAAGAACTGCATGTTTCGAAAAACAAAATAGTGTTAGAAAAAATAACATTTACACAATGACGTCACCACCTATACCTTCTAGTAGCCTAATTCCTGCATTCACAAAGGCTTTTCTAATTACAGTAAACTTACATATGTGTACGTGTGTATATATATATATATAAATATAAATAAATATTATATAAATAAATAAATATATATATATGCACAATATGACCACCTCCTAACAAGGTCTTATGTCAAGGTCTGGGTAGATCAGATGGTAAGTGACCAATCAGATCTAATTGTCAACAGATGCAGGAAAAATGGGCAAAAAAGGTCAAATGGTTATATGCAGCCGACTGGATCAGAGCATCTCCGTAACAGCCAGCAGTGGTGAGTATCTACTGACAGAGGTCCGAGGAGGGAGAAACCGTATACCCACCACAGTGTGTTGGGCGCCCAATGCTCATTAATGGGCAAGGCCAACAAAGGCTCGCATGGTTCGAACTGACAGAAGGTCTATCGTGGCACAATAGGTCTCAGAAAATGAGGGTTACAAGAAGTGTCACAACACACAGTGCATTACATTGTATGGGGCTGTGCAGTCGCTGAACGGTCAGATAACCCATGGTGGTTATAATGTTTTGGCTCATCAGTGTATAAATCTGGGGCTTTAAACAACATACTGTCAATCCAAGTCATCCATACCAATAGGCACAAGTGATCCAGCATGGCTCCACAATGCATGTTGCACAGCCAATACTTCCCCAGTCAGCAACAACCCAAAACTGGCTTGGTTTTAGGCCCCTGGGTCCCCTCTAGCTTAGTGCCTAGTTAGGAGCCAAATAACACCTCCAATAATCAGCTTTTCCTCCAGCTGGTTTCAGGCTGGGGCAAAAGATCAGATTCCCAGACTTTGGGATAGTCGTGTGCAGCCCAGAAATGTGCCACGGAATCGCTAAATAATTGGAAACTAAAGCAACACAGGAGCAAGACTCAATGTGCAGCAGTGGTGTGTTTGCTGTGACACAGACTCTGGAATAATGGGTTTCTGTCCAAAAACAGGTTCAGCATGGTTCAGAAGAGCTCATGTAAAAGGAGGAATGGGTGGGGAATTGAGAAAAAATTAAATAAAAAAGACTGAGCAAAATGTTAAGGAGCAGATTTAGCTTAGATATACAAAAGGAGATAAAGAAGACATAGATTGAGATTTAAAACCTGTCCATGACTCATGCCAACCAGGTATTACCTAGTAAAATCAGGCATATCTTTTTAAATGTGTTAATCAAAGAGCTCTAAAAAACAGATACAGATGTGAATCCTTCTGGGTTTTGGAATGTTTTGCTTTGGTGTACTGTCCCTAGTCAGGAATGTTTCAGTGAGTTCTGGAATTTCATAAACATGCACTTAACATAAAACCATTTAATTTGCTTCATGAAAATGAGGATTTAGATAAATATGGCTAAGGAAGGAAGGCATTTTAAAATAGACCAATGTGGAAGACAAATGGAATAGAAGCCAGGACACAGGCTAACTAGAAATTAAAAAACAAAACTTTGGTTAACAGCCGTTACTATATGATCCAAACTGCCGACACTGGAAGAACATTCTAGAACACGTCAGTCATGGAACACAATTATCATACTGTAATGTTTCCTGGATTCTTGCAACGTTGCTGAAATTGTAACACAGCTAGAAAGAGAGATTAAAGGCTGTTCAATCGTGAATCTCACAACGATAGTAAATCAAAAAACTAGGGATGCACCGAATATTCGGCCACCGAAATACTTTTATCACCGAAACAATACGGCCGAAATGTTGTGATCTATTCGGATCCTCTGCACTTCATCGCGACTGTACTTGATCCGCGTTATAAAGATCATTACTTGGATGCAGAAATAAAGCAGTGCGCACGAGAAATGATCCAGGCGGCGATGGATGCGGAGAACCCGCGTGGAGACGGAGCAGTAGGGCACGGAGCAGCAGCGCACGGAGCAGCGCACGGAGATCAGAGCGCAGAAAAAAAGACTTGTCTCTCTGCACCAGATGAGGGGCATGCACCCTCGTTGTCTGATATGTTCAGTGAAATCCTCCAAGAAAGTGCCTCACATGGGCGTAGGTTTAGGGGGGGACGCTGGGGACATGTCCCCACAAACATTTTAACATTACTAAATTGTCCCCACCAATATTTTAGCAAACTCCGTTCTGAGTTTGTGAAGCGATTTGGGTAAATTCCGACCGCAGCGCCAGGAGGACGGTACTAGAAACGCCGTAATTTGATTGGCTAAAAAACCTAGGGGGGGGGGAGTTATCTGACACGCCATAAGTACACAGGAGAGCGACTGAAGACAACGGTCAAGTTACCAGTGCTTTCTGTTAATACATACCCCATAAGTTAGAATCTTGCAGTCACAATAAACAGTGGAAATGTTTCCTGTGTATATTTTGCTTATGTAATGTGGCCTATTTGGGATATCCCATTAGTAGGGGCGGAGTAGTGGCACCACCAGGGTCGCTACAATATATTGATTCTGACAAACAGCATTACCATCTAAAAGTTGAATGCCAGGTACTACATAATGATTTTTGTCTGCACATGGATATGCTAGTTTAACTTTAGAGTAGTATAAAAGCAACAGGCTATTGTCTCAACTAAACGCAAAAATAATCACATTATTCTCAGTAAAAGTTCACTTGCCGGAGGGGGGGGGGAGATGTCCCCACCGAAGCTGAGACCAAACCTACGCCCTTGGTGCCTCATATCCATAAATGTAATGGTACTAATAATTGGCATAAATATTATTTCGGTGTTTCGGTTTTCGGTCTTGGTTTCCTCTTTTTCGGTTTTCGGTTTCGGCCAAGAATTTTCATTTCGGTGCATCCCTACAAAAAACGTTATCCTAGTCGTAAGTCTGCGGTTCTAGTTTAGGAATTAGGACTCAATGGTTTGAGAAGAAAAGTGTTCACACGCCACATTTATGTAACTCTGATGATTTCTGTAATGATAAATCTGTAATCCTTTTAATCATTTGAATGGGCCTGCTATCTGATGTTAGCAGTCACTGATTACGAATTGTTTTTTTTTTAAGTTTGAGAGCATATTTTCAACTATTGTTGAGAAAATCAATAATAAAATTGCATTCACATAGTTATGTAGAGTGACAATGGACATCATTTAAACCCCTTCACTTTTGCCACATTACTTCTCAGTGCATGTCTGAGTAAAAACTAGAAAGCCCATGAAATTTCTATAGACCTCTTAGAACTGTTTTGGGGAATAGATCTGGGAAAGGTAAAAAAAAAAAGCTAAAGTATTGAAAGTTCCCAGGAGCACAGTGTTCATAACCAGAAATGCTCTTCCATGAGCTAGCCGTCCAAACTAAGTAACTGGGCAAATGAAACCTATGTCAGGTAGGTGACCAGGAACACAGTGTTCATAACCAGAAATACTCTTCCATGAGCTAGCTGTCCAAACTAAGTAACTGGGCAAATGAAACCTATGTCAGGTAGGTGACCAGGAACACAGTGTTCATAACCAGAAATACTCTTCCATGAGCTAGCTGTCCAAACTAAGTAACTGGGCAAATGAAACCTTTGTCAGGTAGGTGACCAGGAACACAATGGCCACTGTAAAAACACTTTAATTTCTCTGCAGATTGGACAACCTGTCAGAATGTCATAAGTGGTGAGGTTTTGTTCCACTGGGTCTAGTGCCACCTACAACCCGTGAGCCGCCAGTAACGCCACCCACTGCTCTAGAGGAGCTGCCAGAGACGGGCCCCGTCTCAGTGTTATTATTTTTAGATCACTGTTTGAAGTTTTGTTAGTAAGTCGCGATATTCGCACTCTACACCTGCGATTGTGAGACTGAAGTACCAACCATCTATGCCTGTATTCCATAAATCAGGCTTTCATGTTAGAGTGGCTAGACGTAAGTAACCATTGAGTAAAAGGCATTCGACACGTGGGGAACCATTCCTGACGTGTTTGGCATCATTGCACTGCTGGAAGACCCACAACCTTTGACAAACACCCACTTTCTGATACTGATTGCGATCCCAAATGCCTTGGTATTGCCCTGCTTCCTAAATGTCACGATCGCCCAGTGTGACGAGGTGCAATGTCTGGCGCCAGCCTAACACCGCATATCATCCTGAGAACACCATCCCTAACATCATGCATGGTGATGGCACCCAGGAACCTTAGAGGTCCTACGATGACCCATGATGGGGAGCACCAAGCTATGGGGATGATTCTCAGCTGCAGGCAGTGTTAGTTAGGATTAAGGAAGAATGGAGCAAAAAACAAGGAGGTCCTTAAAGAAAACCTAACTCTGAGAGCACAGGATCTCAGACTGGGGGTGAAGATTAATCTTTCACGACGACCACGACTAAAGGCACCCTGCCAAGACAACGCGGGATTGGCTTTGGGAAAAGCCTGTGAATGTCTTTAAGTTGTCCAGACAAAGTCCGGACATCAATCCAATAGAGCATATGTGCAAAGAGTTAAACATTGCTTTTTACCAAAGATCCACATACAATTGAGCTTGAGAAATTTTGCTAAGAAGCAAACATTGATGTCCAGATGTGCAAATACAGCAGAAACTTATCCAAATGGACATGGATAATTGATGCCAAAGTGACTATACAGCATATTGATTAAATGAGATGAATATTCATGCAAGTAAATGTTTTGAGATTTCATTTTCTTTCACATTATGGAATTTGTGTGATGATCAGTTGCAAAACCTCCATATTAAATCCCTTTTGCTGTCAGGAAAAGTCCAAGAGGCGTAAGTTCTTATAAGTGCTGGTGTACATTTTCCCCTTTTACACAGAAAAGTGAATACCCGATGCAAATCTTGCAAGACGTTTAGACAGAACCAAACCGTTTGAGTTTAACCATGTGTTAGAGAACTTATGTACAACAATGTGCATGCAATATCCTGGCATTAGGTTATGGTCCTCTGTGTAACTTATTGCCATCACATGATTGTGTATATGATATTACCAAAATATCACCGCAATATTAATATGCAATGACCATAGACAATGACCATAGGCAATGACCATAGGCAATGACCATAGGCAATGACCATAGGCAATGACCATAGGCAATGACCATAGGCAATGACCATAGGCAATGACCATAGACAATGAGCAAGGTTTGCAGTACCGATCTGCCCAACCAAAGGAAAAACAGAACCAAACAGGTGTGATGTGTGAATTTGACCCACATGCTAGGACAACTATCAGGCCAATCAACTGAACAACCTGATGTTTAAATAGAAAGTACAAACAAAACATTTTGATTTGAGCAATCAGACATTAGCTGAAGTGTTGCTGACCAATTACCCATTGAGTTTCTTGGCTGACCTGGCTACCCTATTTGGTGTAAAAACTATCATTTTCAATTTTCTTTGCAAGACAATAGATTTTGGGGAAACTACAGGCACAAACATTTTAAACATACAGCCACAAGCAAAAAAACAAAGATGAGGTTAGATTAGATTCAACTCTTTTGCCATTTGACAGTACATGTACAGTACAGCAAACAGTTTATGGTTTTGGTGTGAGGGGTGATAATGCCACACGCTCTCCACAACCAGCTTGTGCTGGATGTCTTTAATGGCAGGGAGCTGGGCACCAATGATGCGCTGGGCGTTTTGTTACCGAACAATACCAAGTAGACACTAAACAGGGAACTTAAATAACCCACTGATTATACTAACCTATGCCCGGTGCTTAGCTAAACCCAAAACAGCTGTGCTCCTAATCAAGACACTAGACAGGAAGTCCTCTCCCCTAACACCCTGTGTTGATCACAACTCACCAATCGTGACACTTAGAGACATTTCCGTTGGTGGCTCCACATCCCAGAAATATCCAACAAGAAAAAATACAATTACATTGGTGTAACATGCGGTTGCGTCTGTGTATTAAAGCGGAAAGCGCCTATTGTCACTCAGCCCTTCGGTTTGATCCGTGGGAGTGGTCCTCCAATAAGATCTTTGGCTCAATCTGCCTCTCTAATTATGGGTGCGGGGTGAGGATTTGGTGCTCCACCCTTTGAACCGCCCCGGTTTCTCTCTGCACGATCCACTGTTAAAGGCAGTGGTTTCTCTGTTTAGGGTGAAAGGCCCATTTGTTATTTCAGGTGCCTTTCCTGCTGCATACATCTTCATCGCCCTGAGAGCCAGGCTTCAGGGAATACTGCTACGGGGAAACTCCTGCTACTGAGTAAGTGCACACTCAAACACAGGGTTTTCCAGACCGCGTCACGTCAGCACACACAAACACACAGACACTGTTAGGCTGGGTTCATGATGACTGATATGGCAAAGTGTTGTTTAAAAGAAAAACCGTGTTCTCTGATTTGTAGCGATCTAAATGAGCCATTGTGTCAGCAACTCAGAGTTATACAGAAGCAGATCAATGATTTGTATTTTAGGGATCTAAATAAGCCATTGTGTCAGCAACTCAGAGTTATACAGAAGCACATCAATGATTTGTATTTTAGGGATCTAAATAAGCTATTGTGTCAGCAACTCAGAGTTATACAGAAGCACATCAATGATTTGTATTTTAGGGATCTAAATAAGCTATTGTGTCAGCAACTCAGAGTTATACAGAAGCACATCAATGATTTGTATTTTAGGGATCTAAATAAGCTATTGTGTCAGCAACTCAGAGTTATACAGAAGCACATCAATGATTTGTATTTTAGGGATCTAAATAAGCTATTGTGTCAGCAACTCAGAGTTATACAGAAGCACATCAATGATTTGTATTTTAGGGATCTAAATAAGCTATTGTGTCAGCAACTCAGAGTAACACAGAAGCACATCAATGATTTGTATTTTAGGGATCTAAATAAGCTATTGTGTCAGCAACTCAGAGTTATACAGAAGCACATCAATGATTTGTATTTTAGGGATCTAAATAAGCTATTGTGTCAGCAACTCAGAGTTATACAGAAGCACATCAATGATTTGTATTTTAGGGATCTAAATAAACTATTGTGTCAGCAACTCAGAGTTATACAGAAGCACATCAATGATTTGTATTTTAGGGATCTAAATAAGCTATTGTGTCAGCAACTCAGAGTAACACAGAAGCACATCAATGATTTGTATTTTAGGGATCTAAATAAGCTATTGTGTCAGCAACTCAGAGTTATACAGAAGCACATCAATGATTTGTATTTTAGGGATCTAAATAAGCTATTGTGTCAGCAACTCAGAGTTATACAGAAGCACATCAATGATTTGTATTTTAGGGATCTAAATAAGCTATTGTGTCAGCAACTCAGAGTTATACAGAAGCACATCAATGATTTGTATTTTAGGGATCTAAATAAGCTATTGTGTCAGCAACTCAGAGTTATACAGAAGCACATCAATGATTTGTATTTTAGGGATCTAAATAAGCTATTGTGTCAGCAACTCAGAGTAACACAGAAGCACATCAATGATTTGTATTTTAGGGATCTAAATAAGCTATTGTGTCAGCAACTCAGAGTTATACAGAAGCACATCAATGATTTGTATTTTAGGGATCTAAATAAGCTATTGTGTCAGCAACTCAGAGTAACACAGAAGCACATCAATGATTTGTATTTTAGGGATCTAAATAAACTATTGTGTCAGCAACTCAGAGTTATACAGAAGCACATCAATGATTTGTATTTTAGGGATCTAAATAAGCTATTGTGTCAGCAACTCAGAGTTATACAGAAGCACATCAATGATTTGTATTTTAGGGATCTAAATAAGCTATTGTGTCAGCAACTCAGAGTTATACAGAAGCACATCAATGATTTGTATTTTAGGGATCTAAATAAGCTATTGTGTCAGCAACTCAGAGTTATACAGAAGCACATCAATGATTTGTATTTTAGGGATCTAAATAAGCTATTGTGTCAGCAACTCAGAGTTATACAGAAGCACATCATTGATTTGTATTTTAGGGATCTAAATAAGCTATTGTGTCAGCAACTCAGAGTAACACAGAAGCACATCAATGATTTGTATTTTAGGGATCTAAATAAGCTATTGTGTCAGCAACTCAGAGTAACACAGAAGCACATCAATGATTTGTATTTTAGGGATCTAAATAAGCTATTGTGTCAGCAACTCAGAGTTATACAGAAGCACATTAATGATTTGTATTTTAAGGATCTAAATAAGCTATTGTGTCAGCAACTCAGAGTAACACAGAAGCACATCAATGATTTGTCAAGTATATCTCTGAGGAACAGACAGAGACTTAAGCAGCCTTGGGGCAACAGGACAGATCAGGGCACATATGGAATAATAATGAATAGATAAAACAGACTTGGACACTATTGCTTTCTCTGGCCGGTGGGACATAACAAGAGCTGAAAGTCAAGGAATTTCAGGAGACAGCCTGCACTGATAATGAATGTGATGTTTGGCATTAAGCTGAATGAGCCAATGAAATTAAAACCACAGCCAATGTATACTTAGTGAGTAACGTGAGGTGCTGAGAAAAAAAAATAATGGAACTGTTATAGAGTTTGGTGCTACCCTGAGGTGATGGTATTGGTTAAGATTAATGAAAAGTGTAATGCATTTATAGGGAAGTAAGTATAGAGTTTGGTGCTACCCTGAGGTGATGGTATTGGTTTAGCTTAATTAATAGTGTAATGCATTATAGGGAAGTAAGTATAGAGTTTGGTGCTACCCTGAGGTGATTGCATTGGTTTAGCTTAATTAGAAGTGTAATGCATTATAGTGAAATACACAGACCTCCTTGTGGTCGCTACGCACCTGTAAAATCAATCAAGGTTTTAGGCCATGACATGCGGAGATGAGGGAGGAGTCCCAAATCAGAAGTTCTTCAACTGATGTAAAAATGAAAACAGTTATGGTATGGGTACATGGTAAGGGTACATGGTAAGGGTACATGGTATGGGTACATGGTATGGGTACATGGTAAGGGTACATGGTATGGGTACATGGTATGGGTACATGGTATGGGTACATGGTATGGGTACATGGTAAGGGTACATGGTATGGGTACAGGGTAAGGGTACATCGTAAGGGTACATCGTAAGGGTACATCGTAAGGGTACATGGTATGGGTACATGGTAAGGGTACATGGTATGGGTACATGGCATGGGTACATGGTATGGGTACATGGCATGGGTACATGGCATGGGTACATGGTAGGGGTACATGGTAGGGGTACATTGTAAGGGTACATGGTAAGGGTACATGGTAAGGGTACATGGTATGGGTACATGGTAAGGGTACATGGTATGGGTACATGGTAAGGGTACATGGTATGGGTACATGGTATGGGTACATGGTATGGGTACATGGTATGGGTACATGGTATGGGTACATGGTATGGGTACATGGTATGGGTACATGGTATGGGTACATGGTAAGGGTACATGGTATGGGTACATGGTATGGGTACATGGTAGGGGTACATGGTAAGGGTACATGGTAAGGGTACATGGTAAGGGTACATGGTAAGGGTACATGGTATGGGTACATGGTATGGGTACATGGTAAGGGTACATGGTACAAAACTAGGTAGAATGGCTCTGAACTGAAGACATTCAACCTGTTTGAAATGCAAGCATCGCCCAATCCATTGAGTCAACCTACAGGAAATTGTAAAGCCAGAGAAACTCCCAGATGCAGGGAACTCGCCATCCTCCCAGTGCCAGCAAAAACTTCCTGGGTTGTGAGAGGCATGTCTGGAACTCTCTCAAACCTTCTGGAGAGTTATTTTGCAATTGGGAAAAGGCCATAATCCTGACATGTAGTAGGGAACAATTGCCTTCCTCTTTTCCATGGACTAAATTAATTTATTCCCAGCAAAGCAGTTTGTTCTGTCGGACTACCAATGACAGGGAGTGATGTTCAGGAACGGAACCAATTCCCTGTAATCATTTTTAAAAGACAGCTAGGACACCAAGTTAAGGTTAATTTAGGCATAACAAAACAAAACATTTGAACAAACAGTAAGCACTGACAGCACAATAAACACACCATCCAGGCCTTGATAGAAATGTAAGAAATAACTTAACTTATTAATATAAATATGGTTGGCCTCAGTACAACAACAGCAGCACAGCCTCAACAACTTCACTACAACCCAATAAACACAGCCCAAAACCAAGACTTCACTTGAACCAGCTTGGTCTCTGTTTCTAAACTCTGATCCTAAACACACAAACACAAAGCGTACTACATTAGCGAGGATGCTCAGAGCAAAATGTGTTCCCATTGAAACAACAATGTCATTTTTCAAACCTCTAAACTAACCCAAAGCCTAGTATAACCCCAAACACAAACAAACTGATAATGCTTTAAAGAATGACAGACCGTGGAGCCTAGAGAAGGTTTTTGAACATCAACATTTCACCCAGACCCGGCCTTATGTTGCATTGTAAGAGCTCACTTCCAGTTGTGAAACATAGCACAATTAACACTGCCTCTTCCATCCACAGCTAATAGCGCCGCTTCATATACTTCCTCCTAAAATAGACAGCTCTTGCATTCTTGACTTGCTACCCAAAAGACTACATGGTCCTTCCACCGAGTAAAGGGCAGAATTTTGAAAGGAGAAAAAAACGGATAAAATGCTTTTACTTAAAATAATTATGCTTCATGTCTGTCTTTTAGCACACATACCATTTTTCCCTTCTAAAGGGAAACTCTACCATGTAGCATAGATGGCTAATCCCATGTAAGCTGCAGGTCTTTTAAAAAGAAACATACAATAAAGCAAAATAAAGTTATAAAGATATCACATTTGAAAACACTTAGTATAGTAAATAACCCATGGTTTAGAGGTAAAACAATTCCTGACTGCTAGACAAATTTTAAAAATAAAAGACGCAGGTGCTTAATTAAAAATAAGACACTTCTAATTAGACAAAATTGAATGAAATACAACGCAATAAGACATGCTGGGGTATTAAATGAAAAGCTGGTTTTGGATTAAAACAATAAATCGATTCAGAATAAAACTAGCATGGCATCCTAGTCTATTTTCAAATGTCAATAAATAATTCTTACGATATATAGTAATTTATTTAATCAAGATCATCTTCACACACTTCCCCCAGCTTCCCTCACAAAGTGTGTGTCCGTTAGATTCACCATTAAAATAACTTGAATTAAAATTAACATTTCACTTTGCCATAGTCCGTACCAGTACAAATCCAAGTCCAGCCCCCCCCCATTCTATATTTCCATAGATCTTTCCGTAGTTCCCACCACATGCAATCACACCCCAGGCACCAGTAAACAAAACCCTGGTTGAGTTGACCTCTGCTGTTGGTCTCCATCCCCAGGACTAGATTTGCACAATGCCTCAATCTCTAATTGGTGAGTCAGTCCATCCTGGAACCTCATTTCCTCAAAAGCCTTTTCAATCTGTGGGTCACCCAATATAGAGGCTAATTCAACATTCAACAATAATAAACCGTAGCTGGACAATACGTTGTCGCTTAAAATACAATAGAATTATTGTAAATATACTCCCATTCCCAGTGAAATTCCCACAGCTGGTGGATAATCCAATATTAATGGCAAAGACAGAAAACACACCATTCTGAGAATGCTCACATGTGTAGGCTCTTGTGTATGTCACATGTGTAGGCTCTTGTGTATGTCACATGTGTAGGCTCTTGTGTATGTCACATGTGTAGGCTCTTGTGTATGTCACATGTGTAGGCTCTTGTGTATGTCACATGTGTAGGCTCTTGTGTATGTCACATGTGTAGGCTCTTGTGTATGTCACATGTGTAGGCTCTTGTGTATGTCACATGTGTAGGCTAAATAAATGCAGGTTCTGTCCGATTAATACGCTTAGTTAATGCCTGAAATCATGTTAATGAGATGGTGTCAGATAACAAAAAGACTAAGTTGTGACCCAAACAGAGTTCGACATATAACACACACATAACACACACATACTGACAGACTCACACATACAGATTAATGCGGTTCACAACCCCCTCCACAATAACGTCAACTCAAGATAATTTATTGGATTCCTCTGGTGACAGCGAGTGAAAGCGAGGCCAAGCTGGGGATGTATATAAACATTCAGAAATCCCTCATTCATTTTCACCATCAGTTTCGAGCAAACGGTTCAGTTTGATTCACACGGGGCGAGGAAAACAGTGAAGTGTAGAGGGGGTTAGAGAGTAGCTGCGAAACGCATGTCACACAGACACACACAATATTTCTGTGACATCTTATGTTCATTAACGAACCCAAATCCTGAACCCACTTCCTTTGCTTCTCCTCATGGGATCTTCGAGGCTGGTAAATATGCTAAGTGAAGGAAAATAATAAGATAGCAATAAAGCAGGGATGGTAGGAGGGGAAAAGCGTCTTAAATGTGGACTGGATCGAAGATGCCTAATATATAATCAACAATCTCCCATAATCCCTTTGTGGTCAGAATGTGATACAAAATCTGAGGGCTTAGGGCTGTCTCACTGTCAAATCGTCAAGTCAGTGTCAGTGTCTCTGACAGACATTTCAAGCCCTTTATGCACCCTTTTCGTAAGTCCGCATTTCCGCATACTTTGCCTGAGGGAATTGCCCAGAGTTCACTGCGTCGTGACCTGAAACACAGGGGTTCCCAAGGGAAGCACGGAAGTGAGAGAACAATCCCAATACACCCGCCTCTTGAGAGAAAAAAGAAGAACATTCAAAAACAAGCATGGAAAGAGCAACCAACCCAGACACCAACATGGTTAAAAAAAAGTTGACATGTAAGTATAGACACAAAGCTCACAGATGGATCATATAGCCTGACCTGCATGTAGTTTGTGCTATGTTGGCATAACAAAGAAAGTAATAGGCATAGAACTCAAAAAAGCATGCAACATGTTTCAGTGTCATCAAGGTAACGTGATCATTTCCCAAAGTGCTGTCCCATTCTTCTTGCACTCAATCCCTTTGCAGGTGAAGTCAATAAAGTCTATTAGGGTTTAGGGCTCAGGGTTAAGAAGGGACATTGGAATTCAGGACAGTAAGAAAAATTATATATATACATACAGCGCTGGGAAGAAATTAAATAACATAAGATAAGAAAAGGGCAGTACAGAAAAAGGTCAAGAAGCTTCTTATTCTGCAGCCCCAAGGGATGGAGGAAAAGTATTGATGTAGTTAAATATAATTGCTTTATTTTAGCGCTTATGTTCAGTTTCTTTTTCTGAACATGTCCTCGTCAATCCATTTTAAACCAGTGTTGAATTTGATTTCAGCACTTCTACATCCATGATTGGTGGAAAGAAGCTCACTCATGTCCCAATACAGCAGACATAGTGTAAGACTTTTTTTGGAACGTTGAATCTTCTTCAAATTACAGTATGCATCTGCTATACAAGTGGAATTGAACATGGCAATTAAAATCCTATTGGGCATTTAAGTACTCCAATAACATTCTGATGAGATGTACATATCAATTCCCTAGGTTAAGCAGTCAATCCTGTTGATTGCAAAAGTGCCATTTCACTTTAATCTAATTCTGGATATATGTTTGGATACTTAAATAGATTGAGTAGTAGAGAGATTTAGAAAGATATAAAAAATGAGGAAAACAAGACAGCGACAATAACAATTGAAGAAGCATGCATTCATTGCAAGTATATAATAGCAATGAATGCAAAAGAAGACACCTAGATTCCCCGTTAAGGACAGACATGGGCTGTTCTGATGCCCTAGGGATTTGGTATGCACTATTCCAGACGCGCGAAAAGTAGTTACGGAACACAGGGAAATAGAGAAATGGATTATGTTACCTACAAACTGAAGAGGGGGTTTTGCTTCACATATTGAGCGGACTTACTGAGTGTGCGTTCATATACCATTAAGTTACATGTTTATTTAGAAGCTGTTCATTGCCTGTAACATGTCTTGAGTGATAGCAAGTAGTAGTGGTTAGTTAAATTGTCCGGCACAGGGAATCGAACCAGCACCCTATGTTACATGTATTTATTCTATAGAGTCTAACTGCATGTGAAATAGTTGTTAATATGATCATGTATACTGCCTTGTTTGACCAAACATGTGATTGATATTATAGGTTTTTGCTAATTAAGTGTTATGTCTGTTTATTCCTAGAACCACACATACACACACACAGCATCGACACTCTTGCTACCATCACCACACATCAGCGTTCACAATCACCAGAATACTAATCACTGTTTACCAATTATCACTTGTATATATAGTTCCTGTCTCCCTCAGCTCATTGTGAGGTATTGTTTGTTTGTGCAGCGTTACTGTGCCTGTGTCAATAGCCATTTTTATATTCAAGTTCACTCTGGTTTGTGATCCGTGTCTGTCTGTTTTTGCCTTTAGCCTACTTGTACTTCTGCCTGTTTATTCAGACCTGCTGGTATTTAGAACCCTGCCTGTTTTTGGACTACAATTTCGACACTGATTCCGAATCTACTCCTGTCTCCCTGAGGTTTATTACACACACACACGCACACACACACACACACACACACACACACACACACACACAGACACACAGACACACAGACACACTGACACACAGACACACAGACACACAGACACACAGACTAATAATTAATAAAGGACATCAACAAATACTAGGACTTGTCTCTAACCAGACACCTTGTGACTGTTCAACATCCTAACCAGACTTAAACCAAGTAGATATTTTGCATCGGGACACAAACATGCAGACACTCACACACAGAATCACACCATATTACAGTTTTTTAGGATTGCTTAAGCACGATTTTCAAAACAGGGCCCGTGTTTTCAAAACACTACACACAATTAGCAAAACCACACACCCAATAAGCAAAACACTACAGATCCTTTGCATAATTAAACACTCTTGTAAAAACTTTACACTTCTGTTTAAAAACCACACTTTGTTACCATATCAAACACACACGTTTCACATTACTATACTCTGTTTGCACGAGTTACACTCTGCTGTGATAAACCTAAGACACTTATAGCACTACTACTTCCCTATGATTAGAGTAGGTTACCATCAACAAAGTGCAAATATAATGTAAATTCACCAAACACTACACAAGACCAATGTTGTAGACTGAAGAAACTAATTTATTTCTCAACACGGCCAAAATGTTGACATGGAGATTCATAATACTATAACAAAATGTCACTTTACGTATTGTACTGTGAGTTTACTGTAAAAAACAAAAAAACCTAGACATTGTCTCTTCGCCTAGATGGATCTGGCCAGAGAATTTCATCAACATCGCAGGCAATGTTTGTCATTAGCAAGACACCTTGGAAAGAAACATCTTGAATGACAAAGCCATCCTTGCATTCTGTGAACATAGGAGGCCTTCCCCCTTGTCGTTCCTGACCCTCAATCCTATGTAGAAAAAAACTGTATACCATAGTACAGTAATTTCACAGGAAAAGGTAACAGAAGTGCTGTAGAATACAGTACTGTAAGCAGTTACTGAGACCGTGCAGATGTTTTTGATATGATGATATTTTTACAATACCTATTTTCCAGTTGAAATGTTCTCATCACACTTGCCACTGTGTATCGGCTTAGATTTGGCTGTAGTCGCAGTCCAGCCTCCCTCAGCGTCAGGCTGTGGTTGACAACGTGGTCAACCAGTGTTGCGCGGATCTCATTTGTCAGATTCGGTCCTCTTTGAGCACCTTCTTGTCTTTCTCTTCCTCTGTTGATTCCTCCTCTGTTGATTCCTCTTCCTCCTCTTCCTCCTCCTCCTTGTCCACCTCCTTGTTCTCCTCCTCGTCTTACTCTTTCTCTGACTCTTTCCATTGTGCTTGAAGACCGATGAACTCACCTGCGGCTTTTTATAGTGCTCATACACCTGATTGGTGTGTTTACAATAAAGCAAACAAGTGTGATGTCTCCATCACCTAGATGTCTCCATCACCTAGATGTCTCCATGAACTAGATGTCTCCATCACCTAGATGTCTCCATGACCTAGATGTCTCCATGACCTAGATGTCTCCATGACTAGATGTCTCCATGACTAGATGTCTCCATGACCTAGATGTCTCCATGACCTAGATGTCTCCATGACCTAGATGTCTCCATGACCTAGATGTCTCCATCACCTAGATGTCTCCATCACCTAGATTTCTCCATGAACTAGATGTCTCCATCACCTAGATGTCTCCATCACCTAGATGTCTCCATGACTAGATGTCTCCATGACTAGATGTCTCCATGACCTAGATGTCTCCATGATTAGATGTCTCCATGACTAGATGTCTCCATCACCTAGATGTCTCCATGACCTAGATGTCTCCATGACCTAGATGTCTCCATGACCTAGATGTCTCCATCACCTAGATGTCTCCATCACCTAGATGTCTCCATCACCTAGATGTCTCCATGACTAGATGTCTCCATGACCTAGATGTCTCCATGACTAGATGTCTCCATGACTAGATGTCTCCATGACTAGATGTCTCCATGACCTAGATGTCTCCATGACCTAGATGTCTCCATGACCTAGATGTCTCCATGACCTAGATGTCTCCATGACCTAGATGTCTCCATCACCTAGACGTCTCCATGACCAAGATGTCTCCATCACCTAGATGTCTCCATCACCTAGATGACCAAACACACAGGTTTGTTTTATCTATCCTTGGCACATGAGACCTGACTCAAACCAGGTAATATGCTGCAGCAATGTGAAAGAAACAAAGTGAGATCGTGTTAATAAGAAGAGATCAAGAGCATACGATTATAGTAAAAAGAGGAGGAAAAAAATCAAAGAAAGATCAGCAGAACCTAAAAACAATTGATACTGAGGCAAGTAGATGCCCTGCTGTAAGAGGAAATTGGCTCCAACCATGTGCCATATACAGGGAGTAGCATGACGTTTGAAAATAGAGTGATGGCCTTCCTTCTTGAGAATGCTTTGGCACCCTGTACAAATCTCACACTTCACCACCACCAAAAAGAGACCCCAGAACATTACATTGACAGATGATGTCAAGCACTCCTCCAGCATCTTTTCATTTGGTCTGCATCTCACAAATGTTCTTCTTCTCATATTCACCTGTCCATAAAACCTTTTCAATCTTTCTTAATCCAGTGTCTGTGTTCCATCCTAATCTGTTCGTATTTATTTTTCATACATGCATTTTCCTTTCCTCGGTCTAAAAGGCCAGCATCCCGGAGGCTTGTGAGACGTCCGTGTCCTAAACTAGACAAACTTGATCAGTTGTGCACCGGGGCCTCCCACTCTTTTTATTCTGGTTTAAGCCAGTTTGCCATGTTCTGTAAAGAGGGTAGCACACATCGTTGTATGAGATCTTTAGTTTCTTGGCAGTTTCTCTCATTGAATAGCCTTCCTTTCTCAGAAGCAGAATAAACTGATGAAATCCATAGAAGGTTATTTGTTTCTAGCCTTTTTATGCCTGTAATCAAACCCACACTGGCTGATGCTCAGTCTAAAGAAGGCCAGTTTTATTGTTTCTTTAGCTGTGTAACATTATTGGATTTTCTAATGATCAGTTAGTTTTTTAAAACGCTAAACTTGGATGAACAAACGCAATGTGCCATTGGAATTCAGGACTCATGGTTGCTAATAATGGGCCTCTGTACACCTATGCAGATACACCTATGTAGATACACCTATGTAGATACACCTATGCAGATACACCTATGCAGATACACCTATGCAGATACACCTATGTAGATACACCTATGCAGATACTCCTATGTAGATACACCTATGTAGATACACCTATGCAGATACTCCTATGCAGATACACCTATGCAGATACACCTATGCAGATACACCTATGTAGATACACCTATGCAGATACTCCTATGTAGATACACCTATGTAGATACACCTATGCAGATACTCCTATGCAGATACTCCTATGTAGATACACCTATGCAGATACTCCTATGCAGATACTCCTATGCAGATACACCTATGCAGATACTCCTATGCAGATACTCCTATGCAGATACACCTATGCAGATACCCCTATGCAGATACTCCTATGTAGATACACCTATGCAGATACACCTATGTAGATACACCTATGTAGATACACCTATGCAGATACACCTATGTAGATACACCTATGCAGATACACCTATGCAGATACACCTATGCAGATACACCTATGCAGATACTCCTATGCAGATACACCTATGCAGATACACCTATGCAGATACACCTATGCAGATACTCCTATGCAGATACACCTATGCAGATACACCTATGCAGATACACCTATGTAGATACACCTATGCAGATACACCTATGCAGATACTCCTATGCAGATACACCTATGCAGATACTCCTATGCAGATACACCTATGCAGATACACCTATGTAGATACACCTATGTAGATACACCTATGCAGATACACCTATGCAGATACTCCTATGCAGATACTCCTATGCAGATACTCCTATGCAGATACACCTATGCAGATACACCTATGCAGATACACCTATGCAGATACACCTATGCAGATACACCTATGCAGATACACCTATGCAGATACACCTATGTAGATACACCTATGTAGATACACCTATGCAGATGTCCCATAAAAAGTCAAACGTTTCCACCTACCATAGTGATATACAACATTAACAATGTCTACACTGTATGTCTGAACAATTTGTTTTTAGGCTTTTCTTTCAAAAACACGGACATTTCTAAGATATCACAAAGTTTTGAACGATGGTGTGTGTATGTGTATGAGCGTGTGTTTGTTTGTTTGAGTCACAGAAACTCGAAACCTTTTCATAATTACACAGTCGTTCCGGGCAGAGCCGGCACTTGGCTACCCAGCATGCATCATGTCTTACATAAATAGCGGTCTGACGGATGCAACTGTCACGGTAACCATGGTTCGGGTCAGGACAGATGGTCAGTGCCATGTTTGACCATAATTGGATCCTGCGGCACTCCCACGTTTTGTGGTCACTACGTTTTAGTGAAGGGAGAGCGGGTTGGCGTGAGTGTGTATGTGTGTGAAGGTCTCATAAAGGACATACCTGAAGCTATTGTGCGTGAGTATTAAAGTTGACTGGGTAGCTGTACCGTATTTCAAAGCCTTCAAAGGCCTCACAAGACACACATATTCACATACATACACACACAGTATGGCACGCTGGCACACCAAGGTTAGCCCACCAAGCACACATTTCTTTAGACGTTGTTTGATTTTTTTTATGATGAGCTAGTCACGATTAAAAGACCAGTCCCAACCTATGGAGTTTTCCACGTTAAAATATCATGTGGAAACATTTGGAATACACTGTGCAAGTACAACTGTTTGGAAATGTATGGAAGCTCTACTAATCTGTACCAGATGATGAATTATAGCTTCCTCAAAACAAATATTCTGTGTCCAATATTAGGAATCCCCTAGATAATGTTGGTCTGTTTGTGCAACAAATGATAAGATATTTGACCTCTTGAAAATATTCAGAATTTTCTCGCATACTATATCCCAATATCATCATATACTCTAGCCTGGTTCCCCATTTCTAGAATGTGTAGAATATATAATATTCATTCATTGAATGATTGTTTGTCTTTGTAACAAGTTGGCTTTCTGTATGTACATGAACTCGCCTTGGTCTCTGACTCTCATTATGTTACTCACAGATGTCAGTGGGTCGGCGCTACTTTGCCTAGCTCTGCTAACCACATGTGCTGAGTGAGTTCAAACAGCGTTGGTCTTAGGTTCCTCAAAACAACATCACAATACAATAAACACAGGAGGTCAGGTGGTGGCATTTAGAAATACAGGATGCTATAGGAGTAGTTTAACAAACCGTATCTTCATATACGTTTACATGCACCAATGCATCTCTGTAACAACATGGCTCATCAATGCGTGAAGGCAGTGAAGGCTATTCGGTCTGGTTGTATGGACACACAATCTAAAATGGTCACATAAAATGTTAATGAGAGTTACAGGAGGAATGTGTCACCACATGAAGTGTGTCCCCATAATGACCTCTGTCTACCATCAAAAGCACCTACAATGGGCACAGGAGAGTCAGAACCATGGAACGGTGGACGAAGGTTGCCTAGTGATAAAGGGATGTGACCAGGACGCACTGTGGTGTCGCGACCCTGGTGGGGTCTACTGTCTAATTCAAATGGGATATCCCTATTAGGAGCAGTAAGTAGTGCGCTTGGCTGCGGAGCCAATGGTCGCCGGTTCGACGCCTGGCGCTACAGTGGTAAGATGACAAATCGGTCGAGGGAGTGTGATGCTCTCTGCAATGCCGGAAAACCATGAGACCGGGCCTTCATGTGGATGTCAAATTGACTAGTGCCACCTACCTTATGATTGTTACAGACCAGGTACACTCATTCATGACACTGGTATTTCCTGATGTAAGTAGGTGCTTTTAGCAGAATAGTGCAGCCTGCCACACTGCACACATTGTTCAGGAACGGTTTCAGGAACATTATAAATAGTTCAAGGTGTGGCCCAGGTCTCTCCAGATCTCAATCTGATTGGTCATCTGTGGGATGTGCCGGACCAGGAAGTCTGATCCACGGCGGCTCCACCTCACAACTTACAGGACTTGAAAGATCTTCTGCCAATGTCATTGTGCCAGATACCACAGGACTCCTTCATGTCACAGCGGGTCTGCATTATTTTGGCGGCACGTGAAGTACCAACAGGATATTAGGTCACAAGGTGTGGGCTCATCAGTGTCATGTTCACATGAAGGCATTTAGAGAAGTGCCAAACAGAGTGCATACATTCAAAGACAGTAGGCAGAGTTTGAAAAAGCATCCATCTTGTGCGTTCTGCGGTTAAAAACAAAACGTTTTGGAGCGATGACAAGGCACACACACACACACACACACTAACTAAAATACACATGCAGACAGGGTGAAAAAAAGCCCATCCAGTCATGCAGAGTCCATTCAAATGCATCTACTGCCACAGAATAAACATGGAGCAGCATGTGTTTGTGATTAACCAGCGTATGAAGTCTCTCTGACTGAAAAGACCCAAAGTCAAAGTATTTTATTTGTCAAACGCACTGATTCACTTTGCGTCATTCTGAACAATACAATTCTTGTGACACGACACAACCACAACCCTGTTATGCCTACAACTCCCACAATGCTCTCTGATCGCCGTGCTCATTGCTTCCCAACCTTTTCAGTTACTATACCACCAACAGATGTTGCTCTGCTTGGTGTACCCCAGACCAACCCCCGTTATGTTAATGTCACGAGTGAACCTATGGTGTTACCAGTGTTTTTACATTCCCGCTGTGTAGAGGGTGTCTTAGTTCACTTTTAGGAGTTTCTTCTGGGGAAGAGATTGATTTGGCGTAATCACCAGGAAGCTGTACATTCTCTAACACAGTGTTGGCGCCTTTTATGTGTAAATATTAAACATTAATTGTTGAGGGGTTTAGTGGTGTTTTTGAGAACTAGTTTTCAAAAACGTGTTCTGAATTACTAAGGAGTATTTGAAGCCTTTAAAATAGTATTCGGGCCAGCAGTAATGTTTTATGGTTTTTACGTTACTACATTTGAATTGATTGAAGTGACAGATATACAACCAACATGTTTACAGATGCTGGATGTGGAAGCCATTAGGACATCTAACTCAGAATCTCCAAAATGTTTTTTATTTATTCATACAATGTGATTTTCTGGATTTCTGTTTTAGATTCCGTCACTCAGAGTACCTATGATAAAAATGACAGACTCCTACAAGCTTTGTAAGTTGGAAAACCTGCAAAATCGCCAGTGTATGTATGTCACAGAACCACAACTACATGTATACTGTGAACAACACCTGACAGCTGATCATCAACCCTTACAACATATGTATGGCACAGAACCACAACCACATGGATAATGTGATTAACACATGACAGCTGTTCATCAATCCTTACAACATATGTATGGCACAGAACCACAACCACATGGATAATGTGATTAACACATGACAGCTGTTCATCAATCCTTACAACATATGTATGTCACAGAACCACAACCACATGGATAATGTGATTAACACATGACAGCTGTTCATCAACCCTTACAACATATGTATGGAACAGAACCACAACTACATGAGCGAGTCCAAGAGATGTGACCTCACGCATGCAGTGACAAGTAGGAAAGGTTTCGACCATCTAAATAATATACAGATATTATAACATTGGGTCATTTCTCTCCTCTTATATGCGCACCTGAGCCAATACAAACCTGTTTCTCATCCAT
The DNA here is from genome assembly GCA_029465975.1 of Dallia pectoralis. NCBI lineage: Eukaryota > Metazoa > Chordata > Actinopteri > Esociformes > Umbridae > Dallia > Dallia pectoralis. The sequence continues at coordinate 23,100,873 of CM055734.1, read as the reverse complement.
CAGCACATCATTCGGCTTCAGTGTGCCGTTACTGTTCTGTTATTCTTCTAATCCTTCTCTCACTCTCACATTCCTGACCGTGTCACAGAAACAACCTCAGTCACTGGGCGTTCAGCAGTGTGGGCGAAAAAACGAAAATAAAACTGCAATAGTCATGCCAAATCACTACCATTCAAAATTCTGTTGTGAACCATAAACAAAGCAAGGTCATAAAATGAAGCCAAATATTCAATACATCCAATACTATCCGAAGTGACCTACAGCAGTGATCACATACATTATCATACTTTTTGTCTTTGGGCCAGAGTGAAAAAATGGAAAGTGGGGTAGGGTGTCAGAAGTAAAGGAGGGAGGAAGAGGGTGCTAAATCTGTCTCTTCGTCAGCTCGGGCCAGGCTTTAAACACACTCCTTAGGGACGACTGGCATTAGGAAAACACACTGGCTCTCTTTAATAAAATTGGCCTGGAAAACACTCGGCTATGGACTTGTACACAGACGTCTCTGGCTGCCAAAGTGTTAGGAGTAAGAAACCTCCCTAGTCCAGGACTTCCTCATTTCTCTGTGAACCATCACGGTCAAAAGCATCCATTTACTATACACTATACTGGTTGATGGGGTTAACTGCAGTCATTCACGGTCAACAGGTTTCTTTCAGGATCAACAGTTTGCATCGACGGTCAAAGGCATTCATTCACGGTCAACGGTGCTCATTAAAAGTCAACCCCGATTGTTCACGGTCAACCGGCTACAGCCATTCTGTCAGCCCGGTCTGCTCTGTAATCAGTGCATGCGTGTCACGAGGCGTCTGTCAGGATGTCTAGACTGTCTGGTGTTCAGTCTGGAGAAATGCAGAAATACCAAAGGCCAAACTGTCTATCCACTACTAGAGAAAGGTAGAGAGATAAGAAGAGAGAGAGGTAGAGAGATGAAGGGAGAGAGGTGAAGAGAGAGAGGTAGAGAGATAAGAAGAGAGAGAGGTAGAGAGAGATGAAGAGAGAGAGGTAGAGAGATGAAGGGAGAGAGGTGAAGAGAGAAAGGTAGAGAGATAAGAAGAGAGATAAGAGAGAGATGAAGAGAGAGAGGTGAAGAGAGAGAGGTAGAGAGATGAAGGGAGAGAGGTGAAGAGAGAAAGGTAGAGAGATAAGAAGAGAGATAAGAGAGAGATGAAGAGAGAGAGGTGAAGAGAGAGAGGTAGAGAGATAAGAAGAGAGAGATGAAGAGAGAGAGGTAGAGAGAGATGAAGAGAGAGAGGTAGAGAGAGATAAAGAGAGAGAGGTAGAGAGAGAGAGAGACAGAGGTAGAGAGATGAAGAGAGATGTAGAGAGAGAGAGATGAAGAAAGATATAATTGTTTTTTCGACCAGGAGATACTCACCATAGGATCTGTACATAACCAACACAGCGCAGCTGATATCATCCAAATATATCATCCACACATATCTGAACCGCTGACGTGAAATCAAACGATTATGTCTACATATAGCTAAATGCCAAAACGTATTCTTTCAACGCTCAGGACTAATTCCGCTACCATGTCCAACAAACCATAAAACATAGAAAGTGTCAACACGAGACTGAGACAGAATTCTACAATGCCGTGATTCTAATCAGATGTGCCAGGGCTTGAATCCCAAACTAGGGATGAAATTCTGAGTGTTACACCAGAACATGTGCAGTCCAGCTGGCAGGTGTCTTGACATCTTCAACCTCTCTCTGATCCAGTCTGTAAAACCAACTAGCAGCCCAGACAGATTGAGGCTATCAGATAGTCAACGCTATCACACTGTCCTCAACAAGGAGCTTTGCCCCAGTAATGAACTCAGCCATTCTGTTCTTTTCAGATGGAGGTTCACACGGTGAACATCCCAAGCTTTTTTTAAGGATGCCATGCTAAAAACCAACCATAAAAATTGAGTGAGATTTTCTAAGCACTTTCAAAGAACACTATGAGCAATTTGCTGTTTGATTTTCTAAATAAAAATGTAAGCATCAAATTAGCAATCCGTGTTCTTGTTACATCTTTAGTTCTTCAATCTTGTGCACATTTCCTGCTAATAACATTTTGAACATTTGTTCATGACACTAACACATACAGCTGTGCTTCTCACGTAAAATCCTTTTTTAGTTAATAGACATTGTAATCTACACATTTGAATTCAACCTAATTATTTAAAACGGTGTTTGGCCACACTACTTTTATAAGTTATATCTGGGAATAAACTTTGTGTTAATAAACAGGCATACCGTGTACGAGCAGACAGCCTCCACTAAACCAGTGAATGCAATGAACTACATACCTTATAGGCCATCGTCTGACATTACGTTTAAAACACAGAGAACTTATCGTGGACAAAATGAAATGGCAATGTTTACAGAAGATCTGTTTTGTTATGTGGTCACACACAAATCAGGAAACATTTGCTTGTTTGAGGTGAGTGAGTGCTCATCTGTTTAGTTTACTTGTCCTGAGCAAGTTGATCTGAACCATTAACTATACCTTTGCTAGTGTAAGAGCTTTCAGGAGCTTGTTTCAGTTCTAAGGATAAAGATTCAGCAGAGCATATGCTTGTAGCGAGGCGTGTTGGTAGCGAGGAGTGCTGGTAGCGGGGCGTGCTGGTAGTGTTTATGATGATATAACACCTTTTTAAAGCACTGGTAATTATTGTGGGAAATGCAGCACGCAATGTGATTATACTTACAAAGTTCTGCAGCCTTTAAACTCTGTATTCAGAATTCAGCCTTCAAAGCAAATCCCTCTCATCAGACGAACATGTTTCCCAATCATAGCAGACAGGTGTGGTGCGGCTAGCTCTGGTGTGGTGCGGCTAGCTCTGGCGTGCTGCAGCTAGCTCTGGTGTGGTAGCTCTGGCGTGGTGCAGCTAGCTCAGGTGTGGTGCGGGTATCTCTGGTGTGGTAGCTCTGGTGTGGTGCAGCTAGCTCTGGTGTGGTGCAGCTAGCTCAGGTGTGGTGCGGCTAGCTCTGATGTGGTGCGGCTAGCTCTGGTGTGGTGCGGCTAGCTCTGGTGTGGTGCGGCTAGCTCAGGTGTGGTGCGGCTAGCTCTGGTGTGGTGCAGCTAGCTCTGGCGTGGTGCGGCTAGCTCTGGTGTGGTGCAGCTAGCTCAGGTGTGGTGCGGCTAGCTCTGGTGTGGTGTGGCTAGCTCTGGTGTGGTGCGGCTAGCTCTGGTGTGGTGCAGCTAGCTCAGGTGTGGTAGCTTTGGTGTGGTAGCTCAGGTGTGGTGCAGCTAGCTCAGGTGTGGTAGCTTTGGTATGGTAGCTCTGCTGTGGTGCAGCTAGCTCTCTGTATAATGTTATGTATTCCTCTGAGACCGCTATGGAATGTGATAATATTACATATGACTACTGCCAGCATATTGTGACCATTCTACAATGTTGTCAGCCAGCTGGATGATAGGCGACACGTTGTGGTAGTGGTCGAAGATATAGATTCACAATTAAAGCGTAACTGGTCAGCCGGGAGACATATTGAAGAGTGCACTAATCATAGTGAATAATAGGTTCTCTAAAAAACACGGAGGGCTTTGTCTGTCACCTATAAGATCTGTGATGGTGGGATCGCGGCGTCTTAAATGTTAAGAATGAATCGACAGTTTTTATTATAGAAACAACCCTCCCTAAGGGCGGAATGCTAGACCATTATGGCTACGATTGTTTTGGTAAAGAAAATACCACAATCAACCAGGCACAACATGTCACCAGGATTCCGGGATCATCACACACACACACACACACACATTAGCAAAAAAAGCACATCTATTTTAGGCGTTTAAGCAGAAGCTTCCAACGCCCTAATTTAGCAGACCATCTAAGATCTTGTACACATATTTATAGACAGGGAGAAACACACCCTCTTGCTTTGAGAGTGTGTGTGTGTGTGTGTTTGATTAATCTAGTTCATTCAATTTCTCAGAGAGTGGGTGTGTAGTAGAATCAGGGACTTACTGAAGTTTTATCTATGTGCGTAAATCCTGAAATCCCCACTATGATGGCAACATTTTGCCTTGTCCCTATAAGGACAAATATATGTTTTTCAATAAGGTTCTATTTGTAAGGTTAGAATTGGAGTTATTATATAGTTATTATAGAGCTTCCCCTCTGCATCAATGAGTGAATTGTGGTGATGCAGATGTAGTACAACAGTAAAACTGGGGCTCCAACCAATACAGGATAACTATCTGAAACAATGCCTGACCAAAGCCTACAGTATTTAAAGGCCCCATCATACCAGAGCCTATAGTGCTGTTGGCCCCATCATACCAGAGCCTATAGTGCTGTTGGCCCCATCATATCAGAGCCTATAGTGCTGTTGGCCCCATCATACCAGAGCCTATAGTGCTGTTGGCCCCATCATACCAGAGCCTATAGTGCTGTTGGCCCCACCATACCAGAGCCTATAGTGCTGTTGGCCCCATCATATCAGAGCCTATAGTGCTGTTGGCCCCATCATACCAGAGCCTATAGTGCTGTTGGCCCCATCATACCAGAGCCTATAGTGCTGTTGGCCCCATCATACCAGAGACTAGTGCTGTTGCTTTGAATATCAGTTGAACAGGGAATGTACTAAAGCACATAGGGTCTCATACTAACAGGTTCTGTTTCTATCCGTAAACCATGAGACAGCTGAACAACTGACCTGTCTAACCTCATGCAGTCATACTGCTTTACCCCGCATAGATGCAATCACTCACACACTCACCCATATTGGTACCTGATGTAAACAGTCATGTAATACTTGTGCTGATACTGTAATTCAACAAAACAAAGTCACATATTTTATTTTCTTAAGTTTAAGAAGCTTGTTAAGTTTAAGTTTATTTTAATTTAATCATCAGCAGTCACTGTGGTGTAAAAAAAGATTGATTACCCAAAGTTGTCACTATTAGCTGAGCGATAATAAACATGCCTTATTTGACGAAAAAAGTTTATCAAGTGTAGAAGTAATGAACTTTTCTGTCCCGCAAGCTCTGGAGTTACTGACACAAACCATCAGATTCAGGGTAAATAAGGGTTATTTTCACTGGTTGACTCCAACAGATCAGAGTCAATAAAAAGGTTGATCTTCCCATCCTTAATGACACAACAGTTGTGTGGGATGTTCCATTGTAAAACTAAATTGTGGATTTAATGCGGTATAGTCTGAGGACAGTCAGGACAGCCACATCATTAATTCGTACACTATTAGAGACATAATTTAGTACACAAATAATTGTCTGGATGAAAAGGTACATCAGGTTAGTCCTAACCGAGTTTGGAGAAAAAAACTGCAAAACCCAATAGGAGAGTACCAGGTTGGACAGCTCTAGACTACGGAGTACTTACTAGTAAACAGGTGTGTGGTTTATTCACCTAGCTATTACAACACGTATGCAGTTACCGTAAGTTAAGTTGGACAGCTCTAGACTACGGAGTACTTACTAGTAAACAGGTGTGTGGTTTATTCACCTAGCTATTACAACACGTATGCAGTTACCGTAAGTTAAGTTGGACAGCTCTAGACTACGGAGTACTTACTAGTAAACAGGTGTGTGGTTTATTCACCTAGCTATTACAACACGTATGCAGTTACCGTAAGTTAAGTTGGACAGCTCTAGACTACGGAGTACTTACTAGTAAACAGGTGTGTGGTTTATTCACCTAGCTATTACAACACGTATGCAGTTACCGTAAGTTAAGTTGGACAGCTCTAGACTACGGAGTACTTACTAGTAAACAGGTGTGTGGTTTATTCACCTAGCTATTACAACACGTATGCAGTTACCGTAAGTTAAGTTGGACAGCTCTAGACTACGGAGTACTTACTAGTAAACAGGTGTGTGGTTTATTCACCTAGCTATTACAACACGTATGCATAGGGGTGTGCGATATGACGATATTTAATCGTGGACTATTAAAATGTCTCCACGATTCACTTTTTCGGAAATATCGTAGAATCGCGCTCCAGTGCACGTTCAATTAGATGCAGATCTATGGCGTTTTTTCAGCTACGTATCAACATGCAATGCACGGTGCGCTAGATGTCAGCGTGTTAACACTAGAAGCGCCAACAGCCCATGCCTGCGGGCGTTGCAGTTAGTAATTAAAATAAATATATAATGTTGAAAAGCTACAGCCTCGTTCTTCCATGACTTTTCCTAAATACGTGCATTTTACCTTGTCCCGTTTTCAGAAACTGGATGCGTTTTGGTCTGATCTCGTTTTGGTCCGATCTATATTGGACACCGTTTTGGTCTGGTCTATATGAAACTGGATCCGTTTTGGTCTGGTCTATATAAAACTGGATGCGTTTTGGTCTGGTCTACATGAAACTTGACGCGTTTTGGTCTGGTCTACATGAAACTGGATATATGTAACGGATTAAGCACTGCTGTCTCGTGTGCACTCATAACATCACTAATGAACACTGTGCGCAGTGCAACCGGTTAGTATGCGTGTCCTGCTCAGGCAGACAAAAGCTGCGAGATATACATAGATAATAGATTGATTGGCTTGGTTGAATTTGAATGAACTAGAAAAAAGAGGTAGGCCTACGTTTATAAAGAAATATATGTTTTACTAAATAAACAGAACGAAAATATAAAACGAAATTGATTAATGTATCTACCGGGTAACAGCAGAATATACCCGACGGTGACCAATATACAAACTGTGTTGTAAAATACGTGTTTCATTGTCTATAGTGCCTTAGTTACTGGGCTGTAAAATACTATAATACATTTTACAAATGTAAATGATCGAATTATACACTGTAGCCTAATGTTTTTATTTCAACAGTCTGTGTTGCAATATATACGGCCAATCATGCGCAAATCATTTGATTGCGCGTCGCTTGTGATCTAAAATGTTTTAGCATTTATTACATCAAAATAGGACATACAGTTTGATGGATTTTAATTTATTCGATCTTTAGAAATTTAAATATCATAGCCTGTGCATTTTAAAATCATGGTTTTAATTTTGTATTGTATGGCTACATAAGACAATAAATAGGCTACATACTATTTTAGTAAAATGTTTTACTGCATAATTCACAATTCATTTAATTCAGGATGATAACACAGTAGATCATCTGATGCTGTAGATGGATGGCAGGTTACACAGTGAATGGATGGTGAAGCTGCGGATGAGAATGAAGGTGCTTCTTTGCACCATTGCACTTCCTTTAAATATACACGTGATTAAAATATGCTACTTTAATTTTTTTTTCCCTTTTATGTTTTGTTACCTTGTAACGCTATATTCTTTAAATGGAGATATAATTTGCTTGTATTGCAGCTCAGTAATTAGCAAAATAGTCTTAAAAAGCAACATGAAAAACAATCGTGATAAAATCGTGAATCGTGATTTTTCCTGAAAAAATCGTGATATGATATTTTTCCCATATCGCCCACCCCTACGTATGCAGTTACCGTAAGTTAAGTTGGACAGCTCTAGACTACGGAGTACTTACTCGTAAACAGGTGTGTGGTTTATTCACCTAGCTATTACAACACGTATGCAGTTACCGTAAGTTGTGATAAATAGGAGCGTCTGTGAAATGACTAACATGTTAAATGTGTTGTTTTCAGCCAACCGATCTATATCCACAGAGTCCGTAAGCAGACACACACACACACACACACACACACACATACAACATGACTCCCCCATCTGACAAGACATCCACCATTCAGTCAAACAGACAGTCACAAAGCCAACAGCTCATGGATTCCTCATACTGTCATTATGACTAATTATAAGCACTCTTAAGGCTGTAATTACCGAGCCTTGCCAATACGAACACAGATTAGTGCTGGATTTAGAGTGCCAGGTCTAAGATGAGCAAATAACACTAACACATACATTATGCAACAGTGAAAATGTATGTTTGTGTGTATTTGTGCGCGTGTTTGAAGACATTGGCTTTGTAATATAACAGTGTAGATACATCAGTTCAAAAGTTCTGCTATTATACAGCGTGTGAACAGAATAATGAAAACACCTAGACACACGTGTATTAAGATACTGCATCATTCTTTAAGAATACATTTTATGATACCTTTGAGACATTCTATCCTGTTAAGGACCCATCCATTCCTGCAGGTCGGCTTGACTTGCAGCCATCTTTTTTTTAACCGATAACATTTGTCCATATCTGACATTTTTAAAACTGTTCCCTGCTGAGACATTTAATAAAATTGCAGTTTTTCTGAGAAATGCACCTGCGATTCATCCACAAACTATTTGGCCTATGTGGAACTTTGTTACGTATGTTGCGTGGAAAATGTAAATACCCAAATGGTAATTGTCAGACCTATATTACAGCTGACATGTCTACTGCTATTTGGTTTCCAGCCTAATGTGACATCTGCAGCTAAGTTTGTAATCGCATAAGAGCTATTTCAAAGTAACAGACCTTTCAAATGTGGTGTTTCCCTTATTTTGTCCAGCCCCTGTTTCCTGTGTGCCTGTGTTTATCATTCTCTGGTGGTTGACTGACTGCACTTTGGATGACTGCAACAGGCTCTGAACACAGAAGTGATCTTTGCAGTTAACTGCTCAGGTCAGGTCACTGTTGACTGTCACACTGTCCCCAGACCACTTTAATGCAATTCATTAATAAAAAGGAGACGCTAAAACCAAACGTGGTTTGTGAGGATTCCATTCTTGTGTTCCCAGGGGGAACGTTAATGCCACACGCTAGCTTGAAACCACCACACAGAGGTGAAGCACTACTGATGCACACTCACACTGATGCACACTCACACTGATGCACACTCACACTGATGCACACTCACACTGATGCACACTCACACTGATGCACACTCACACTGATGCACACTAACACTGATGCACACTCACACTGATGCACACTCACACTGATGCACACTCACACTGATGCACACTAACACTGATGCACACTCACACTGATGCACACTCACACTGATGAACACTCACACTAATGCACACTAACACTGATGCACACTCACACTGATGCACACTCACACAAAACAGGGTGTGTACTCTTCACCTGGTACATGATACAACCGTACTGTGAATACTTCTGACATGTTCAGTAAGTAAATAACGGGTATGGAGACAAAACACTGGTCAACGATACCTTATATATCGTAACTATGGTTACCATTGCTCACCATCGTTTTCCATACTCGATTCAATTAATTGGGACAGTTGAAGTCAGAGGTTTACAAAAACCCGCCAGTTGGTCAGATGTTTACATGTACAAAATAGTCAGGTCCTGGGGTCTGGGAGATTATTGTAAAAGCGGTGCTTTTAAGTTCGGTTTTCAGCCTCTCCTTTGTTGTTTTATGTTTGGTTGTTTAAGTTTTGGTAAAAAGAAAAGGAAAAAGAAATGTACACCGCCCTGAACGCCTTGTGTCCTTCACTTCAGACGTGAAATATTCGGTAGCATTGCTTTTAAGTTGTTTGACTTGGGTCAAACGTTTTGAGTTGCCTTTCACATGCTTCCTATAACAGGTTGGGTGAATATAGGCCTGTTCCTCCTGACATAACTGATGTAACCGAGTCTGGTTTGTAAGACTCCTTGTTACACATACTTTTTAATTTAATTTGAACACTTTTTAACAACCAAAACATGTAGTGTAGGGTTGAGGTCTTTGTTGTTTTTAAGCCATTTTGCCACAACTTTGGAAGTATGCTTGGGGCTATTGTCTATTTGGAAGACCCATTTGCGACTAAGCTTTAATTTTCTGATGATGTCTTGAGACGTAGCTTCAAAATATCAAAACAATGTTTCTTCCTAATGACTCCATCTATTTTGTGAAGTGCACCAGTCCTTTATGCCACAAAGCACCCCAACAACATGATGCTGCCACCCACATGCTTCACGGTTGGGATGGTGTTCTTCGGCCTGAAAGCCACCCCCTTTTCCTCCAAACATAACAATGGTCTAAATTGCCAAACAGTTCTTTTTTCAAATGGTATGATCTTTGATCCATTGCGAAGTCAGTCTTTTTAGGCGGATTTGGAGCAGTGGGTTTTTCCACGAGGACAAAAATTCAGGTTATGTTGATATCGTATCCAGCATCTTCACACAGGGTTTCTGCAGGTATCAGCCAATCTCATTTAATGCTTTTTCATGCCCTTTTTCATGCCACTTTAAACTAATTTCATGCCCTTGTCCAACTGCAGATACTTTAACACACAAATTGTGAGCATTTGACAATGCTATTTTTTAACTGTCAGATGGCTCACAAGAAGGTTTACAGTCATTTAACGCAACACAAAGTGCTTCACAAAATAATAACACAACAGAAATACTAATATTTAAAACACTGTTCACCGAGCAGCTCGTGTCTCTGCCACGTGGATCTCAAAACAACATGCACTGATAATTAAAGTAATGAAGCTATACGGGTTACGGCAGTAGGCAGATTCGACAAAATCATGTCAACCCCCTGTCCTCCCCACCACCCCATTCCCACACACTCGCTGCAAAATGCCTCTCCGGGTTTACCATCGACACCAGGGCCTGAATTTCGTTAGGTGGGTCACATGGGGGGGTCTAAATATTATGGAGGAGAGAATAACTTCTGATGCATCTATCTAATTTAATCATCTTCATTTATTCATATCTAAACATTTGTGTGCATGAATTGTGCATTTCCAGTTGTGCCACATGTGGGTGGCCCCTGCAGACTATCTGAATGTGGTTACAGGTTAATAGGTCACTGCTCAAAAAACTATTAAGATTTCCAGTATTTAAATGTATTTTTTTTTATGTATGTTTTAAATGTTTTATTTTGAAAAACCAAATTACGTGCAACATGTGAAAGACCTTAAGTAAATTGAGGTTTCGAAGTGATTTCACAAAAAAATGATTTTTACAGTTTTTAAATGTTTATTAAACGTCTCTTACACCATTTCCAAAATGTAGGTGTACTCTATAAAACAATCTGACAGTGGTTTGAAGTTTCAAGGCCAAATGGTTAAAGAGCTACTGAATTCATAACTTTAAGACGTACTTTATTGACGGTCCCTAACTATAAGCACACGGAGGTTTCTATCCGTCTATATCACCGGGTGTAGTGTGGCTGCTTGCGGGAAAACCGGACCTGATCTCGGGCTCCGAATATCCGTTGAATATCCAATATCCAACCAACTTTACCTCGGTCTGAGATGAAGCAAATATATTTGTGCGGGAATTTCTCGCACTATAAAAACTAACCTTGCGGGAATGGTTTAAATTATGCGCAATCCCCGCAATCCCGCACCGAAATTCAAGCCCCGGACGGGCTTTACCAGGTTCTGAATAGTTCATCCTCCAACCACTTCTGCTGAAACTTGAATTTTCCCATTTTTCCATCATTAGATATTTCCTCCATTCTTTCACCACAGCACACACTCACTCACTCACTCACTCACTCACTTGATAGACAGCAGACTCACTCTCACAGCACCTTCCATTACTAGCATCAGGTGTCGCGACTTCGTGCACCAGTTGTACAAAACAGCCAATTAAAAGGTTCCGCCTTTCAACCATTACGCTATACTTCCGATCAAAATTAGATTTAGATGTTTATATAGTCAAAATAAATCATGAAAAACAATGTTTTTATTCCATCAAGTTTACATAATTTTTAATGCCTTTGAACATCGAAGTTCATGCTTTTTCATGCCAATTAATGCCTGAATTTTCACAAAATCTATTTAATGACTTTTCATGCTTTTTAATGACCCGCGGAAACCCTGTCACAAGAACTTATGCTGTTGATCTGGGATTAATGTACACTTTAATCCCAGTGTACATTAATCCCATCTCCTTTCTGTGCGGTATTACGACTGTGTGGTCTCATGGTGTTTATACTTGAGTACTAGTGTTTGTACTAATCAAGGTGCTCCATAGGACCTTTGACGTTTTGGTTGATTTCTTTTGAATTTCTCATGATGTCAAGCTAAGAGGCACTGAGTTTGAAGATAGTCCTTGAAATACAGCCACAGGTACAACTCAAATGATGTCAAATCTGACTATGACTTCTCTTGAGAATTAAGCTGTTTAACAGCACAGTCAACTCAGTGTATGTTAACATATAACCCACTGGAATTGCGATATAGTGAATGTTAGGTGAAATAATATGTTTAGAAACAATTGTATGTGTGTAATGCACAAAGTATATGTCCTAACCAACTCTGTAGTTTGTGAACATAAAAATAGGTTGAATGGTTAAAAAAATTGTTTTAATGACTTCAACCTAAGTGTATGTAAACCACTGACTTCAACTGTAAGTCGATTGCTATAATTCTGAATGGGTTAATAGGTTAGGAAATATTTGAATATATCTGGTAAGTACATTTTGCCAGTACATGATTGAACATGGGTCTTTTTACTGTGCAACTATTGTAAACACGATTACAAAATGGAAAGATTGTCCTTTGTAAGCATTCTAAATATCTGAAGATACATAGTAAACATGCTTACAATTTGTAGTGCGTCAAGATGTTGTTAGACATTGTTTGTTGCAAAAGAATAAAGGTAATTACAGACAAGAGCCTGTGCTAGTCCCTAGTCTAGGCCACGCATGTGTTAATATAGTACAAATGAGGACTGTGATTCTGGGCCAGGTCCGTCTGGATGAGGCTAATGGAAATGCTACATAATCTGGATCACGGCCAGTAAACTAGGCCAAACACATCTTGATGGCTTTTCAAGAGTTGTGGCAAAACTGTAGGAGTGTATGCAAACATGTGTGTGCAAGTAAGTATTGATATAAGTGGATGTAAGTGTGTGCGTGTGTGTGTGTGTGTGTGTGTGTGTGTGTGTGTGTGTGTGTGTGTGTGTGTGTTTTGTGCATGTTATACAGATCAGAATTAGCCAGACAAGATAATGGCTTGTTCACAGTGAGCCAAACTGTGTGCCAAATTGACAAGTTCAACACAATATCAGCCTACAATACTGCACATTCATCATACATCTACACAATGCTATTTTTGGTTTACATGTTTGGAACAGAATAGAATAGAATAGAATAGTTACACACAGTAACTAGTGACACAACAAGTATACACAGTGGAATGACGTCTCTAGCATATTTATACACTAAAACTGTAGACATTAAAACAGGGGAGGAAATGCCTTCAAAGGAAGTGTGATAAGCTGATCTCAGATATGTGGTTTACAGCCAATACAAGCCTGACTAAAGAGTGTGGGGCATTAGGAGAGATCTACAGCGTAGAGAGACTCACATTCTCACCTGTCAGGTATTACAAAAAAACGGTTTTAGGCACTGTTGACCTCTCCCCCGATCTAGTCACTGCCCACAGGTCACATGCTTTTCACATACTCTATAACAACTGCTGATGTAAGAAACATTTGAAAAATGTATTAGATTCAGGTAGAGCCAGACACACCCCTGGTCTCTCTCCTGACCAATCGGGTGAGCTTAGGGACTTGACCCTCTGTCCAATAAACCCCTGCATGCAGTTTCTTATTAGCAGGGATGTTTGTGAGTCTTTGGAGGAAGCAATGTTAACTTTGGATGAGAGTTCAACAGCATTCAAGATGTTCTGGTGAATACATCTGGTGAAAACATCTGGATAAACGTGGCTTTAGTTGGTGTGATCCAAGGGCTTGGATGTTACAGTTGGGATTTATTCCCACTAAACAAGGGAACAAATAGATAGTATTGTTTGTTGTACTGTAACTTGGAATTAACCGTTCTACGTTTGAAACTGTTACTGAGAGATTCTGAAAGAAGACAAGTTCCGATCTGAAATAAGAGACTAGTGGAGTTCACAGTAGAGCAGTACGTGTTCAGACCCAGATAACGGGTGTGTGTTCAGACCCAGATAACGGGTGTGTGTTCAGACCCAGATAACGGGTGTGTGTTCAGAACCAGATAACGGGTGTGTGTTCAGACCCAGATAACGGGTGTGTGTTCAGACCCAGATAACGGGTGTGTGTTCAGACCCAGATAACGGGTGTGTGTTCAGACCCAGATAACGGGTGTGTGTTCAGACCCAGATAACGGGTGTGTGTTCAGAACCAGGTGATAACGGGTGTGTGTTCAGACCCAGATAACGGGTGTGTGTGTTCAGACCAAGATAACGGGTGTGTGTTCAGAACCAGATAACGGGTGTGTGTTCAGACCCAGATAACGGGTGTGTGTTCAGACCCAGATAACGGGTGTGTGTTCAGACCCAGATAACGGGTGTGTGTTCAGACCCAGATAACGGGTGTGTGTTCAGAACCAGATAACGGGTGTGTGTTCAGAACCAGGTGATAACGGGTGTGTGTGTTCAGACCCAGATAACGGGTGTGTGTTCAGAACCAGGTGATAACGGTTGTGTGTTCAGACCCAGATAACGGGTGTGTGTTCAGAACCAGATAACGGGTGTGTGTTCAGACCCAGATAACGGGTGTGTGTTCAGACCCAGATAACGGGTGTGTGTGTTCAGACCCAGATAACGGGTGTGTGTGTTCAGACCCAGATAACGGGTGTGTGTTCAGACCCAGATAACGGGTGTGTGTTCAGACCCAGATAACGGGTGTGTGTGTTCAGACCCAGATAACGGGTGTGTGTTCAGACCCAGATAACGGGTGTGTGTTCAAGGTTCAAGGGTGTTTATTTGTCATTACAATAACGAGTTATGCAATGAAATTCTTAGATCCTGCCCTCCCCAACATTGCAATACAATAATAAAAATTAAGAATAGAAATGTAAGACCTATCTAAGAAATATACATCATATACATCATATAACACTACAATTGTAAAAAATAAAAATCCTAGGTATCTATAGCTATGTACAGTTATGGTAGAGTGGTCATATAAATAATTGTCCGTGATAGCTAGGTAGCTATTTTAAAGTGTCAAGTGGCAGTATAAAGTGGCAGATGTGCATGAGGTGATGGATGGAGGGAAGGGAATTAGGAGTTGTGTATCCTAACGGCCAGTGGGAAAAAGCTGTCTCTGAACCTGCTGGTCTTGGTCTGGACGCTTCTGAGCCTTCTGCCCGACGGCAGCTTGCTGAACAGTCCATGTCCTGGGTGACTAGGATCTGAAATGATCCGCTTGGTTCGTCTCTTGCACCTCAGGGTGTGGAGATCCTGCATGGATGGCAGGTCAGTCCCCGTGATGCGCTCTGCTGTTTTTATAACCCTCTGTAGTGCCTTACGGTCGAGGGAGGTACAACTGCCGTACCATGCGGTGACACATCTGGTCAGGATACTCTCAATAGTGCACCTGTAGAAGTTGGACAGTATCCTTGCGTTCATGCCGAATCTCCTCAGCCGTCGGATGAAGAAGAGCCGTTTCCTGGCCTCCTTGACCACAGTGTTGGAGTGGAGAGACCAGGTCAGGTCATCGCTCATGTTGACCCCCAGGAACTTGATGTTGTTGACTCACTCGACTGCAGACCCGTTGATGAGAATGGGTGTGTGATCTCCTCGTTGCTTCTTCCTTTAGTCCACAATCATCTCCTTAGTCTTCTCCTTAGTCAGAACCAGATAACGGGTGTGTGTTCAGAACCAGATAACGGGTGTGTGTTCAGAACCAGATAACGGGTGTGTGTTCAGAACCAGATAACGGGTGTGTGTTCAGTGTGTGTGTGTTGTATGTGTGTGTGTGTGTGTGTGTGTTGTATAAGTGTGTGTGTATGTTTGTGTTATATGTGTGTGTGTGTGTGTGTGTTGTATAAGTGTGTGTGTGTGTGTGTGTGTTGTATGTGTGTGTGTTGTGTGTGTTGTATGTGTGTGTGCTTGCCTTTAAGCACACATGTGTACCTGCTGTGAACATCATTTTCCGACTGAGGTGGCAGTTTGACATGTGAGGTTTGCTTTCCGCAGGGAAGGACCACATTCCAAAAGAAATGGCCCAGAATTCCCCCGCGCCGAGCCTGCACTCCATACCAGAACAAGAAAGTACTGTCCATTTACTATTAAGCTGGGTAAATATTATAATTCTCCAGCATTGATTACATCATTATCCACCCCAGCCTACTCATATATATATATATATTTTTTGAGTGCATGGATTGGCAACTGTCCCAAATGGATGGGACAGCCATGAGCCCAGAGGTGGCTAAACAAATTGCCCGGGGAAGGGATGTATGATTTAAACATTGACTTTAGGTGTTGTAAGAGGACCAGGGCCTGGAAGTGGATTCAAGCTTCAACTAGAAGCCAGTTTAGAGTGCCAATACGCGGGTGACATGGGAGAGTTTAGAAAGGTTAAACACCAGACAGGCTGCTCTGTAAATGAGTTGCAGGGGTTCAGTTGCACGTGATTTGCAGTAATCCAGATGTGAGGTGAAAGGTAACTGAATATGTACCTGTGGATGTGAACAAACCTTCTGGTTCACCCTGGATGCTCTATGAGCAGAACCTTCTGGTTCTATTTATAGAGATATCCTTGCCTTGGGGCATACACAGTTACAGTTAGTAAGCATCCCAAATGATAAAGCTGTGGTTCAGCTGGGTTTGTTAAATGTTTCTCCAACATTCCTTTGTGGTCTGACTCTGCCCGCCTGACGTGATCCAGTAGTGACACAACCAAGTACTCAGACTACTCAGTTGATTAGGAGATCTGGCGTTAGTAATGTTCTGACCAAGCTACTAAGCAACAAAACATTTGTGTTTTAAGATAAACACAGGCTGGCTATGTGTGTGTGTGTGTGTGTGTTTGTGTGTGTGTGTGTGTGTGTCTGCTTGACGTGCGTGTATCAACAGCGGTTGGCTCAAGACACATAAGTGTTTACAGTTGTAATCATGAAAGATTATGTTTTGAAACATTATGTCATAGCAAACTTTTAAAAAAGGGAATTGGAAAAGCCTGCACTGAAACAGAGGATGACGTGTAAAAAACTAAAGGTATACTATGTTTGCTAGCAGCCATAGATTAGAATGAGTTGTGCCAACAGCCCAACTGGAGAAGAAAAAGGACAAGAAATAAGTAGAGTTGGTAGCACACAGTGGTAAAACAGTCCTAGGTAAGAAATTCAAAGACAAAGAGAAAAAAGTTTGAGCTATTTTATTTACTAATAATAGCTTCTACAGTATTTTCTGAATTGTCTCACAAATGAATGTCACATGTGTGGTGAGTTTTGTTGCACACAGGGAGTTTAGTGGGGTGCACTTCCTCTGTTCCGGTGATTGTTTTCAATCTAGGTATAGTTAGCAATTAGCTGGGATATTTAAATCACTGGAGAATCTCACCACCTTGCTGGATTTATATTAAAAACCCACAAACGTGATTATTCGACTTAGACGGAAAGTACATTTTTGCCTGTGTGTGTGTGACAGCAAGAAAGATCAAGGGTAGGAGAAAGAAGGAAGGATAGAGTATGAAAGAGAGATTTGAGTTTTGAAATTTCTTAATCACTAGTTCTATTTTGTGCTTTGGCAACGGTTAAAACATTGTGCCAATAAAGCAAACTGAAAAACACAGTGTGTGACACAGAAAAATTCCAGAGAGATCTACAGTGAGAGTGAGGCAAGGTTTCAGAGAAAAGGAAGTGGACAAGCAGTCATCCTTATACCACCGAGCGTTGAGCCAGTAACAGCGTGTGTATGGAGAAAACAGCTTTCAGACTAAACACAGGGGCAATACCAGTGGCCAAAGAACAGGTCTGCTGCTAAATCCAACAAGAACCTCAGCCAGCAATGTCTCTTGGCTAAAGCCTGTAACAAAGAATGAAAATACTACATCACATTGGAAGCCAGAGCTTGAGAATTTAGAGTAATTCAGAAGGTCTCTCAGTACCTGTGAACCAGCACACTATCACAGATTTAGCTTTTAAAAAATGCATAACATGAACACGGGAAAAGCATTAATGTGTGTACGTGACACAATTTTCTTAAGGCTAAAATCTATGTACACCACACAATTGTTTTAGGTCTGCGCGAAAGGAAAGAAATGCGTGTGATATATGTTAGATAAGGGGTTGATGTATTTTAGAGGTAGGAATGAGGGAATGGCAAACTGGTCTAGAACTTCACATTTCCTCATTTCATAACATTCTTGAGTTCATGGAAAGTTTCTTAATGCCGTTAAACAATGTTTCTTTAATCTCAGCGGAGGGTTCTGCTTCATTAGCGGGCAGCTTGGATTACACACACACACACACACACACACACGCTCCTATTCAAACACACATTCGAGACCCCAAGCACCTTACATGCTTTTCATTCACTGTTGAGAACGCTCTGTAAAATGAAAATCATTGCTTGAATAGGATGGATCTTTTTCTATTATCCAACCCCTTGATGCATTCAAACACCCATTCAACAGGCTTGTGTTTAGGGTAATCTGACAAACACAGTCTGGTGAGCTCAAGCCATATCAACTGACAAGGACAGACTGCAACGCATCATCTGCACTGCAGAGCGGATAATAGGATGTAAGCTGCCGTCTCTTAAGGACCTGTTCAAAGTCAGGTCACTGAGGCGGGCAGCAAAGATTGAGACAGACTCCTCCCATCCGGGAAACTGACTAGTCAGAACCCTCCCCTCTGGCAGACGGCTGAGCTCTATCAAGACCAAAACATCTTGCCTCAAGAACAGCTTCTTCTCCACAGAGGCGAGTCTAAGGAACATGCCTCTTGCGAACTGCCCCACCACCCCACAACCCCCCTTGCCAGTATCAGCTCTGATACAATAGACATTGATGGACATCATTAACTAGAACTGGACAATGCTCTTATTTGCACAACTCTATATACAAATACATATCACTCTACATACTGCTCTATGCACATTATGAAATCTGCTCTCACATCTTGACATATCGCTCTACATACTGCTCTATGCACATTATGAAATCTGCTCTCACATCTAGACATATCGCTCTACATACTGCTCTATGCACATTATGAAATCTGCTCTCACATCTAGACATATCGCTCTACATACTGCTCTATACACATTATGAAATCTGCTCTCACATCTAGACATATCACTCTACATACTGCTCTATGCACATTATGATATCTGCTCTCACATCTAGACATATCGCTCTACATACTGCTCTATGCACATTATGAAATCTGCTCTCACATCTAGACATATCACTCTACATACTGCTCTATGCACATTATGATATCTGCTCTCACATCTAGACACATCGCTCTACATACTGCTCTATACACATTATGATATCTGCTCTCACATCTAGACATATCGCTCTACATACTGCTCTATGCACATTATGAAATCTGCTCTCACATCTAGACATATCGCTCTACATACTGCTCTATGCATATTATGAAATCTGCTCTCACATCTAGACATATCGCTCTACATACTGCTCTATGCACATTATGAAATCTGCTCTCACATCTAGACATTGATCCACACACACTAAATATGTATCCATTACTTAAACCACTAGGCTGGGTATCTTGATGTGTGTTTTTTTGAGGTCCTACAGACAGTGGTCCCGGTCAGTAGTGGTGAGGTCCTACAGACAGTGGTCCCGGTCAGTAGTGGTGAGGTCCTACAGACAGTGGTCCTGGTCACTAGTGGTGAGGTTCTACAGACAGTGGTCCTGGTCAGTAATGGTGAGGTCCTACAGACAATGTTCCTGGTCAGTAATGGTGAGGTCCTACAGACAGTGGTCCTGGTCAGTAGTGGTGAGGTCCTACAGACAGTGGTCCTGGTCAGTAGTGGTGAGGTCCTACAGACAGTGGTCTTGGTCAGTAGTTGTGAGGTCCTACAGACAGTGGTCCCGGTCACTAGTGGTGAGGTCCTACAGACAGTGGTCCTGGTCAGTAGTTGTGAGGTCCTACAGACAGTGGTCCCGGTCACTAGTGGTGAGGTCCTACAGACAGTGGTCCTGGTCACTAGTGGTGAGGTCTTACAGACAGTGGTCCTGGTCACTAGTGGTGAGGTCCTACAGACAGTGATCCTGGTCACTAGTGGTGAGGTCCTACAGACAGTGGTCCTGGTCACTAGTGGTGAGGTCCTACAGACAGTGGTCCTGGTCACTAGTGGTGAGGTCCTACAGACAGTGGTCCTGGTCAGTAGTGGTGAGGTTCTACAGACAGTGGTCCTGGTCACTAGTGGTAAGGTCCTACAGACAGTGGTCCTGGTCACTAGTGGTGAGGTCCTACAGACAGTGGTCCTGGTCAGTAGTGGTGAGGTTCTACAGACAGTGGTCCTGGTCAGTAGTGGTGAGGTTCTACAGACAGTGGTCCTGGTCACTAGTGGTGAGGTCCTACAGACAGTGGTCCTGGTCACTAGTGGTGAGGTCCTACAGACCGTGGTCCTGGTCACTAGTGGTGAGGTCCTACAGACAGTGGTCCTGGTCAGTAGTGGTGAGGTTCTACAGACAGTGGTCCTGGTCACTAGTGGTGAGGTCCTACAGACAGTGGTCCTGGTCACTAGTGGTGAGGTCCTACAGACAGTGATCCTGGTCACTAGTGGTGAGGTCCTACAGACAGTGGTCCTAGTCACTAGTGGTGAGGTCCTACAGACAGTGGTCCTGGTCACTAGTGGTGAGGTCCTACAGACAGTGGTCCTGGTCAGTAGTGGTGAGGTTCTACAGACAGTGGTCCTGGTCACTAGTGGTGAGGTCCTACAGACAGTGGTCCTGGTCACTAGTGGTGAGGTCCTACAGACAGTGGTCCTGGTCAGTAGTGTTGAGGTTCTACAGACAGTGGTCCTGGTCACCAGTGGTGAGGTCCTACAGACAGTGGTCCTGGTCAGTAGTGGTGAGGTCCTACCAACAGTGGTCCTGGTCACTAGTGGTGAGGTCCTACAGACAGTGGTCCTGGTCACTAGTGGTGAGGTCCTACAGACAGTGGTCCTGGTCAGTAGTGGTGAGGTCCTACAGACAGTGGTCCTGGTCACTAGTGGTGAGGTCCTACAGACAGTGGTCCTGGTCACTAGTGGTGAGGTCCTACAGACAGTGGTCGAGGAGGGAGAAACCACAACACAGAGACCAAAGATTGATACACAAAAGCAACAAAGGCTTGTTATGATGGTTACAGGAGGAATGTGTCACAAGACCCAGTGACTTGCTGCTAATGTCTGGGTGCCAGATGCCACAGGACAACTGCAGGGGTCTTGTAGAGTCCATGGTGTATCGGCGCTGATTTGGCACCACATGGAGGACCATCACGAGTTCATTCACTGCAATGTTTTGGCTCACCAGTAAAGTTCATTACACATCAGGAGTGAAGCAAATAAACAACACAAAAAAGCCATATCTTTGTGAGTGAATGTTTCACACAAAAACGATATACATCAGGCAAAACATAATCATTGTTAATTTGTCTACTCAATAGCAAAGGAAAATGCCTATTAGAGCGATTATTAGGGCAATTATATTTTACCTCAGACCAACTGCTAGGCGCTCTGCTAGTGCATTTTACCCCACTGGCTTGTGACAATGGGTAGCCTGTGTAAATACGTAGGTCCTGCTCAACCGTTACTGGACAAGAAAAAATGTCCCTGCAGAAATCGACCTTGAAGCGAATAAAATAAAGTTTGCGTTCAATGTACAAGGTACAATCGACAAGATGGGAATTCAACTTATTTTACATCTTTATTTTCGTTTGGCTTATTTGTTTCGCTCCCGGTGTGTAATGGCTTTAAATTAGCTATACATCCATTGCTCTATAAATGAAGAACTAATTGGTGTAGCTATGGTACAGATGCATTATAAAGGAGATGAAGTGCAGGTCTACTGATATATTCTCTCAAACCATTTTGATGCATTTCAACAGAAGTACTGTAGCTAATGAATGTGACCAAATGTATTTTCATGTGTTCAAACTACTGCTCTTTTAGCAAAAACTCTGGTCTGCAGTCCAATAAAAAGTTCAACTTCCTGAACCTATAGAAGCTTAAAAAGAAAACTAAAATAGAGACTTTCACGTTTCAGTGCTTTTAACACAACAGTCATCAGAACTGGCCATAATATGGTATGATTGTGGTTTTTGTACAAAAAAAATTGATATTTATACATAAAATATCACCCAACTTGTCTAAAGAATTCTGGACATTGACGTGATTGGCTAACTCACAGAGAACCAGACATAGGATTGGACAGACTAAATAAAATGTAAAAGTGCCTAGCTTTACATTTAACCAAACTAGCAACTAGTGGTTTAACAACATGGGTTGGGCATTGCTATTCTATCTGCCCCACTGTATATTTAAAGCTTGCTATTTTGGACTTTTTTCATGGACATAAAAACGAGTGTAGCAGATGGGTTTGTGGTTATCATGCCAGGCCTTCATGATAGGCAGAGACCCGAGAACAAAGTCAAACGGCGATGCTCTCACATCTATAACTGCCAAACGCTGTTTCACAAAGAATCAAGGCGTTACAGAATAAATGCTACGGAGACACATACAGGATGTTTAAGTTGAAACGAAACGGGCATCGTTAAGCTACGATAAACGCTTTGACCTGAACTAGTGTTTGACATCTCACTCTGTGTCGTTCTACACAGAACACAACCGTTCTAAGTAACGTGGCCGTTTCATGGCTACGAACAGAAGAATGTATAGCATTTTAACGAGAGCCTGGGCAAAATGAACCTTGCAAATAGCTTTTGTTACTACGACACAGATGCTATGGGACGCTAGGGGATCGTTTTAGGATGTGACTGACATTGATAAAACGAAACACTGTTAATGTGAACACTTATGGACAAGGACTCCATACTGAATGTTTGAAAGAACACGTCCAAAGCCTTTTTCAATAAAGCCGGTTAAGGCCTTTTCTATAAAGCTGCGGAGCCGTGGCTGTTTCCCTAAAGTGATGAATGATGATGACACAGCCAGCCAGGACCCACCCTGAAACCACCAGAGCCGTTGCCACCCACCCTCTAACCCACCTCCTCTATTAAAGCCACCACAACTAGGCGTCATCAGTGCCCTGGCAACCCTAGAATACAGCACACAGTAAGTGGGCCAAGCTCTGATCCGTACCACACTACCATCTGCGCTCCACCACCGAATCCCATACAAAGAGTTTCGGGTTGTTTTAAGTAACATAAAGCAGGAAAAACGTTAAAACAGGCTACATGTTTAATGGCTCAATCCACCTAATTTTCTACTCCATAAAAACATTGTGAATAAACTGCTGCTCCAGAACGAGAGAGGATTAACGCCAAAATTGGGGGGATAAAGCCTCGAGGAGTAAGGAGAGAAGGTGTTAGAAAAAAACACCCTCAGAAAAATACCTCTTTATGGTGTGACTTCTAATTTGTGACAAAATATTTTCCGTAATTTTTTCATGTGTGGAGTCTTTTCTGGAGGCCGGTTTCTGACTTATGAAAATAGGCAGTTGAGTTTTAGATCTGGCATTCATAAAATACCACACCTAATAGTCTGGTCACCAAAGAAAACGTTGTTGGCTGAGTTGAGCCACTCTAAAGCTGAGAAGAGTGCTACCTTTTAATTTATGCTGCCGAAACTGTAAGAGAACTACGATCTGTCCAACATTTTAACAGCTGTACATCAGTGCGCTGTCAAATGTGAAAATGTATTTCATGTTTACAAGACGACTACGGCTCAAGCTGTAACCAGGAACACAGTTCCATCACCTACCGTCCATCACAACATACAGTCATAATACATAAAGGCTAAGCTCTTACACAGTTCCATCACCCACCGTCCATCACAACATACAGCCATAATACATAAAGGCTAAGCTCTTACACAGTTCCATCACACACCGTCCATCACAACATACAGCCATAATACATAAAGACTAAGCTCTTACACAGTTCCATCACCCACCGTCCATCACAACATACAGCCATAATACATAAAGACTAAGCTCTTCCTGATCAAGCAATTAACACATTTAACGGAAAAAGGATCAAAACGAGTGTTAATACTGTATTTACACCACGTTGAAGCAGTGGTCCATGATATTCCCACTGAGAGCATTAGCAACCTCCAGGGAGCAGAACCATTCAATGGGTGAGCTAATTACACCAATTAGCTAATGTTGTTGAGGCAGGCAGCAGCACATCATTTTAATCCTGTGGTTATAAAGAGAAAAAATACATCTAAAATGTAGCCATTTGTAATGCACTTAGATCAACCCGAAGTGTCTTAACAAAGTGAGTTGTCAGCGTGTGGATTTTCCTACTATTCTCTCATGGGAATCGAACCCACAACCACTAGTAGCGGGGGTGCCAAACCTTTAATTGACCAATCACTCCCTTAATAACATGACACATGTCAAGGTTTGGGTAGATTAGAAGGTAAGTGAACAATCAGTTCTCATGGTCAACATGTTGGATGCAGGTGGGAAGACCTAAGTGACTTTGACAAAGGCCAACTTGTCATGGCCTGACGACTGGGCCAGAACATCTCTGGAACAGCACGTCTGCTGCTTATGAAGCTGCACAGCCACAGACCACAGGACACCTAAAATATTGGTGTTAGATACCACAGGACACCTAAAATATTGGTGTTAGATACCACAGTACACCTAAATATTGGTGTTAGATACCACAGGACACCTAAAGTCTTGGTGTTAGATACCACAGGACACCTAAAATATTGGTGTTAGATACCACAGGATACCTAAAATATTGGTGTTAGATACCACAGGATACCTAAAATATTGGTGTTAGATACCACAGGATACCTAGAATATTGGTGTTAGATACCACAGGATACCTAAAGTATTGGTGTTAGATACCACAGGACACCTAAAGTCTTGGTGTTAGATACCACAGGATACCTAAAATATTGGTGTTAGATACCACAGGATACCTAAAATATTGGTGTTAGATACCACAGGATACCTAAAGTCTTGGTGTTAGATACCACAGGACACCTAAAGTCTTGGTGTTAGATACCACAGGATACCTAAAGTATTGGTGTTAGATACCACAGGACACCTAAAGTTTTGGTGTTAGATACCACAGGACACCTAAAGTCTTGGTGTTAGATACCACAGGACACCTAAAGTCTTGGTGTTAGATACCACAGGATACCTAAAGTCTTGGTGTTAGATACCACAGGACACCTAAAGTATTGGTGTTAGATAAAAACTCTTTTTTTTTTTAAACAGCCTATTCCATATGAAGTCAATTGCTCTGCCTCCCTGTTCTGTCTTTACACTTTAATGTTGTATTTGCTTTTTTCTGGTTGTTGTTTTTGTCCTGCTTTTAATTTATCCTTTTATGGTGTCGAGAAAAGTGCCTTTAAATAAAATGTATTATTATTATTACCTAAAGTATTGACGCCTCAGCGGGTCGACCAACGCCATATTAGGCCATCCATGGTCATAATGTTTTGGCTCGTCAGTGTACACACACACACACACACACACACACACACTAACACCTATATATCTAATATGAAAATATACAAGAATGTTGACAACCCACAATGCATAATGGGTGGGCCATTACTGTAGAGTACTTATCCGGACTGACACCTGGCTTGCTTTCTCTCTGGCAGGGACTCTGGGAGCTCCCACAGCCCAGCGCCAGTGATTTAGAAAACATTCCCGTCGTGACGACCCCTAACCACAGTTAACAAGGCAGCGCGTGCGTTAAATAACAGATAAACAAACAGAAACATGGTTACACAGTAGGGAGGGATGCAAATTGTTTTCCCAAGCTGATGAAGTTACCACAGAATATAATGAAAAACGACTTCATCCTGTGATCTCTTTTAAAAAGCTTTTTAATGAGTAGGCTCACTTGTTTAATTACAGGCGGCAGGTACGTCTCATTATCAGAAAGGTGTCTGACAGTCTTTGATGTTTCACAGGATGATGCCTTAATCTATTTTTATTTATATAACTCTTTTATAAAAACTGTAGCAGTACCTAGCAACCATAAAGTCCATGGCGCTTCAACGTTTCTCCCCATTTTACTTTACAGCCTCACTCTCAAATAAAAGAACATACTAATTTTCTTCAATCTACACACAATACCCAGTCTTGTATCTAAAGGCCTGAGAGTCGTCCCGGTGCCTTTTGACAAACTCCAAGCGTGCTCTCATTGGCCTTTTACTGTGGAGACGCTTTAGTCTGGCCACTCTACCATATGATTAGTGGAGAGCTGCAGAGATGGATGACGTTCCAGAAGGTTCTTCCATTTCCACACAGGAGCTTTGAAGCTCGGCCTCTATGGCCATTGTGTTCTTGGTCAGCTCCCTGACCATGGCTCTCTCACCCGATTGCTCCATTTGGTCGCGACACCAGCTCTAGGTAGAGTTTGGTGTTTCCAAACATCTCCCACTGGAGCCCACTATGGACCTTGAATGCTGCAGACATTTGTGAGTACCCATTCCCAGATCTGTTCCCTGGAAACAATCCTGCTTTGGAGCTTTACATACAAATCCTTCTACTTCATTACCTGTTTTTTTGCCCTGACATTTACTGACCGTTGACCCTTTTCTAAACAGGTGTGTCACCTTCAACTTTCCACTCCATGTAGGGAACAATCTGGAGACTTCCCTAGGATTGGATGCACTTGGGGTTTTAGTGTTAATGCAAATGATGGTATGCAAATATAACATGCAAAACATATGTGGGATGAATGTGTCTCTTTCTTAAGGGAGCTCTGCTATGTAATCTTAAGTTGTTAAAAACAACAAGAAGCTAGTGCTTTGTTTGACCAACAAGGATAATGTAGATTTGCTCTGTACTATTGTTTGCGACGTACACGTTTCAGCCTGAGACACTCTATCTGTACTCTATCTGTAGTTGTTCGACTTATATTAAAGTGAGAATTGTGCACGAAACAACTGAACAAGTGATTGAATCATTTCTAACCACAGCATCTATAACAAAGAAGAAATATCATGATGTTACTTCACTGCACTGGTCCATCTGGACTGGTACTGGGGCCCAATCAGAATCATTTGTAATGTTACTTCACTGCACTGGTCCAACTGGACTGGTACTGGGCCCAATCAGAATCATTTGTAATGTTACTTCACTGCACTGGTCCAACTGGACTGGTACTGGGCCCAATCAATCAGAATCATTTGTAATGTTACTTCACTGCACTGGTCCAACTGGACTGGTACTGGGGCCCAATCAGAATCATTTGTAATGTTGCTTCACTGCACTGGTCCAACTGGACTGGTACTGGGCCCAATCAGAATCATTTGTAATGTTACTTCACTGCACTGGTCCAACTGGACTGGTACTGGGCCCAATCAATCAGAATCATTTGTAATGTTGCTTCACTGCACTGGTCCAACTGGACTGGTACTGGGCCCAATCAATCAGAATCATTTGTAATGTTGCTTCACTGCACTGGTCCATCTGGACTGGTACTGGGCCCAATCAATCAGAATCATTTGTAATGTTGATTCACTGCACTGGTCCAACTGGACTGGTACTGGGCCCAATCAATCAGAATCATTTGTAATGTTGCTTCACTGCACTGGTCCAACTGGACTGGTACTGGGCCCAATCAATCAGAATCATTTGTAATGTTGCTTCACTGCACTGGTCCAACTGGACTGGTACTGGGCCCAATCAATCAGAATCATTTGTAATGTTGCTTCACTGCACTGGTCCAACTGGACTGGTACTGGGCCCAATCAATCAGAATCATTTGTAATGTTGCTTCACTGCACTGGTCCATCTGGACTGGTACTGGGCCCAATCAATCAGAATCATTTGTAATGTTGATTCACTGCACTGGTCCAACTGGACTGGTACTGGGCCCAATCAATCAGAATCATTTGTAATGTTGCTTCACTGCACTGGTCCAACTGGACTGGTACTGGGCCCAATCAATCAGAATCATTTGTAATGTTGCTTCACTGCACTGGTCCAACTGGACTGGTACTGGGCCCAATCAATCAGAATCATTTGTAATGTGGCTTCACTGCACTGGTCCAACTGGACTGGTACTGGGCCCAATCAATCAGAATCATTTGTAATGTTGCTTCACTGCACTGGTCCAACTGGACTGGTACTGGGCCCAATCAATCAGAATCATTTGTAATGTTGCTTCAACTGCACTGGTCAACTGGACTGGTACTGGGCCCAATCAATCAGAATCATTTGTAATGTTGCTTCACTGCACTGGTCCATCTGGACTGGTACTGGGCCCAATCAATCAGAATCATTTGTAATGTTGCTTCACTGCACTGGTCCAACTGGACTGGTACTGGGCCCAATCAATCAGAATCATTTGTAATGTTGCTTCACTGCACTGGTCCAACTGGACTGGTACTGGGCCCAATCAGAATCATTTGTAATGTTGCTTCACTGCACTGGTCCAACTGGACTGGTACTGGGCCCAATCAATCAGAATCATTTGTAATGTTGCTTCACTGCACTGGTCCATCTGGACTGGTACTGGGGCCCAATCAGAATCATTTCAGTCTGAAATGTCTGTAAAGACTGTTCAGGTCTGTTTAGACTCTCTAACAGAAAATGTGTCAGTCAGCAGAGTTTAAAATATTCCTTTTTTAATTGAAAAACACCCTGTTGTTTTTAATATCTTTAGACAGGAAGTGTGGAATGAGACTGTTGGTTTGTGTTAAGTGGAACCCACTGGGACATGTCAGTGCCAAAAATCACACTTATGTGACCAGCTAGCCCAACAAGGCTGCTGCTTAAGCCTGTCTATGTAGGTATGTATGTGTAACCATGTCTGACACGGGACCCCAATGTGGAGAGACCCCAATGTGGAGAGACCCTGATGTGGAGAGACACCTATGAGGAGAGACCCCTATGAGGAGAGACCCCTATGTGGAGAGACCCCTATGAGGAGATACCCCTATGAGGAGAGACCCCTATGTGGAGTGCCCCGATGTGGAGACCCCGTTGTGGAGAGACCCCTATGTAGAGAGACCCTGATGTGGAGAGACCCCAATGTGGAGAGACCCCTATGTGGAGGGACCCCTATGTAGAGGGACACCTATGTGGAGAGACCCCTATGTGGAGAGACCCCAATGTGGAAGGTCTAATGTTTTAACACTGGCCCGGTAATCTGTCCCAATCCCTGTAATGTTTTAACCCTGGCCCGGTAATCTGTCCCGATCCCTCTAATGTTTTAACCCTGGCCCGGTAATCTGTCCCGATCTTTCTAATGTTTTAACACTGGCCCGGTAATCTGTCCCGATCCCTCTAATGTTTTAACACTGGCCTGGTAATCTGTCCCGATCCCTGTCATGTTTTAACACTGGCCCGGTAATCTGTCCTGATCCCTCAAATGTTTTAACACTGGCCCGGTAATCTGTCCCGATCTTTCTAATGTTTTAACACTGGCCCGGTAATCTGTCCCGATCCCTGTCATGTTTTAACACTGGCCCGGTAATCTGTCCTGATCCCTCACATGTTTTAACACTGGCCTGGTAATCTGTCCCGATCCCTCTAATGTTTTAACACTGGACCGGTAATCTGTCCTGATCCCTCAAATGTTTTAACACTGGCCAGGTAATCTGTCCCGATCCCTATAATGTTTTAACACTGGCCCGGTAATCTGTCCCGATCCCTGTAATGTTTTAACACTGGCCCGGTAATCTGTCCCGATCCCTATAATGTTTTAACACTGGCCCGGTAATCTGTCCCGATCCCTGTAATGTTTTAACACTGGCCCGGTAATCTGTCCCGATCCCTCTAATGTTTTAACACTGGCCCGGTAATCTGTCCAGATCCCTCTAATGTTTTAACACTGGCCCGGTAATCTGTCCAGATCCCTCTAATGTTTTTACACTGGCCTGGTAATCTGTCCCGATCCCTGTAATGTTTTAACACTGGCCCGGTAATCTGTCCCGATCCCTATAATGTTTTAACACAGGCCCAGTAATCTGTCCCGATCTACGTTTGTTAGACATTTGTCTCTCTACTGCGTGTACTGAACAGTTCTTTGGCAAATTGTCCTAATTACTGTCCATAAAAATGACAACTCAATCTAAACAGCACCTTTATTTTGGTCTCTAAATGTCCCGGCATGTATAAGCGCCGCTGGCGTACATACCTTAGAGTGGGGGCGGTACTGTGGTGGCTCCCTGTCAGGTTCTATAGAACTTATTGAATTCAAGGGGGATTCTGAGGCTCTGTTCAGTATGTATGTGTGTGTGTGTGTGTTTGTGTTTGCATGTTAATATAAGGGAGAGAGAGAGTAGAGACGGCAGTAAATCTGAGTCTGGGGCCAACCTGTACTCAATATGTTGAATGACACCCACAAACCCTACCCCATGACTGACCCAAACAAAACCGGGCCTGTTCATTCAACAGTACCGCTACGTGAGAGAGACACACAGACCCACACACACACAGGACTCCACCAGGAATCCTCACCTTCTCGACACAGCGCGGCCAAAAGTAACACGGGCAATTGAAGCTAAATAAATCCTCCGGATCACTCGACTCCCATAAAAGCCCGGTGGGCAGCCTGTCACTCTGGGTTCCTGAAGTACAACCAGACAAGAATGCATTATGGGCCAGAGATTTCCTGGTTTTACTGTGAATTCCGGCCTGGGGGGTGGGAGTGTCAGACTGTCCCTGTCACACCTCCACTGATTCACATCTGTTCAACAGGAAGGAATACAAGGAACCTACACGGTTTAGTTTTATTTTCTACATTTGGTTTCTCGGGCGTTATATTGGCATTTATTATTTCCTCATCAATGTATATTTTATTGTTGCCCGATTTGGCATTGCTTAATTACACATGATCCTCATAAAATAAAGCAACTTTGGGATAAGAAATAGATAGACAGGAGACGGGGGGAGCGAGAGAGACGAGACCAAGAGAACAACGGAAAAGAAAGACATCCAGTAATAAGAAATAAGAGAACAGAGGGAAAGGCATATAAAAGAGACTTCTACTATCATGGGACAGAAACATAGAAGCAGCAAAAGAGATTAGATGTGGGAAAGAGATACAGTTATACAGTCATACAGTTATTACAATTACATCATGATCATTCTCACTTGGATTCTCCACCCTCTCTGTCCATATAGAGACCAACCTCCACCCTCTCCTTCTATCTATGTAGAGACCAACCTCTAAACCCACTTTACCACCACCAGACCACATCCAAACCATCACATTGCCACCACCATGCCTGACAGACGTGTCAATCACTCCTCCAGCATCTTTTTACTTTGGCCTCTGTCTTGAATGTTCTTCTTTGTGATCCGAACAAACACCTCTTCCATTTGTCAGTCCATAACACTTTTTTCCAATCTTCCTCTGTCCAATGTCTGTCTCCTTTTGTCCATCAATCTTTTTTTATTGGCCAGTTTGAAAAAAATGCTTTTTCTTCTCCTAGAAGGCCAGGGTCCCTGAGTCGCCTGTTCAACGTTGATCTTGAGATTGGTTATTTAAAAAAGCTGCATGTTGAGCCCCTGTGATACGTCTGTTTCTCAAACAAGAACGTCTAGCTCAGTTGTGCACCGGGGCCTCCCAGTCCTCTTTCAATTCTGGTTAGAGCCAGTTTGCGCTGTTCTGTGAAATGATTTTTAAAAGGAGTTGTGCCAGATTTTCCGATTCCTGGCAATTTCTTGCATTGAATATCTTTCATTTCTCAGAACAAGATTACACTAATGGGTTTCAGAAGATATTATTTGTTTCCAGGCATTATGTCTGAAATCGAACACACAAGAATGACAGTTTTATTGCTTCTTTAATCAGCACCACAGTTTTCAGTGGCACGGATATAACCGCCAAAGGGTTTTCTAATGGTCTATTAGCCTTTCAATATGATAATCTTGAATTAGCAAACACAATGTTCCATTGGAACTCAGGACTGATATTGCTGATAATGGGTCTCTGTACGACTATGGAATTATTCCATTAAAAAAAATGTGCCGTTTCCAGTTAGAATAGTAATTTACAACATTAGCAATATCTACACTGTAATTTAAAAAAACTGTGTGTGTGCGACTGTGCGTGCATGTGCATGTGTGTGCGCGTGTGTGTGTACAGGAAAAGCAATCTCACCCAAGAGAATTAGTGACTGTGTGGTGAATGACTCTATTTCTGTTTCCAGATGTTAATAAATTTTTTACGTCATAGAGAACAGACAGCCTATCTGTATGAACATATCACAAGTGTAATACAGGACACATTAGCACACACACTCGTTTTTCCTTTCCTTGTGGGAACCTCAGACCTCACCCTAATAACAATGTGCCATATTCTCTAGTCCTAAACTTAACCTTAGTCGAACCCTAATCACAAAAGCCCAAACCATATCCCCTATTCTAATACTATTCCCAGTTGTATAATTTTCCTTAAATCCAACCCCTGAGCCTGAAATTGCATTACTCCTAGTAGGGACCTTCCAAAAAAACTGTGCTCTTCAGGATTTAATATAAGACGTGCAAATTTCCATAAATGATGAACTGCTCGCCTGTGTTCACCAGTTGATGGAAGTTCCTCATTAGGACCTGATTATAAACTTCCTTAATCTGGTGAACACAGTGCAGTCATATAAATCCAGACAGTTTACACCCCTGCACACAAACACAGGCACTCCTAGACAGATGCTGTGCTAGTATGTTACCCGATTATATTAAGTCACCTCCAGAGAGCTGGTGCAGTTGGCCAACAGAATGAACAGGCCACAAGTCCGACCAGGAGAAGCTGAACCTTTATGTTACACACTGGCCACACAAACACCATACACCAGGTGAAGGCTAGAGTAGGCGAATACTAGACGAATACTAAGCGAAACCCTAATGACTGACTGATAAAAGTGCGACATTTCATTACAGACCAGACCAATCCATATGACAGTCCCAACATCTGGCCAATCAAACACAAATGTAACACAGAAACATGTCGAGGTTAAGTGACCATATCCCACCACTGCTAATTCATAGAAGCCGCATCAATCTACACAATACGATATGTGTGTAGGCGTCTGTGTAGGCGTCTGTGTAGGCGTCTGTGTAGGCGTCTGTGTAGGCGTATGTGTAGGCGTCTGTGTAGGCGTCTGTGTAGGCGTCTGTGTAGGCGTATGTGTAGGCGTATGTGTAGGCGTCTGTGTAGGCGTCTGTGTAGGCGTCTGTGTAGGCGTCTGTGTAGGCGTCTGTGTAGGCGTCTGTGTAGGCGTCTGTGTAGGCGTCTGTGTAGGCGTCTGTGTAGGCGTCTGTGTAGGCGTCTGTGCAGGCGTCTGTGCAGGCGTCTGTGCAGGCGTCTGTGCAGGCGTCTGTGTAGGCGTCTGTGTAGGCGTCTGTGTAGGAGTCTCTGTAGGCGTCTGTGTAGGCGTCTGTGTAGGCGTCTGTGTAGGCGTCTGTGTAGGCGTCTGTGTAGGCGTCTGTCTAGGCGTCTGTGTAGGCGTCTGTGTAAGCGTCTGTGTAGGCGTCTGTGTAGGCGTCTGTGTAGGCGTCTGTGTAGGCGTCTGTGCAGGCGTCTGTGTAGGCGTCTGTGTAGGCATCTGTGCAGGCACACACTGTGTGTTCATCTATTGAAATACATGTCTGGCACAATGTAACATATCCACATTTATGTCTGCAGATCCATCAATCAAATGAACCATCTTATTTCATAAAAAGGCCTTCTATACTTTGTGTGAGCAGAAATAATTGTAGATATTGTTGTAATGCTTAAATTTTCTCAGTCTCTATGTGATGAATCTATGTGAGTGACCCATCTTGAACCAGGTGATATCAAATTAAAATAAATATTAAAATAAACATGAGGCGATACAGTGCCAGTGGTGAGGACTTGTAACAACATACTAACTGACCGAAAACTTGCCGTAACACGTCTGGCAAGAGTGTTGCAACATTAACCCATTTACAGAGGCATATTAAAGCCTAAACACTGTCTGCTTAATAGTATTAATAATAATACAGAGGCATATTAAAGCCTAAACACTGTCTGATTAATAGTATTAATAATAATACAGCGGCATATTAAAGCCTACACACTACACTGTCTGCTTAATAGTATTAATAATAATACAGAGGCATATTAAAGCCTATACACTGTCTGCTTAATAGTATTAATAATAATACAGAGGCATATTAAAGCCTAAACACTGTCTGCTTAATAGTATTAATAATAATACAGAGGCATATTAAAGCCTACACACTACACTGTCTGCTTAATAGTATTAATAATAATACAGAGGCATATTAAAGCCTACACACTACACTGTCTGCTTTATAGTATTAATAATAATACAGAGGCATATTAAAGCCTACACGCTGTCTGCTTAATAGTATTAATAATAATACAGAGGCATAGTAAAGCCTACACACTGTCTGATTAATAGTATTAATAATAATGCAGAGGCATATTAAAGCCTACACACTGTCTGCTTAATAGTATTAATAATAATACAGAGGCATATTAAAGCCTACACACTGTCTGCTTAATAGTATTAATAATAATACAGAGGCATATTAAAGCCTACACGCTGTCTGCTTAATAGTATTAATAATAGTACAGAGACATATTAAAGCCTACACACTGTCTGCTTAATAGTATTAATAATAATACAGAGGCATAGTAAAGCCTACACACTGTCTGCTTAATAGTATTAATAATAATACAGAGGCATAGTAAAGCCTACACGCTGTCTGCTTAATAGTATTAATAATAGTACAGAGACATATTAAAGCCTACACACTGTCTGCTTAATAGTATTAATAATAGTACAGAGACATATTAAAGCCTACACACTGTCTGCTTAATAGTATTAATAATAATACAGAGGCATAGTAAAGCCTACACGCTGTCTGCTTAATAGTATTAATAATAGTACAGAGACATAGTAAAGCCTACACACTGTCTGCTTAATAGTATTAATAATAATACAGAGGCATATTAAAGCCTACACACTGTCTGCTTAATAGTATTAATAATAATACAGAGGCATAGTAAAGCCTACACACTGTCTGCTTAATAGTATTAATAATAATACAGAGACATAGTAAAGCCTACACACTGTCTGCTTAATAGTATTAATAATAATACAGAGGCATATTAAAGCCTACACACTGTCTGCTTAATAGTATTAATAATAATACAGAGACATAGTAAAGCCTACACACTGTCTGCTTAATAGTATTAATAATAATACAGAGGCATATTAAAGCCTACACACTGTCTGCTTAATAGTATTAATAATAATACAGAGGCATATTAAAGCCTACACACTGTCTGCTTAATAGTATTAACAATAATACAGAGGCATATTAAAGCCTACACGCTGTCTGCTTAATAGTATTAATAATAATACAGAGACATATTAAAGCCTACACACTGTCTGCTTAATAGTATTAATAATAATACAGAGGCATATTAAAGCCTACACGCTGTCTGCTTAATAGTATTAATAATAATACAGAGACATATTAAAGCCTACACACTGTCTGCTTAATAGTATTAATAATAATACAGAGACATATTAAAGCCTACACACTGTCTGCTTAATAGTATTAATAATAATACAGAGGCATATTAAAGCCTACACACTGTCTGCTTAATAGTATTCATAATAATACAGAGGCATATTAAAGCCTACACACTGTCTGCTTAATAGTATTAACAATAATACAGAGGCATATTAAAGCCTACACGCTGTCTGCTTAATACTATTACTATTAGTATTAATATTAGTATTACTAATAGTATTCATAATAGTATCAGACACCAGAATGAATCAGTCTGAACTTATCTTACCCAGATACTGTCGGATGTCCAGCAGAACTTTCGGGGTTCCTCCGTTTAACTGGTAGAACAGAGACCCCAAACAAAACAGGAACAGAGCGGCCATGCAGGCACCATAACCCCGCAGTGAGAACCGGAACCGGACCGCAGATAGTAAGCCCGACTGTCTGTGGTTCCGATCTCTACCGGGGTTCGGAGTCTGGCTGGTGTTCTTCATCATCTCCTCCTCACACAGCTCCGCCGGGTCCGGTAGTGACCCATCCGCCTGTGGACCGGGACACGTCTCGCGTTGGTATCATCTGAACCCGACACCTATTCGAACCCGCCGCCACCAGTTCTCTCCTGGGTTTCGCCTGGGTTCGGTTCCTTTCGCAGGTTCTCCACGGACTATTTCTGCATCCTTCAACTGGTTTTTTTGTGAGGCGTCGATCCACGGTGTCGGATTACTTAACGTGGAAAAAGTTCTGCACATGCGGATGGTTTTAATTGAGTGTTGGTGCTAAACAGCGCCACCCTGTGGTCAACCAAAGACTGCAAGTGTAGCCTTATTTTGTGAACACTGATACATTTGGTCATAATAATTACATTTGTCAAAAAGTCAAAGTAAGTCATGTTTGCACTTGAACACATTCATTTGGATTTACAGAAGCCAACCGCTTCAGCAAAATAACATATTTTCTTCTCGTAGTAAAATACAACTTGAAGCGTAGGCCTACCGTATGTGTGTGTGTGTGTTACCAACCTATTTATGTTAACAGACACATATTCAATGCAAACTGTGATGGATTGGACTAGCTCGAACATGCTAAAGCGTCAGACAGGATGCTATGATATGCTAATGAGGCCTTATGTCAACTTAGGCGAGAGGAGTGGACCTCCTATTAACCCTCCCTCTTGGACAACTTTAAACCTCCCTTTCAGGCCTGGACTAAGACCTCGGTACTAAGGACTTAGTATCGAAACATTAAAGGCCCGCAGCCGGTAGTAACTCTCTGGTCTAACTGACAACAGCTTTCTCCTGAGCACGTGACCTGACTAGAAGAATTTATGGCAATCATACAACAGCTCGAGTGATTGGGACATTAAACTGGTGCAGCCTGACACATACACAGTATAAAAGTCCTCCTGCAGACGTTCTTATGGTGCCTCATTTTTTTTCTGCGCCTGACAAGTTCGTAATGCAAAATGTTGTTCACCTTTCTCTGAAGCAGTGTAGTGGTCAATGTACCTTGTTCAGAGATTCATCCTTCATGCTCATACTGTTCTGATATTTTCCATTCACACATATGAGATGTGATCTCATTCAAACACACATATGTCTTCATTTTCTACACCTGTCAAAGAATGTGGGCACAATTAGAATCAAAACCAAGTCTAAATGGGGGGCAACCATACCACATTCTACCAAAAGCCAGAGCCTTCTATAACTGACTCTGAAAAGAGGCATTATAACATGTTAATAAACACTAATCTACAATCTAATTTCTCTTTTGATAGGTATATTAAGTGTTCTGGCAGGTATGTGATTAGT
Source organism: Dallia pectoralis (assembly GCA_029465975.1). NCBI lineage: Eukaryota > Metazoa > Chordata > Actinopteri > Esociformes > Umbridae > Dallia > Dallia pectoralis. Next base: position 23,063,785 of record CM055734.1, on the reverse strand, counting down.
GTTTTAATGTCTTAATACAGAGGACAGTTTTGTTCCACACTTGGCACAAGCAGAATTTATCTGGCTAGATGCTAAATGGGTCAAACATGATATATAAAGGATTAACTCTAACCAGTCATTTATTCAGTTAACATACAGTTGAGTACCAATGGTGAGATGTGAATGAATGAGCTATGCCAGCTCTAGATGGTTAGGTGACCATGTGGGTACAAGAGCCAGATTGGACATAGCTCATTTTTGCTATCCAAACACGACTTATACTCTGTCGAAAGACATTGACACAAAGTGAAGTACCAAAAAACATAGCAATGTTATGTAAAAAGCATGCCCTAAACTCAACTTCAAGGACAAACACCCATTACAGAGAGGTCAAAAAGTAAATGTAGCCTGGTAATATACACTCACCTAAAGGATTATTAGGAACACCATACTAATACTGTCTTTCACCCCCTTTCGCCTTCAGAACTGCCTTAATTCTACGTGGCATTGATTCAACAAGGTGCTGAAAGCATTCTTTAGAAATGTTGGCCCATATTGATAGGATAGCATCTTGCAGTTGATGGAGATTTGTGGGATGCACATCCATGGCATGAAGCTCCCTTTCCACCACATCCCAAAGATGCTCTATTGGGTTGAGATCTGGTGACTGTGGGGGCCATCTCAGTACAGTGAACTCATTGTCATGTTCAAGAAACCAATTTGAAATTATTAGAGCTTTGTGACATGGTGCATTATCCTGCTGGAAGTAGCCATCAGAGGATGGGTACATGGTGGTCATAAAGGGATGGACATGGTCAGAAACAATGCTCAGGTAGGCCGTGGCATTTAAACAATGCTCAATTGGCACTAAGGGGCCTAAAGTGTGCCAAGAAAACATCCCACACACCATCACACCACCACCAACACAGTGGTAACAAGGCATGATGGATCCATGTTCTTATTCTGTTTACGCCAAATTGTTACTCTACCATCTGAATGTCTCAACAGATATCGAGACTCATCAGACCAGGCAACATTTTCCAGTCTTCAACTGTCCAATTTTGGTGATCTCGTGCAAATTGTAGCCTCTTTTTCCTATTTGTAGTGGAGATGAGTGGTACCCGGTGGGGTCTTCTGCTGTTGTAGCCCATCCGCCTCAAGGTTGTGCGTGTTGTGGCTTCACAAATGCTTTGCTGCATACCTCGGTTGTAACAAGTGGTTATTCTAGTCAAAGTTGCTCTTCTATCAGCTTGAATCAGTCGGCCCATTCTCCTCTGACCTCTAGCATCAACAAGGCATTTTCACCCACAGGACTGCCGCATACTGGATGTTTTTCCCTTTTCACACCTTTGTAAACACACCATTCTTTGTAAACCCTAGAAATGGTTGTGCGTGAAAATCCCAGTAACTGAGCAGTGAAATACTCGGCCCGTCTGGCACCAACAACCATGCCACGCTCAAAATTGCTTAAATCACCTTTCTTTCCCATTCTGACATTCAGTTTGGAGTTCAGGAGATTGTCTTGACCAGGACCACACTCCTAAATGCATTGAAGCAACTGCCATGTGATTGGTTGCTTAGATAATTGCATTAATGAGAAATTGAACATGTGTTCCTAATAATCCTTTAGGTGAGTGTATAGTGGTAAAAAACTGTAGCCTGGTAATATATAATGGTAATGAACTGTGTAGCCTGGTAATATATAGTGGTGATGAATTGTAGCCTGGTAATATATAGTGGTGATGAATTGTAGCCTGGTAATATATAATGGTAATGAACTGTGTAGCCTGGTAATATATAGTGGTGATGAATTGTAGCCTGGTAATATATAGTGGTGATGAATTGTAGCCTGGTAATATATAGTGGTGATGAATTGTAGCCTGGTAATATATAGTGGTGATGAATTGTAGCCTGGTAATATCTAGTGGTGATGAATTGTAGCCTGGTAATATATGGTGGTAATGAACTGTATTCTTGAATCTGAACATAGACTCATATGCAGGACATGTTAAACTATGAGAAATACATACTATGCCATCTCAGCATGTTTTTATTATTGAATAAAATACATTTTTATATGCATTACATCACTAAAATGTCAGGCCCTGTCACAGACACATTTACATATGTTAGAATGATTTCCTTATGATTTATTTTCCTATAAATAGCATGTACTTATTGGTCACATGTCCCTGATTGTATCTAACACGACTTTTTTAATACATATAAGAAACCTAAGCAACTTTTTAGTCAACTGTAGTGTATGGTAAGCAAAAATACCATCCAGGCACACATATAGTTGTAAAAACACTAGCTTTACGTAGGAGATTTTTACAAAAACATAGTGGTGAATATATACCCCTAACTTTATCTACACAGCTAAATAGATTAATTCTTCAATAATTCTCTAAAATAGTCATTTTTTATATAATAATTTCCTGTGACAGGACTGACCATCGTGTGACAGGACTGACAATGCTGTGACAGGACTGACTTAATGGATTTTGTTGATGCAGAAAGTTATGTTTTGTCTTCTTTATTTAAGTTTTGTTAAGAATTCCTATGTAGGACCAATAATAATTAAATTCTAATGAAAATCTAATATTAGACTATATTGAAAAATGGAGCCAAAAGCATAATAAGGATCCCAATTCATTAGAATAGACTATGACTCACAACTGATAGTCCAAACGTCTTTTTAATTCATAAAACATATTTCATTTTATTTCAATATAAAAACATATTTCATTTCATTTCCCAAAATATTTCATTTTATTTCATTTTATTTCAATATGAAAACATGCCTTTGTATCTCAGATGCACTAACCGGAGCCATCTAACTACAATCTGTATGAGTTAAAATCTTAAACTCTTTATTACTTAAAGCTTATATAAACTACAATTATTATTTATATTCAATAATATACATAGTGAAACCTCAAAAGCAGTGGCCTAGGTAAAAGAGGGACCTAATTAAAAAAAATGTCTATGGGCATTAAAACATCAAATCATAAAAGGCTGATTTACAGTGTAATGTAGATTGGGAAAAATGTTTGACTATGGCATACGTTGAAAACATATTATATGCAATTAAGGTGATAACAACGAACAATACCATTCATTTGTCAGGTCACAGGGCGGTCAGCCTATCACACAGGGCCCGACAAATTTTTACACGGAATGTGACAGGGCCTGATGTGACGGCCTCCTGTTTTAACTGCCATTGATCAACATCCTCTAATGCTAGCATAAAAATTGTTAACATGCAAGGAAGGGATATCAGTAAAGATTTTATACATATTTTGGATATATATTTTTTTATTATGTTCGGGGGTATTTTACCGTGACGGGGCCTGACCCTTTAGCTGTCCTCCTAAAAAAGGACATACAAAAACAAGCTTAAAATCATACAATACAATTACAGGACTTAACCTTGACCAGTGTGAGCTTCACCTTGGTCAAATGATGTCACATCCTCTGAATCATACCCTTAAAAGTGTATTATGCACATTTTATATAATGTCTATTTAAACGTGACAGGGCTGACTGAAAACTTGGGAACAGTTGTACAATAGTATTTATTTGTGGAATGTATGTGTAATTTCATGTTTGTAATCATTTGATGTGAATGATAGCAACTTAAACTTATTAATAATGGTGTTTTTTTTACAAAATTACCGTTTTTTGCATAACAAATATATGAAATATCTAGTTCCAATTTGGCTGAGGACAGGCAATTTTTCTGGTTTTGTAATATTTAAAAGTGATTTTAATAAAGATAAAAACATCTGAGAACCTAATGCATACATATTCCTTTACAGAACTCACATAAATCAATTATGTAGTTAGTTTTATACATTTTTGGAATAAATACTTTTAATTCACTGTGGCAAGTCAAGGACAGATGATGTACGTTTCTGGTAGAAGGTCCCATATAGTGATGATGAACTGTAGCCTGGTAATATATAGTGGTGATGAATTGTAGCCGGTAATACTTACTACAATAATATACTACAAACAAAGCAGGATTTGTGTATTTATTTGTCTGTCAGTATGTCGCATAGGTCTCTTTGGTTATGACGCTCTGCCAAATGATTTAAAATTAAACTGTAAAAATGTGTATGATTTAGCAAACACAAAAGGATGGCAAATGTTTTATTATATTTCAGAATGACAAATAGCTATAGACATCATTTTTTGTTTCAATACACAAGCAAATCTTTATAGACAATCATTAGCAAGTTGAAACCAAATAAAGTCATTTGTACACTTATCTTACAATACACACTGTGGCTTTTCACTAGCTAAAGCAATATGCAGAAATGTATTGCAACTTGTGTAGTACAATTAATAATTACAATTGATATGAAAAGCCCCAGAAAAATAAGTTATTTAAATACCAATTACATATACAGAATGTGCTCTTGTTAATCGTTTTATGTAATTACTTAATTTTTCTAAGACTGCTAAATTATGTTGGAAGTTAAAACATGGGAACAGGTTAAATGAATAATTACATTTGTACATTGACTTGGTATTAATAACTCAATACAAACCTGACTACATATCGGTGTTACCCATTCAAAACTTTTACATTACCTGAAAACAAATGTCCGCACAGTCTTAAAGACATGAAGCCAATTTTGTCCAAAGAACTTGATTTTACCTTCTAAAGTGCATTTTACAGTAACAGTATATTATTTTCCCTTACAAAGAACAACTTCATCGTTCGTTTTATATTTTATTTCTGCAGCTACATGTGTCTTGTGTCACAAACTTGGAGTAGCATTAGGACTGAAGAGAAAAGGCTTCAGACAATCAGACGTCTATCATGTGAACACTGCAAAAGCTTTACCTATGTCTCAGCACTGTTACATTTTGTTTTAAAAAATGACAGCTATGGATAGATGTGCAAACTGTCTCCAATAGCAAGTATTTTACACAACTAGTAACATTGAGCAGGTTGGGAGGGTGGTCCACTGCCAGAGGACTAGGAGTCCACCTCTAAGTCCTGACAGGTCTTATCTCTGGGTCAGGGAATGCTTGGTCCCTGAGGTAACCGTTCAGCCCAACTTCTCGCATTCTCACCAGCCCTTTCTCTTTCGTTCAAGACGGCCCTAGTGGGACAACCATACATTATTTAGTTGGGACTGGTGGAGTCCTCTCTGCCGCCTCACTGTGCGTCGGGTCACGTACAAGGTCTGAGGCCGTCGTCGGTGTCCATATCTGCTTGTGGGCGGCGTCGGCCTGTTGATCATGGGAGTGTCGGGTTAAGTTTGATCGCCCGTGGATCTGTGCCCAGACAGCAGGGAGATGCACTTATGTGTGTTTGTATGTGTACATCACTTTGATCCCACACATCTGCAGGCAACTAATGGCGTGTGTGTGTGTGTGTGTGTGTGTCTGAACTAAGAGGCTTGGGATGACTTTCTGCGCAATCAAGCTTTAGTCAAGGGGAGATGCAAACGGGATTTAATTGCCTATTTGAAATGCAGCGGAGCACATAAACTGTTTTCATTGACATCACAGTAAGGCATTGAGCTCGGATAGATATACGTAGACGTAATTGTCTGCAAATAAAAGCTGATCTCCCATGAAAGGTTATTAGTGCGGTGCATTGTGAAGGGGTGACGTACGGAAGGATTACATTAGATACTTTTGTACATCAGCAACATCCGGCACAATATAAACCTCATGTCAACATCTGTCTGTCTGCGTACTAACAACGGCAGACGTGGCCTGAAGACACTTCAAACAGACATTCTGCAAAGCGGACAAACAGGTACATATTGAAAACTGTACACCGCAATAACACCTTGATATTAGAATATATGGTACAGGATATTACAAAAAGTATGATAGAAAATTAGGTTTTTAAATATATACAACAATATTGTTTGCCCAATCTGTTTTGTTGTCTCGGGTTTCAGTTGATTAATCTGCCAGAAACGCAGTTTTCCGTTGTGCTGTAGCATTAATGGGACAATGGTGAAATCTGCACATTGGAGACAAACGGACCAAGCTACACAGAACTCTGCAGTGCTTTTATCTAACACAATTGATACATATCAAGCACTTCTGAAACGGGGACAAACTTTAATAAACACTCATTTATACCATTGTATAAAAAAGTCCAACTTAAAAAATGGAGTGTGCTTTTTCCTTAAAGGCCATTTTCTCAGTCTTGTGTTTTTAAGACTTGGGAAGGAGGATTCAGAATTGGGAAAAGTCAAACGGAGTGAGTCTACAGTTTTAAAGGTGTCTGATAAATGTTCTGGGCAGTCAGACCAATCTCACAGTAAATGTCCATAGGAGACTAATAAAAAGAGAAAGATTGATGAGGACATAGGCAAACAACAACAGCTTTTGCTGTTCATAAGGCTTGAATGTGTTCCTGCCTGCCTGGTCTCAGAGAGTCCATCAAGAAGCCCCAATTGGTTCGGAAAGATGTGCTGCGTTCACTTCCACAGTTATCAAAACAAGCATTTTACTTGCTCCTGTGCTTAAATGGAAAATGTGCAGTTGGTATTCTGATCAGACGGCCATGTCGAATCTGTCCCATTTTAACCTGCGTTGGTTCCGCGATCGCCGTTATGACTGTGCGTCTCTGTGTTCGCCGACCAAACGTGCCTCGCTGACCAGTCTGCGGGCGTGCCTCTCGTCTCTCACCCCGGCCTCCCATACGGCGCTCTCCGTCAGAGAGGACACGCGTCCCAACGTGCTGTATCCTGCTGCCGCCAGGGGCGTGGCGTACATAGGGAGGCCAAGGGAGACCAGCCAATCAGAGACAGAGCTCAGGTGACCTGGGGAAAGAGGCTTCCGGCACATCTCAGTCAAGCCTCCGAACGGGATCTGAGGAACACCGGGAAGGAGAGGGAATTGGGGAATTTAGGAATTTTGTGTAATAATCTAAAAGATAAAATGGAAATACAAATAAAACATAGCAATGACCAGTGAAACTAGTCACAATCAAAAAACAGGAGCCATATTTGCTCTGGTGACCAAACACAGTAGTCATATTTGAGCGTATTTAAGACGACAGGAGTATACAGTAGATGACACTGTAGACATACAAGTGTGCAGTACTTTACTTACAGCCATTCTGTGTTGCTTGCGGAGCTGCTTGACGCGGACCTGGTCAATAGCAGAGGCCACATCTGTCACCGCCTGCTCCAGGTCCTCACTGTATCTCTGCACCAGGGCCTGGGGAACACCACACCGACCATGCTGTATGGAGGACGGGTGAGAGTGAGACATACTGGGGATTACATTAAAGGACCATTACATCATATAATTGAGGGGGGGTTGTATTTTGTGTTAAATGCCTTATGATACATTATTTCGCCATTATGTACTGGGGGTTTGATTTAGCAAGCTTTAAGTTCCTGTCGAAGCATCTCGTTACGCTAGTTGGGGTAGCGAAGCAGCGAAGATACACACCGAAACTGGAATGTTGCAGAAAACTTATCCACATCACAATATTTCACTGTTTTACTGGAATCGTAATGCCTCCTGGCGGACAACATTAAGTCTGTATGTCTAGACAAGCCAGAATCATAATCTGAAACTAAAATTAAATTATACATTTCATCATTTATTCATTAAACAAAACAGAAAACACAGGACGCAGTGGGATCTAGACTGTATCAGTCAAATGTATGGCCTAAAGTCATGGTATATTTGTCAAGCTTATCCTCAACAAGAACCTGATGTTTCAGAAACTAGGCCTAAGCCTGAGATAGCTCTCTAATTGTAGATGCTAATATGAACCATACAAGCCTGCAGAGGTTTCTGCAGGTATGAGGCAGACCGATAAAGTGAAACTACGAGCGTTAGTGAACTGACAAGCCCATTGGCTTATCTCCATGGAGATAAGCTCATATGAGGTCATATATAATGACAGACCGTTCAGGGAGGGTAATCATTTAAATACATTTCGCGATAGGAGTGAGATATAAATAATCTCATTAATGCTGTAAATCAGACTAGCCAGTGGGTGCTATTCCTGAAGAGAGACTACAGGCATGGTAAGTCTGAGATAAAAAAGGATACAATTCAAAACATTATTTCTCACACTATCAGACCGTTCCAACTACACAGAGTTATAGCCAGTCCAGGCTAATTTATTCATAGATGAGGACACAACCAACTGTCCTGTCTGACCCGAGCATAGGCCTACTCCGAACACCCCTAGTGTCCAGAAGGTGTCATAGCAGTACAGTTCTTCACTGTGGTTTGGTGGACTGTCTATTGACCCAAACCCGTCTACCTTCAAAGAACTTGAGCCTGGTAAATTCTACATGCTATCATCACTACTTAACTCCTTAAACTGCCGACAGATTTCTTCTCACTTTGTGTCTCTTTATTCACGCTGGATACCAAAAAGAAGACCTCAGAAGCCACTAGACAGGGTCTGGTCTATCCATTCCAGTAATGACAATTTACGATAAAAAAAAACTCAAAAGTGCCTAACATTCAGGAGACAAACCCCCAACTTTTTGACATGCATAATAAAGTATTTCTATTGCTCGTTAACCGTTTAATAGGGTTTTCATTCATTTGTACAGGTGTAAGATCTAAATTAACCATACCCACTAATAGGTGTAAACTATGATGTCCCTGTTATGATCTGGCTGGTACTGACATGGTACTGACAGGTACGTCACCAGAAGAAACAGCACGTGGAGCTGCAGTGACTGACCTTGTCTGAGTAAGGCTCCTCCATAAGGTCGATGCCCTCTGCCTCCAGCCTCTGCTCCACGACACTGAGGAGATTGACGGCCACCTTGGCATGCGACACCTTTCTGGTCACCACCGTCTTGCTGCTGCCTCCCTGAATCTGAGCCTGAGGACAGGCCGACTCAGGCAAGTCAGAAAGCCAGGGAGGGGGCACCGCCGGCGGGGTGCCTGGTTCTTCCGGCTCCGGAGAGGCGGTGATGCTGGAGCTGGGGCTGGCTGGAGAGGGGGAGCTCGGAGTGCTGAACGTCTTGCTGGGGAGGGCTGGAGCACCGAGACTGGGGCTCATTAGAGGACTGAGAGGGTGAGAACGGGAAGCGGTGTAGGAGTGAGTGGGGGAGGAGAAGACAAGAGACTGGCGGGGCATTCCGTTGACCAGGCGCTCCTTGGACTTTTTGACTGGAACAGGAGGGGGCACCGGGGGCTTTTTGGGGTGTGTCCGGATGCTCCTCTCCCCGAGCTGGGGTTCAGGTGGGCTGGGGATCGGGCTGGTGATCGGACTGGGGAGGCTATCCTGGGGCCGGGGGAGAGGGGCGGTGGAACATGCGGGTCTGAGGGGCAGCTGGGAGGGCACAGGTGGACGGGAACAACGCCCTCTAGGGCTTAAAGCACTCCTTCCGTTCTGAGCCAGTGGAGAACCTCCATGAGCCTGGAGGCCCTTCCCTGTATTATTCCCCTTGGAGACACCTTTAGCAGGAAGGTTTAGGACGTTGTCCTTCTCCTGTCCTAAGACCTGTTCCGAGTGGAGGTCTCCCAGGGAGTGAGATCTCTTCCAGACCTTAGAGCCGGTGGCCACCGAGGGACCATCCAGGTCCTCACAACTGCGACTGGACGGCATGGGGGTCTGGCAGGGGCCCTTCCTAAGGCCCAGCATGCTGATGCCCCTCAGAGTGGGCTTGAGGAAGAAGTGCTTGGGAAACTTGGCTGTGCGCTCTCTTTTGCTCTGCTGCAAGGCCTCATTGGACGGCGTCAGAGGCAGGGTGGGGTAGTCTGGGGACTGGAGGCCTGTTGAGGACCGGTTGGAACGAGGCGTCAGAGGCAGGGTGGGGTAGTCTGGGGACTGGAGGCCTGTTGAGGACCGGTTGGAGCGAGGCGTCTTCTTGCTCTTGCCTGAAAAAGTGAAGCATATCCCTTTTGATTCTAAACTGGTCTCTTGTCTCCAGACTTTGTATTATATCAGATTGAGACAAAACATGAACCGATTGATAGTTACTCTACAGATGTAGGATGTTTGTTTGACCATTATAGTTACAACATATTTATGATCAGATGCGTACATTTATCTCCAGTAAAGGACTCTTCTGGACACTCCGGTCTAATAAATGCTTTGCAACTCCAATTTTGACAGTTGATTTTTCCAATTTACATCTAGAAAGTTGTGTCTCCCCTAAATGCATACAAACGTTTACATGTTTGGGGTCACTAAGTTCTTGAAATTGACTTTCATCTGAAGGTATAATTTTTTCTGCTGGTATACTGACTATAATGGAGTGGCAATCACCTGATTTGAACTCTACTGAGCTGTTGTGGAAGCAAACTTGGTCGTATGGTAACTAAGAAGTGCCAATCATGCAAATCAAACTTGTGGGAGGTGCTTTAGGAAGTATGGAGTGAAATCTCTTTAGATTACCAGAAACAAATTGAAAACTAGAATGGCAAAGGTCTGCAAGGCTGTTATTGCTGCAAATGGAGGAATCTTTGACCAAAGCAAGTTTGAAGGACACATTTCTTATCATTACTTCTAATTTTGTGAATGATTACATTTACTATTTATTTAGCTAGAGTTCCTATTCAAACTAATTTCATGTATGTTTTCATGGAAAACCCAAAATGCCTATGTGACGCCAAACATTTGTATGTGAATGTACCGTAAAACAATTTGTGACTGTGGAATCAAAAAGTACCATGTAACTCCTGAACTTTATTCATTGGTAGATTTCAGGTTGCTTACATCTACCACAGTTGCATGTTGGTCAATGTAAATGTATGCTCTTTTTTTGATTGCCTGAAAAAAGTGAGCTTTGCCGTAAGTACTGTATTTTGTTTGATCAGGAATCAGGCAAATATACACGTCTAAGAAGATCTGTGAAGATGAAATAACCCAGACACACACAGCTAGAAGATATGTGAAGATGAAATAACCCAGACACACACAGCTAGAAGATCTGTGAAGATGAAATAACCCAGACACACACAGCTAGAATATCTGTGAAGATGAAATAACCCAGACACACACAGCTAGAATATCTGTGAAGATGAAATAACCCAGACACACACCGCTAGAATATCTGTGAAGATGAAATAACCCAGACACACACAGCTAGAAGATCTGTGAAGATGAAATAACCCAGACACACACAGCTAGAAGATCTGTGAAGATGAAATAACCCAGACACACACAGCTAGAATATCTGTGAAGATGAATAACCCAGACACACACAGCTAGAAAATCTGTGAAGATGAAATAACCCAGACACACACAGCTAGAATATCTGTGAAGATGAAATAACCCAGACACACACAGCTAGAAGATCTGTGAAGATGAAATAACCCAGACACAAACAGCTAGAAGATCTGTGAAGATGAAATAACCCAGACACACACAGCTAGAATATCTGTGAAGATGAAATAACCCAGACACACACAGCTAGAAGATCTGTGAAGATGAATAACCCAGACACACACATCGGTCTTGGATCAGCATGAGCAATTTGTTTTGTACATTATTGACAACCTTAAAAGTACAACTCTTAATTACAAATGCAGGATGTAAGCATCGGAATCATCTGAAAACCTTTAAATTGACAAGCAAGGGATAATATTCCATGATGTCACATCAGAGCAAAACAAAGATGTGTCTAAAATAGCTTAGATGCAAAAAAATGTCTGCAGATTTGTTTGTTTTTCTCACAAAAATCTGGCATCATATTTGAACCTATAGCCACTATACCAAGAAGTATCTTCTAAACTCGTTGTATTAGTATTTTATATTTTTTTATGGCAATGGACACGATTTTTTAAAAGATATAATGCTTTAACACTCCAATGCCAAAACATATTACACAAAAATAAATAACCATGTGTTTTCCTACTGCAGCTGAGTGTAATGTCTAGGCAAGCTATTGTGAAGAACCAACATTGGATACATTGTTGGATACATTGTTCACAACTACGTTACAACTGTGTTCAGAAGAACATGTTAAATATAAACCATATAGCCATGTTTAGATCTGTTTTCCGCAGATAGAAGTACCATAACGTTGCTGAACAAGGACAACCTTCTAACACTGCTTTTGTAAAATGTTATTTACTATCGAAATGTTATGTACTGTACAGTTCGGTACAATTGTAAATTTTTTTGCGATTTTCCCCCAAAAAAAAAAAAAACATTTACACTGGAATAGCCAATTTGTTATATTACAAACTTCAATGTGTCAACACCTGAAACAATGAATTTATCAGGTTTTATGAAAATTGCAAAGGTTGCAAAATTGATTTTATCACTGTAACAACCGCCCAGAATACAGAGATGGTTGGAACATATCGAAAATATGCAGAAGGAATTGTCACTTGATATATTTAAAAAAAAAATAAGGATACTATTTTCACACTACGTGATAAAAAAAGGACAGCTGTCAAATTATATAGCAAGAAAATGATAAAATGTGTAGAAAAGCCATCCTTAAAAAAGTCTAAAATCTAAATGCATGAGTTTAAGGACAACATTCCTGACAAGAGAAAGCAACTGAGGAACTGGGGGAACTCAGTGGTGCACATTGATGGAATCATTCCGACTCACAGTTGTGGCAATCTTAAAGAACACTTCCATCTGTGCCGTTCTTGTGTATGGAACCCCATAAGGGAATAAATTCAAATTATAATGCATTTTCACAAATAGTGTTACACCCCTAACATGACATTATTTATAAAAAGGTTTTTGTTCACCAAGTTTTGAGAAAAGTTGCTCAAATTAAAATCTGGCACCTAGATGATGGGTGAAAGAGTTCTAGACGTGGTTGAGAATGTATGAGGCAGAATAAGGCAGATATGCTTGTCATTGGAGAACGTAAACACAATGAAAGAGTTTATTAATGAAAATGAAAAATAATTCAAATGCAAAATGCCCAGTTAATGTTATGCAGCTAATGACAACTGTTACAACTGGGATGGAGAAGAGAGGGTGGCAGAGGAAATAGAGACATGAAATAAAGCAAGCAGGCCAGAGGGAGTTCCATCACTGAGGTGGTTTATTCCGCAACTTAAATCTCTACCAGGGTAGACGGTCTTTCAGAGCTTTTATAACACACGCGCACGAAGACAGAGACAGAGAAAAATAAAAAATATAGATAGAGAACTCAACGTTTTTGATAATGTTTTGTGAGTTATGGTTGAAGCATGAAAACAAAATGTATCTATTAGGGAAAAGCAAATGCTAGGTTTCACAAGGGCCAGTCCCAGCAGACTTAACAATGCATTAAACATTCTCCAAAATGTAGATCTGTACTACACACCCACAATCAGGAAATATTCATTTGCTTTTATATAGATCCTATCATAAAAAAATACTTTATCTACGATTTATTTAAGGGGTTTAGGCACCTATCGTCATTGTGCAACACAACACAAGATAACTTACAAAAATCTTTTCAAGCGTCTTAAAATTGAGTAAAATGGAATTAGCCAGTGCTGGAATTAGCCAGTGCTGAGCTTAATATGACAGTGAACAATTCCCCACAAGGTTGGCTGTTTTCTTTTTTACAGTAAAACCTCAAATAAAATACTCTTTCATCGTGGTCTGGTCTCCCAGCAACCACTCCACCTCCTGAGGAGATGTATTCATCTGTCCATTGTGAGCTGGGAGCAACATGGGCGCTAGTCACGAGTTGAGCAGAGCAGTTCTGTTCATTCTAGATGTGGGATGTGGTTCCATTTGTGCCAAGGGCCTCAGTGTAGGGTTGACTAGAGGCCTGGGGGTTAGGGCCTTGTCCCTTAGGGTAGGGCTTCGGCAGCGAAGGCAGATAGATCCTGGGGATGGAGAGGGCAGCGGAAAGAGAGAGTGAAAATGAGGAAAAATAAAGCGAGACACAGAGGAAGAGAGAGTGCTTGTCTCTCCACACCGTGACACGTTGGGAAGCAAGCCATGGCGGAGTAGAGGGCGGAGGTGAGGTTGGAGGTGAGTGGGGGGAGGGCAGAGATGGTGGCTAGAAAGTGGACAGGGTTTTTATTGGCTGCCCTCGGTCCAATGGCGAGTGTTGAAGGACAAACTGGGTTAGAACAATGAGGCAGAGAAGATGTGGCCAAGACTGGACCACTGATCACTGGAGTCTCTGTAGTGCCTGGCTAGGCCGAGACTAGGCTAACGCCAGGCTAATCCCGTTAGCAGGAGGACAAGCTAAGCGAATGCCAGGCCTATCCGATTAGCGGGAGGCTAGGCTAAACTAGGCATTACCATTCTCCAGGTTCTCATTGCTCTCGTAGCAGCCTGAGTCCCGGGGGGAGTCGCCCACCACGCTCTGACCATCAGACAGCAATTTCTCCTGGGAGCCTGACAGTCCAGTACGTTCCGGATCACTGCTGCCTACAGAAACACACCGCGCAGAAACCTTAGAGTCAGACACTTAGAAATGTACATGATAGCGGTGTGTAGTAGTAGCGTTTGTGTGTGTGTGCGTGTGCACGTGTGTGTGTGTTTGTGTGTGTGTCTGTGTGTGTGTGTCTCTGTGTGTGTTCGTGTCTCTGTGTGTGTGTCTCTGTGTGTGTGTGTGTGTGTGTGTCTCTGTGTGTGTGTGTGTCTCTGTGTGTGTGTGTCTGTGTGTCTCTGTGTGTCTGTGTGTGTGTGTCTCTGTGTGTGTTCGTGTCTCTGTGTGTGTGTCTCTGTGTGTGTGTGTGTGTGTGTGTGTCTCTGTGTGTGTGTCTCTGTGTGTGTGTGTGTGTGTGCGCGCGCGTGTACTCACTGTCATACTCCTGCAGTAGTTCCACAGCAGCTAACAGAACAGCCCTGTGTTGAGGATCACGGATATTCAGCTCGTCCAGATCCTCTTCTTCCAGCAGCTTAAAGGTGTCCAGGTCCTCGTAGCCGTTAAACAGGAAGGTTGGCATGTGCTCCTACGGAGGAAAAAGACCATCCAGCATTTGTAAGCGAAGACTCTAAACGTGTCAATTGTTCCCCACAATCGTATGCGTCGGTCCTATATGATGGAGGACTGCATTACTTTAGTCTCAGGCTGTTCTGTTGATAACATCTAACTGGTCATTTTAGACATACTAACACCATGTAAATGATAACACAGTCTATCGGTTCACTCAACATACTAGGTGATGCAGGGACCCATGGTATTAAATGTGTCATCTGTTTGGCCCAGGGGCCACCATGTTGTAACAGTTTGTATCGAAACTTCTTACCTTATGTGGGATGGTATGAGAGTGAAACTCATCTGAATAATGTGGGACTAGAGACAACTATTTTTCTAGTTAATAAACTTTGGTAAACATAATCAGGGGTGAGTCAAGTTCCCACACAAAAAAACAACGTCAGAAACAAAATATCCGTATTGACAAAATCAATGTTATATGATAAGACTGTATGTATATTTGTCAAGTGGATTTCAGACACCACTAAACTAATGTTGTCAAAACATTTATTTAATGATGTGTTTAACGAAAGAGGTCTATCGTCTTCTTCTGGGACTTCATGTTAACTGATATCTTGTTAAAAACTCTAAGGCATAATTCTCCGGCATAGACAAAAAAAAACAGGGAAGGGTTGGGAATTGTGGGAAACAGAGCAATGAGTAAGAGAAGATTATGTACCCCATCTTATCTACCAGAAACAATGAGAAACAAACGCACACATGCACGAAGCCAGTTATTACGCAGAGTGGCGCTATTTCTTCGTGGGAGGATGGCAGGGTCTCTAAATATTAGACAACACCCTCTTTGTGTTTCGGAACCAGCGTTAACGTTTACAGCCATCGTAATCAGTTTCCACTTTAAACATGGACACGGTGGAAACGGGTGTAGGTCTAAAGTTCTGTTCAACCCACACTTGCAATGGTCTCTATAAACACAGACTGCATGTCGCCACGGGAACCGCGAAATCTCCTGGTTTTGGTGTAGCCGTGTCATTCAGCTCTATTTAGAAGTATAAAGACCACGATGAGACAAAAGCAAAGTCCACCACCCCATATAGCCAGAAGCTTTGTCTTTCATGCATCGTCATGTTCAATGCCTCTGAAGACCTCTGAAATCTGAGATGAATGTACTGTATGTGGAATGTAGAGAAGATGTCTTCTTCAAAGCTCCACTTCAAAGGTCCACAACGCCCTGAACACAACAAGCTTGTTCCCATGTCAGCAGCTATAATAAGACTTTACTCTACTTTTTGTTGTCATTTTGTGGAGTAACGGTTTTAAATTAAATCCCCAGTCGGGACTGAAAATTCAAATGAGCTCGCTAAAGCTAACCCCGTCTGGACTCGAAAACCCACAATTTGCCCTAATGCTTCAATTAAATAAACCAAGCATTAATCCAAATAAACATGTCGTGTGTCAAAGACACACATTAACCCTGAGCGTGGCACAAAAACCTAACAAGGTGGAAGGTCTTTACAGCGCCACAGTGTTTAGTCTCCCTGCCCTCTCCTTTAGCAAGAACTATGTCGTATTGACGGCGGCCTGTGTACCTTGACACAAATGTAGTGTGTCGGACGGTGGCTGTCATATGGGAGGTCTTCAAGCCTGTGATATAACCACTAATCTGACCTGGCAATTAAAAGACACCTGTATGTTTCCTTGTATAGAGACCTTGGGCATGGTCTGGTCTGTAATCGCTAATGTTAGTGATCCTTTGGGCTGGGCTCGCCCAGAATCAGCCCACCTACAGTGGTCGCCTAACGGGTGTTTAAATGGGAGAGGCTGGAGGATAGTACTGTAGCAGGGAACCTGCCTCGTTCACAACATTGTTGCGTCGGCGTGTGTAGAGTTGGTTGTTTAGCGTGCACCAAGAGAGGGTCGATGAGAGTGTGTAGGGTGGCTTGTGGTTTACACCACTGCGTGTGTGTATGTGTGTGTGTGGGGGTGTGTGTGTGTGTGTGTGTGCGTGTGGGTGTGTGTGTGTGGGGGTGTGCGTGTGTGTGTGTGTGCGCGTGTGTGTATGTGTGTGTGTGGGGGTGTGTGTGAGCGTGTGTGTGTGTGGGGGGTGTGTGTGTGTGGGTGTATACCTTGAGGTTAATGCGTTCCAGCAGCTCTTCCACAGAGCTGGGTTTAGGAGGTCTCCCCTTTCTCCTTCTCCGGACAGGCCTCTTGGGCTTCTCCTCTTCATCGCTCAGCACGTCCACGTAGATGAACTTGAAGGTGCCCACCTTGTTGTTGAGCAGGCCCATCCAGGTTCCCATGGGGGGCTTACTGATGATATCAATCACATCTCCTCTCTGCAAGCCAAATGAACGAGACGAGTCAGAGAAAATGGAAAATCCCAACGTTATTTTAATTCCATGTAGGACAAGCTACCTTTAGTTTGAGGGAGTCGGAATCATATGGGCTGGGAGTGAAGTCTGTGTGTACTCGCGCCCTGCCACAGAACGGCCCTTTATAAGGGGGCTCCTCGTCATCACCGTCCTCAGACTTCACACTTTCCCTGTTGCTGGCTGACGAGTCTGTGGTGCTGACCGTCTGACCACCTGGAAAACACACACGATGCAAGGAACACGCGCGGTCAACATGCGAACACGTCGAGTGACGACCAAACACGTCGAGTGACGACCAAACGCGACTAGTGACGACCAAACGCGCCTAGTGACGACCAAACCCGCCTAGTGACGACCAAACGCGCCTAGTGACGACCAAACACGCCTAGTGACGACCAAACACGCCTAGTGACGACCAAACGCGTCTAGTGACGTCCAGTGACGACCAAACACGTCTAGTGACAACCAAAACAATCGATTCAAAGAGCTTTTTGGGTGTCTTTTTGCAACTTGGAGAGAAATGGGTTGTCAAAAAACGCCAGTCTACATGAGATATAACGATACATAACGAGCAGTCTTAGTTACAGAATTTTGGACTGACCCAGAAATTGTGGCGGCTAGCAAATGGACATATTAAAGGGAAACCGAGCTCGTAGCTTAAATAAAATGGTGGGGCGGAACTCTTTGTTCCGGGTCTTTTTTTATCAGAATCATAACTTAATCGAGCATCTTACAACTCACATGAGACTTTAGGATTAACCTACATTGAGTAGACAACTAAGTGGATTTCATTTACTGTAAATATGTGATTTGGCCTGAAATTAATGAACATCTGTTTATGCAAAGCCTGAGTGTTAGAGTGAACAACTGGGATTAATATTAGTTTTAGATTTGCCAAGGGTATGGTTTTATGAAGTCGTTGTTATTCCTCCTGTCACATTATATTTAATCTGTGATGATTCGTGTGGGACGTGAAAAACCTTCATATCTAATCCTCAACAAGCCTTATTCCCTTCAGACCATATGTGCCTATAGACCAATACTGTCATACAAGACACGTGCCCTCACAAACTAACTAAATAACAAATATTACAGTTACATTTTAGCAGGCGCTCTTAAACAAAGAGTATCAGTTGGGAAAAAACAGCAAATCAGGACAAGACGTAAAAGACTAATTAAACAGTTATATTTGTTCTGCACAAACTTTTTCCAGGGTGAAATCCAAAATCAAAATCCTAAACCTCCAGTGGGTGTAATTGTGACTGTAATGCTGGTAATGATGGAAGAACAGCTCAGTGGAGAAATCATGTACACTACATGGTGGAATTACGCCTTTAATTTGTTTCATTCAGAATCATCTCTGAAGAACAGGGTTGCCTACGAAATGTAGGATTTGGGTTATTTTATGTCATAGCTAATTGGCAGCTAATCCCCTATAAGAAAGAGAAAACCTAGTGTGCAGGACTGAGACAAGGCAGCTTTATTACAAAGGAAAATGTGATGACAGTGCCCCCTAGTGGTTATCTTAACAGTACACGTGTGCATGCACACAAACACACAACTTACTCATGGAGCTCTGTCCACTGAGGGAACTCCGGAGACTCTCTACTGATCCTCCGGCCTTCAGCTTCGGCTTCTCCAGAGAGTCTGTGTCTGGCTGAGGCGACTGGGGAGAGCCGGGAGCTCCGTCTGGGCTCGACTACGAGGAGGAGGAGGAGGATAGAAATGGAGGAGGATTGGGCGAATAGGTTAAAGAGGAGAGAGAGGTAACAAGTTAGTATTGGTCCCTACTAGCCAGCCCTCATTTGCATAACATATTCTAAGGAGAAAGATAGCTTAGTGCTAAGAGTATTGTCCACTAATTGAAAGGTTGCCGGATCGAATCCAGAACTGAGCCAATTAGCATTTAACTGCCAATACTAGCTGATCCCAATCTCTCACAGTGTCACAGAAGTGTAAAAAAAAACACACGAGCACCCACCAACTTATTAATAGGTGTTGAGATACCAGCATATCATCTTTACAGTGTGATAATTTTGTACCACCACTAGATGGCAGTGTAGCTCTTTAAATAGCAATTTCCTGTGAGGTCTTTACAAGCAACACATTCATTGACTAAATTAAGCCATTTCTGGGTCCTTTGAGGTTTCAACCCCCACTTTGTTGTCTAGCTTTGACAGAAGACGTTAAAAGCAAGCCGGGGTGTTTAACAAATTGACCGCCCAAGGAACAATGATTAGCAAATAGTAAGTATATCAAACTGCAGCCGCCTACCAACTGAATCATTCTAGTCCCTGGAACACAGAATGGGGCAGCCTCAGTTTTTATTTACTAACCAGTAGAATTGTTCACACCCAGTTCACAAGGCCACTATGAGTGTGAGGCAGGAGGCAACTGCCTCTTCTGTCATATAGGAAGTCTGCCAGAAGCATTCAGCAGAATTCAACCACTCGTAAATTGTACTTCATTTTCCAACTGCAAGCCAGAGATTTCAATGAGACAACGTGAATGCTGTTTGGATGTGAATGCAGAGAGCTCCCGTGGGCACACAGACACACGCACGCACACACACACACACACGCAAACACACACACGCGCACACACACACACACACACACACACACACACACACACACACACACATGCACCAGAGCCAAAAGCCTTGTCATATATAAACGCGGACCTGGCCGGCTTGTCTGACTAGATGAGCTAAGCCACTTCCAAGTAAACTCCACCCTACAGCCCTGTGTCGGATCAGTCAGCCAGGGCCCCGTGTGGGATCAGTCAGCCAGGGTCCCGTGTCATATCAGTCAGCCAGGGCCCCGTGTCGGATCAGTCAGCCAGGGCCCCGTGTTGGATCAGTCAGCCAGGGCCCCGTGTTGGATCAGTCAGCCAGGGCCCTGTGTTGGATCAGTCAGCCAGGGCCCTGTGTTGGATCAGTCAGCCAGGGCCCCGTGTCGGATCAGTCAGCCAGGGCCCCGTGTCGGATCAGTCAGCCAGGGCCCCGTGTCGGATCAGTCAGCCAGGGCCCCGTGTCGGATCAGTCAGCCAGGGCCCCGTGTCGGATCAGTCAGCCAGGGCCCCGTGTCGGATCAGTCAGCCAGGGCCCCGTGTCGGATCAGTCAGCCAGGGCCCCGTGTCGGATCAGTCAGCCAGGGCCCCGTGTGGGATCAGTCAGCCAGGGCCCCGTGTGGGATCAGTCAGCCAGGGCCCCGTGTGGGATCAGTCAGCCAGGGCCCCGTGTGGGATCAGTCAGCCAGGGCCCCGTGTGGGATCAGTCAGCCAGGGCCCCGTGTGGGATCAGTCAGCCAGGGCCCCGTGTTGGATCAGTCAGCCAGGGCCCCGTGTTGGATCAGTCAGCCAGGGCCCCGTGTAATATCAGTCAGCCAGGGCCCCGTGTTGGATCAGTCAGCCAGGGCCCCGTGTTGGATCAGTCAGCCAGGGCCCCGTGTAATATCAGTCAGCCAGGGCCCCGTGTAATATCAGTCAGCCAGGACCCCATGTCGGATCAGTCAGCCAGGGCCCCGTGTCAGATCAGTCAGCCAGGGCCCCGTGTTGGATCAGTCAGCCAGGGCCCCGTGTAATATCAGTCAGCCAGGGCCCCGTGTAATATCAGTCAGCCAGGGCCCCCTGTCGGATCAGTCAAGAGTCCCAGCTCTGTGTGTGACGTCTAAGTGTGTGTGTGTGTGTCGCACATCTGTTTGTGTGTATGAAAGAGCACTGTGTTTACTTTGTAACCAACACAAACCTATCCACACCCACGGTATTATGGAAAGGTCAGATTGAGTGCAGAATAACAAATTGTGTCAAAATACTAGGATTGAGCCTTTTTATTCAGATGTGAAATGTAGGATCTTGGCCCAAAACGTATACGTGCATGAATGATTTAAAGCTTGTATTGTGTGTCGGACAGTGAGCTGCTGTACTTTGTATTGTATGTATTTGTATTGTGTGTCTCTTTACCTGTTCGGACAGTGAGCTGCTGTACTTTGTATTGTATGTATTTGTATTGTGTGTCTCTTTACCTGTTCGGACAGTGAGCTGCTGTACTTTGTATTGTATGTATTTGTATTGTGTGTCTCTTTTACTGTTCGGACAGTGAGCTGCTGTACTTTGTATTGTATGTATTTGTATTGTGTGTCTCTTTACCTGTTCGGACAGTGAGCTGCTGTACTTTGTATTGTATGTATTTGTATTGTGTGTCTCATTACCTGTTCGGACAGTGAGCTGCTGTACTTTGTATTGTATGTATTTGTATTGTGTGTCTCTTTACCTGTTCGGACAGTGAGCTGCTGTACTTTGTATTGTATGCATTTGTATTGTGTGTCTCTTTACCTGTTCGGACAGTGAGCTGCTGTACTTTGTATTGTATGTATTTGTATTGTGTGTCTCTTTACCTGTTCGGACAGTGAGCTGCTGTACTTTGTATTGTATGTATTTGTATTGTGTGTCTCTTTACCTGTTCGGACAGTGAGCTGCTGTACTTTGTATTGTATGTATTTGTATTGTGTGTCTCTTTACCTGTTCCGACAGTGAGCTGCTGTACTTTTTCGACATGCGTTTCCTCATGGTCTCTTTGACTGACTTGACCTTTTTCCCCAGGGAGATACGTGACGTTGTAGGAGACTTGACCACCTCGCGGTAAATCGCTTCTGAATCTTTACTCTGATGAAGGGAGAGAAAGGAAGAGTGAGAAAACGAATAGAAAGAGAAACGCTATTGACAACATGAATAGAACGAAGCAACAAACAGCTCAGGGTTGACTTCTCTAAACACGTCGCCCTGTAAGCCCAGAGTCCAACCTAATCTGGCAGTACTTACGCTGGGCTCTGAGCCGGCGCTGACCACATGGAGTGACCGGTTGGATAAGTCAAACCCTCCGAAACTACACGTCCTCTGTGAACAGGAGAAAATAACGTGAGCAACTGGCCACTAGACGAGGGGTAGCGTGACAGAGGGTGGTTGAGTGAAGAGGGTACGAAGTCAGAGTCCATTGAAATGACATCAATTCCCAACCCGGCAAGAGTCAAACCACAATGATTCATGCTTGGAGTCACAATGGCAGAAGGTTGATTCATGATTGGCTGAATGATAGACCCAAATTACTAGTAGTGTTCGCTGAGGGAACGTTACCATCTGAACATCTCATGGCACTACCTCATATGTGGTCTGCACAACTCGTACGTATTTCTCATCAGTTATTGGTCGACCACATGTAAACAAGATATTACATCATCCACGGAAAAAACTAGAGTCTCTGTTATTCTGAATCGTTATGTTCCCCTAAACCTAAAACCAGAGCGTGAAAGTACATCGTAAAATAAATGAAATTGTTTAGTTAGATGTGGTCAGGCAATAACATACAATTTGATGAGTGGGCATGTAGAGAACATTATATACTATGGCCCGACCCAACCGTGTGTTTAGGTATGACAATAGGGCCAGAAAAGGTATTCATAGTATTACAGGTAGGTTAAGTTATAAAAAGCAGAAAATGGTGGAGGTACGTTTAGATTTTTTTCTTTCCCAATGAGCAATAGCGAATCCAACTGAAGATACATATATTTCTCCTTTTCCTAAGGAGGTGATCAGGTGTGAGGGTATCAGAGTTCCTGTGGAGGAGAGAGATTTGCCGTCTTATATTTGAACTACAGTTGGCCGATCTTCAGATCGTGGCTAACAAGCAAGAGCATGGGCACAGGCTCCCAAATCTGATATATCAGCATTAGAAATAAAATGCCACTGCCGATCCACTGAGTTTCCTCTGAACAAACCCCAGTTCTTTTGTTATGTGTGAGACGGGTTTGGCGTCCATGTCTGCAGCTTTACTCCCAGGAAACGAAGTACTGTGAAGAAATTTTGAGGGCATCCAAAAAAAAAACGGGAAATAAAGTGATGTTGTTTGATATATTCAATGGAATGGACCATGCACTCACAAAACCATCTTCCACAGGACAGCAAAAAAGAAACCACATATCTGCAACCATGCCGACGGAGGCAAGATAACACCAAAAAAGCGACGATGGATGGATAAAAAAATGCCTATGGATGAAGAACCATGTCCGACAGATGAAGAAAGGATTCAGACTCCTTTAAGGCTGCAGAATAGCTCCAGTTATCATCCCTGTATGGGTCGTGACCTTCCTACTACAGTCTACAGTAAAGAATGTGTGCAGTGAATAACGATTAAACTTAACCGTAGACGGACTGCATCAACTTCCGCAGTGGCATATAAATAAGGATTTGGCCTTCACCAACCCTGTTCATCCAGGTGACCTTGTGGCCACCGCTTGAGATCTTGCTTCCTATTGGTTAGTTATTTTGTTTCTCACTGAGCTGTGAGTGGGCAGTTAGTCAGATGAGTCCCACAGGGGTTTGGCTTGGTAGACGTCTAAACAGAGCGTGAGTAAAACCTCTGCTTTTACATTGGTGAACCTTACTAACCTCCCCAGTTAGAACAAAGAGATCCTTTCAGTTCAGATTCAAATAGACTATAAATGATAAATATATGGCTTTTACATTTACACGTTGTTATAAATGACCCTTCCTAAACGTGCAGGGACGTGGTGGATTTAATCTAAAGCCTGTGTGTGCACCTGAGCCACAGGGATATTCTGCAACCTTACAGCAAGCCTTGTTCCTCCGGGCCAGGCGGGGGCGCTGTCTAGCGTACCCCCGCCCCGTCCCGCGTTAAAACTCACAGACTTCTGCTGGATGCGTAAGAGCACGCGCTTGGTGCAGCGGTCCACGCTGGCCGCCCACTTCCTGTCCGCCTCCCTGTCCTCCTCCAATAAGCAGCGGCGCTCTGCGCGGCTCAGGGTTACCGGTCGGACCAGCTGGGCCCAGTTCAGGTGGCCGTAAAGGCTGCGCTCGACCACGTACGTTATGTTCAGCTCGCTGACCGCCGTCCGGCCGCGGAGCCTTCGAGGGGGGAACGCCCAGCCCCCACAGCCCCCCCCGCCCAGTGTGCCGGCCTTCGCCTTGGACAGGTCGCAGCGGGCCGGGGGCGTGGGGGAGGAACAGGATAAGGGTGCTCCGGGTGCTTTGGTGTAGTTCCGGGAGCGCTGGTAGAGCAGGTGCTTGGTGGAGTAGGCGTAATTGGGGTCGGGCTTCCTGAGCCAGTTGGCGTGGTGGCGGGCGGGTTTGGGACTGCTTGGGGAGACGTCGTCGAGGGTGACGAGGAGGCAGGGCTGAGGTTTGGGGCGTGGTCTGGTCAGGCCGTAGAAGCCGTAGAGCGTTTCGTTACTTACCCCGTGGGAGATATTGGTCAAGGCTTTCCGCATCTCCCCCTCCGTCATGGAATGCGACACCTTCCCGTCGTCTTCAGCGCTGCAGCCGTCCAGCTCGGAGAAGGAGGAGCCACTGCCCTGGATCCCGATGGCACCGAGACCCGCGGGCCCTGCAGTCGCTCTCCTCGGGGGTCGGATGAGCCCGTGGGTGCTGCTGGACTTAGAGAAGGTCTTGACCAGCTTGTGTCCTGACCAAGTGGTGTCCAGGCTGCTGGAGGACGGTGAGGTGGTCAGGCTGTCAGTGTCCCCGTCTAAAGAGAGCTGGTCCTGGGTCAGGGAGGATAGAGAGGCATCCTGGGCCAGGCTGGACTTTTTCAGCACTCCTGTGTACAGGGCGCTGTTGTTCTCACAGGTAGGAGACTCCAGACTCAGAGAATCTACAGGGAAAGTGGAACATCACATCAGTGTTTAAACCAGTGTTTCACCCATTCTGATTTGCACTGAATGCTCACTAAAGTGTCACCGCGTTAAAACCACACGAAGGACAGTTTAGGGTAACAAGGACTGCGTACCTTCCGAGCCGTGCCTTTTGCCCTCCTCCACCTTAATGAGTTTCTTCCTGACACGTCGAGTGGAGTTGACCAGCTTGTGGAGCCGTTTAAACTTCACCAAGTCCTCAGACTGCTCGTCATCAGACTGCTCCCGAGACTGAGGGCAAGAGAGACAGAGGGTACGTCAAAAGGACCAGCCCGTAGAACCATAGCCACGAAACAGGAACCATAGCCACGACACAGTAACCGTAGCCGTTACACAGGAACCGTAGCCGTTACACAGGAACCGTAGCCGTTACACAGGAACCGTAGCCACGACACAGGAACCATAGCCACGACACAGGAACCATAGCCACGACACAGGAACCATAGCCACGACACAGGAACCATAGCCACGACACAGGAACCATAGCCACGACACAGGAACCATAGCCACGACACAGGAACCATAGCCACGACACAGGAACCATAGCCACGACACAGGAACCATAGCCACGACACAGGAACCATAGCCGTTACACAGGAACCAGCCACGACACAGGAACCATAGCCACGACACAGGAACCATAACCAACAAAGCTATATACAACTATTTATTTAGTTAGCTTACCTGTTGCAAACCTTTACAGAATAACTCGGGTACTATTTGTTAAATTTCTTTAGGTATGTATTAACAGCTAAAATAAAGCTAAACGGGATACTAATAGTTGGTTATAAAGACCAGACATTATTTAGTAAATGCAGAGAGTAGGTGAGGGTGACAGTTATGATTCACGTTTTAGGATGGATAGAGTTAGTAATTAGCGCCTGGGTGGATGGGTTGGACAACACACACTTGCATTGGACAACATGTTCTATTAACCAGTGACAGAAACACAAAAACGAGTCAGACCAACTTAATGTGGCCAAATCAACATAAACGCAGAGCAGGACAGTGTTAAGACGTCACAGATGTATGCCTCGCCACGGATATTCCTCACAGATATTTATTGAGTTTGGTAGTGCTGCCTGGTTCTATAATGAAAATCCACACAGTGTCTTTGAGTCTGTAGCTGTTTACTACCCAATATCTGCTGAATGGAGAACTGAACTGTATTGTGCACACACAGAGCTTCATTATATGAGAGAGTATAGTCTGTTTTTGTGTCTGTGCGTGCACGTGCGTGTGCGTGCGTGACTGTGTGTGTGTCTGTGTGTGTGTCTGTGTTTGTTTGTTTGTTTGTGTGTGTCTGTGCGTGTGTGTATATCCACTGCATTACAAATCTGCAAAGAACAATCGAACAATGAAGTCACCAAAAGCTTCATTAACACACTGCACACACAATGTGATAATAATGTATAAACGATTGTGGTCCCGGGAACCTAAGCATGCATCATATGATATATATATATATACACACACGCGCACGCGCACGCGCACGCGCACACAAGCCAGAGTGTTAGAAAGCATCAGTTAGTGCTAAGCGAAGTCTGGGCGGATTATGCATGTTAAACCAACATCTTTCAGTTTGTCCCAGCTTGTCCAGTTTCCATGTTGCTTTGTAATGAGAGCTGATGGCTCCAACTACAGGTGGCTTCTAGGTTATACTAATCTACACACTTGTACGCCAATACACACACACACACACACACACAAGCAGTGTGCCTGAGGTTAACTGCTGAGGGAGAAACGTGGCTTTACCGGCTGGTTTTCCACATTTTCCCCAGGCCATAAGGGCAAACTGGCAACACCAGGTGATCTGCAGTTTCCATGGGATCCAGAAATAAGTCTTTGGTCAGCCTGATAGATGTTCTGCTCCATAGGAGCCATGTGACCTGCACATTACCCATAAATTACTTGGGCATCCCATCAGCCCCCTCTTTCCACCACTGGCCTGTGGGCTGCGTGGTGAACACACCATTCATCTGTTAACAGCAGAACCAGACAACCAGGCCAGCGTCAAAACCACTCATTTGGTTTTTCAGACGGGCTCTCAGTTTGCTAAACACCGGACATCTCCCCGCGTTTGCCTTAACCTCAACACTCCACGCTTTTCCTAAACCACAGATATTTATGTTCAGTACTCAGTTTGGGTCCTTCCCACCGCTTCAGGATTTTATGAAGTATTGTGCCTCAGGGAAATAGAACCCTGTGCAGTTCTAAACGTATGTTTCTGACTGTGGTAGGTACAGGAGTGGAGTTCATATTATTTGGAAAGGCTCATTCCCGCGGTGTGTGTTGATGTTCAAGTGTGTGCATCAATGTTTCCAGGGGTTTGGGTGTGTCATGTCTAAACAGGGAGCCAATTAAAACGCAAGCCGGTCAAAAGTGAGGGCGTAGTGGCTTTTATTGTACAAGAGAGAGACGCTGTGCAAAGAAGACAAAAAGAATTGCGGCATTACATGGCACTGTTTGTACTAGCCATTCTCTGGTGAAGCAGGTGTGGGAAATTAAGGAAGGAAAGGAAGAGGAAAGAAGACAATGAGTCACCCTGACTCTGGAAGTGAACGACAATGACACAGTGCTCAACATGCAGCCTTGAGGAACACCCACGACCTGGGCTGCTGTAAATCGACCAGGGATGACTGGCGACCCCTCGGCGAAATGATGTCACACAGTCATAACCCCTTACACATGCACACACACACACAAAGTCAGTATCTTGCATCGGAAACTATTATCAGCATTGCGGCAGAAATCCCAGTGGGAGCTAGTATGCACATAAACTAATCTAGATCTATACTGACCAGCAAAAACCTTTGAAACAAGTATCAAATTCAATCTTACTGTGTCTGCAAATACACAGCAATCCTCCACCACAGAAGAAGACAAAATGTGAACACTAAACAGTCATCTGTAGGTTGTTACTTACCACACAAAGCACATTCTACCAACCAGTAGGCCAGCATTAAAAAGCAGGCTGGTGTACGTACATCCAATGTACATCCAATCCCCGTTTAGTCACTTTGCACATCCAGAGTTTGTCACGCACAGTCGCACAACATCGTCAAGCGTTCGGAAAACAAGCATATCCATCCTCAGTCCCCGTGGAATGAAAGCTGCGGGGATACCGAGTGAAAGCAGGCTGCTGGAACGCACAGGCGTTAGCGGAGGACACAGGCTGCTGGAGGACACAGGCTTCTGGAGTGAACAGGCGTCTTGTGTACGCCGTGTAGAGAGAACAATCCCAGCGTTTGAGCCCCGTCTGACCTGACCCTAGCCCCCCACAACTCAACGGACAGCCCAGGAATGTGGCCTCTCTCTCCGCTCCCAGAGCGACACTGGAAAGAGATATTTGAGGGAAAAAGTGCGGTGCCGAGAGGATAAATAATTTCGGACAGTGACCACAGAGCGATGGTGGTTAAGCATTCGGAAGCTTTAGGGACACGACCTCCTTCCATAATTAAGCGGGGAGGACGTTACCCCCCAAACCAAGAGGGAAGTCACATCCTTAACTGGCGCTTTATCGAGCAGAGCCCCCAATCCAAAATGTACTGGTGTGCTCCAGGGGTCTGAGGGGAGTGAGAGCTCTTTGTGTTTCCTCTCTTCCTCCCTCCGGCGACGCGTGCCGGCGTGCCCTGAAGACAGGCCCGAGTGTTCCTCCGAACAATACCCCTTCAGTCATCCGCTCGGCCCTGCTCCTTCCGTCTATCAGACAGCCTATCTATCAATGCGGCAGAACAGGAAGCCAGAGCGGCAGCACCCGAGGGCAGGAGAGGGTTAATGGGGAGATTATCCAGTTAGGAGCCGTCTGAGGCAACACATCAAAGATGAAAACAACAGACCAGACTGCATTTAAAGCTAGATCTCTACACAATGCAACGACAATGAAGCCATTTATAACGAGAAAAGAACCATGTTTCGATGAAAAGTTTGCGAAAAGCCTGATCGGGTCACGTCCAGAATGGTTAAGGATACATTTCACAAAGCCCCGGTCCAAAACTGCAACCAGCTTGCTGGTTAATGTTGCTAAAGCAGATGTCTGCAGGGTGTTACAACGCGATGGGCTTAATGACATCGAAATGAAAAACATTATGCACGCAATAGCATGCGAGTGAGCAGACGTTGGTTGATGTAGATGTCAAGGCCACAATCACTCAGATGGAAGTTTAGCGGAAGCCAGAAGTAGCTGGGTTTCCCTGGCAACACGGATGCGGACAGTCAATTGGTGTTTTTTGTGATTTCAAGAAACTTGTGGGACTTTAATCTCGAGTAAGGTTTTTAATGAAATTCTAAATAAAAACAGTTTTTTTTGTTGTCAACAGACAATATGTTTATTGACATGGCTGGATGTTTTTGTGTCTGTACATTGTATTATCAAAAATGGTGACGATGTTGACAGATTAATCATTACATGGAAGTAAAAATGTCACAAAATGCATTTTGTTTCTGTCATCCTTCCACTACAACTAGGAAAAAGCATGAGATTTTTCAGGCCACAGGTAAATTTAGAATAAACTTCACAGGCTGATACGAGTGAATTGGGTATGAGTTTTTCTTTGGGAATACAACGCAGATGCCAAACTCTAGTGAGCACATTTGGTATTAACTCTATAACCGTAGTTGATCGGAAAATAGGATGGAGACTAATCATTTCAATTTCCATTTTACAAAAAAAACATACAGCAAAAAAGTTTTTCTTATGCGCAACAATGATGTAATTCAACATCTGGTAGTGTTTGGCAGGTTGTGCACAAATCCTTTCATTAACATTTTGGATATCTTTTGCCAAAAGGGGAATTCACTTTTAGAATTAGGCATACATTTTGACAAGGCACTTTTGTTTAAAATACGAATATTACTTTGTGATAAATTTGGACCTGAACACCTATGCTTCAGATTAGTTGACCTGCATGGCAGACATTAACTAATATATAAAATCTAACCTCATCTCTAACTGTTACACTTATTATAACCTTAAACCAAACCACAAAAAGTGAATAAAAAAGTTGAATAAAGCTTCAAAGACAGGACAGGCTTAATATTCTCAACATGCATGATTGTTTTATAGTGACCAACAGGAACAAACAGACCACCATCACTGCTGGACTTAACCCAAGAGCAAAACAGAGCTTGGACTGGCCCGGCAAGACAGAACCGCTTGATACAAACCCTAGGGACTGTGTGAATGGTCCTCATCCAAAAGAACCGCCCACATCTGTCCAGAAGGACCACATCAACAACACACAACATCCTCCCAATGAGGCGGTGATTCGAGAGTCACTGCTGAGACACACTAAACCTCATGGTCTGGAAGGACACTCCAAATACAAAAGGGAGGCCCTGGACTGGACAGTTGGACCGGACAGTTGGACCGGACAGTTGGACCGCTAACCTAACAGTCGTCATATTTCCTTTCAGCGTTGAAACGTTTCAGTGTCTCATCTGCATTGTGACACCAGGGAAACCAGCTCACTGTTCACAGTAAATAGGATTGTTTGAGGGAATCTCCCCAGGGTTTGGGATACTTTTGGAGTGAGTGCAGCATGCAGGATGTTAGAGGCCACAATAGGGTTTATAATGATGATCATTCAATCCACCCAGGTTGTAGAAGCCAATAGTTATATTCCCTGACCTGATTCAAATTCATTTATGAAATGAAGTAAAACCCAGCAGCACCTATTCCTCCTGGAGTTAAAACACAACCCCCGTGGACTACCAGCAGGGCCTCATACGGCCAACACATCTAGCCAGCAAATATGACCTAATCCTGGGCACGAGCTGTCCCAGTGAGCCCCTGAGATCCAGAACACCAATGCTGTCCTGCTTATAATATATCAGTACTGGACACTAGCAAGGGAGGACAAAAGAGAGGGGGGGTGTGGGGGAGGAAGAGGGGAGGTTAATTAGAGCCAGTAATTGTGTGTAATTATTGTGTAGTAACGTAATCAGCAATCATGCCATAACAGTGTTCAGCCAGACCCTCAACAGAGGCGACTCTGGAATGGTCATGTTTGGCCGGGTGTTAAATAAGCTGGCTCATGTAACATACGCCTAAGCACGCCTAAGCACGCCTAGGAGAAATAACGTATCCTCTGTTCTTAGGGGAAGACACATCCACACAAAATGGGGTGTCGACACGTGCAGAATGACATTGGTTAAAGTTCAACTCTGTTAGATGTCACTTATGGCGGACAATGTTCTCACGCAAGGACCAACGCGCGCACGCACGCGCACACACGCACGCGCACACACGCACGCGCACACACGCACGCGCACACACACGCACACACGCACACACGCACACACGCACGCACACACGCACACACGCACGCACACACACACGCACACACAGACATAAACAAACAAATGGTTCCAAACAGACATCTACTCCTAAGTGGGGCTTTGATCCTAAAGTGTCTGAGGTTCACAGGGGGAAGTGAGAAAGGTGAAAGGTCAGTCAAAGGTCAGAGGGGGTACTTACGTCACAGTTAGAGGACTGGTTAAGATTAGGACTGGATCCGTTAGTCCACTCTGCAGTGTCAGCACTGCCAGACTGTCTGCTGTGGCGCTCATACTCCTTCAGCTAAAGGAGAAGAACATTTTAGAAAGAGGGAAGGTTGGGATGTAGACGGACCGCCCGCTATAGACCACAACTACCGCAACTACACGCACAGAAACACACAAACGGAAGACGCCACACACACAACACACACAGAAACACACAAAAGGAAGACGCCGCACACACTCCCGAAACAAACACAGGTTGCAAGGCAATACAAGTCAACTGATGTACGTACACAAACACACACACACACACACACACACACACGGGCCACAGAAGAACACAACGCTCCACAGACGCTACTCATTGATACCAGGGTCTGATTGGTTCATTTGAGTGTCAATCACAGTGGCGGCTGGTATAAGTCAAACCGGCAGCTTATTAGAGACCGAAGATGAGGGGGAGTAGAACCAATGTGTGCCTGGTGGAGAGAACGAGTTCCACCAGACCTCAATAGTTACCGTGGGAACAGGGAGAAAGGGATATGCAAAGAGAGAAACAGGAGGGCAAAAGAATATCACGGTGGAACGACAAGATGAACCTAAACTAGGATGGGGAAGAGAGAAACAGAGAGAAGGTGAAAAGAGGCAGAGGAGAGATGCCACCACATCCACCCAGAGAAACCCTTTGATGCAATATTAACCACCCCACCAGGGGGCACTATTGAGCTACCCCTACAGTCTGAACAGGACCACACACACACACACCAGGAGTCCTCTCTGGGTCGGGTTCTGGCTGTGTGTTTGTGTCAAAAACAAAAAAGCCAGATTATAGCCAAAGCCTGGTGAACGGTTAGTAGGAGTGAGTCGTTTTAGTGAAAGCTGGATGAAGCAGAACGGAACGGGGAGAGGGTCGGGGAACGGGGAGAGGGCCGGGGGACGGGGAGAGGGCCGGGGAACGGGGAGAGGGCCGGGGAACGGGGAGAGGGCCGGGAACGGGGAGAGGGCCGGGGAACGGGGAGAGGGCCGGGGAACGGGGAGAGGGCCGGGGATCTGGGTGGGGTCAGGATATGGGTGGGGTCAGGATATGGGTGGGGTCAGGATATGGGTGGGGGGTCCCACTCCAGGCCCCGTCCCCAGGAGGTAATTGGAGAGGGTTGGTTGGCCAACAGGGGTTTCCTACCCGAGCTAAAGCCTCTTCCACGGTGATCATCTTCTCCTTGACCATCATCATCAGCTGAATCCGCTCTTCGTCACTCATGGTGATCTCACTGGCCACGTAGCCTATATCCTCTCCTAGAGGTCACATGATCAGGGGTCAACAGCAGTTCGCTTGTAACGACGGGCCGTGAACTAAATCATATTTATCACATAACGTTTCGGATTAGTACAAACAAATGATTCCACTAAGTGATGATGTGAAAAACCAACGCGTGGGGAAAAGCGGAATACCTTTGGATGTCTGACGTGTGACTCCCTTCTGGGACGTCTTGCGGAAATTCTGCCAGAAGGATTTGTTCTTCTTTTTACTGTCCCATTTACCTATGACGAACAGTGAGGAGAGCACCAGTCAGTCAACACTATTACAATCACGCACACTTGTTTAGAAACGAGCACGTCCAATGTCTAGATCAGATGTTTTAAACAGTCTTCTGATTAGAACTCCCAAACAATGGAACATTCCTTTCCGTTAACAAGATCTAAATAAACAGCGTAAAAAAAGGTTTTGTGTGCCTATTTCTTTAGAACTGTCTTGTCTGTTTCTGTGTGTGTGTGCGCGCATTTACTTTACTTTATTTATTTAATTATATGCGACCCTTCGATCACCTTGGCACCTGGCTTGGCACCAGTCTTCATACAATAATTCAGCTTCCTTCTCAGCTTGCGTCTAAACAACTTTAACCCCACGACGTCACCGTCAACCCTTTATTTCAACACTCAGACTTTCAGCTAAAACAATATCACATATTCGATTTGCACTAACTTCACTATGGAGAGTTTTCCTGATATAATTGTCAATATAGTTCTACAGCTGTTTGCATTCCAGGCTGGTCCTGTAGTCTAAAGAGAATATCTTCGTGAGATCTTTAATAACGCCTCATAACTCATAACTCTCATATCCTAATGTCAGGGTTAGACATACTAACTGTGGGTGACACTTAAATGGATGGGCGGAGAAGGTCGCTTCTTACTTAAGTCTTACCTGATCATATACAGCTGTCCGGAAGAAAACAAAACAGACACTAAAATATAGCTGAAAATCAGCCCATCTTTTATTTTTTCTATCTTCAATCAATCAATTAAATGTTATTTGTAGAGCGCCTTACAACAGCCAAAAGGTGCACAAGGTGCTTTCCAGTTTTCTTTGACTATTCTGTTGTAGCTGTGCCAAGCACTTGTCCCATGGCTGGCAGACAGTGTCTGATATCATATATGTGCCTCTAACTACTGTGGCTAGCAGCAATAGACGACAGAAAAATTACCACAGAATAGAATGGTCAACGTATCAAGGGATATTGATAATTTCCACTACAGCTCAAATCGAAATGGCATTGAACCCTGTCTTCTAGCTAAATAAAGTTCCTTTTCTACATGAAAATGTTGATTGCTACAAACCTCCTGATCCGTCTTCAGAGCTGGACTTGTGCAAAGACATCCTGGAAAGAAAAGAGGGAAAGATGGAGGATCAACAGCAGAGGAAAACATTCCTATTTCTTATTTCCAGCGTTACACATCTATAGCTTTATTTGTATCACTTTAACGTCACTCTGATGGGTCTAAACACCAGGGACCTCCAGTCAACCCCAGACCCCTATAAGAAACAACAGCTGCAGTAGTATGTAGTGATGTCGCAGAGATCTGCACGTCTGTTTATGGTTAACTTGTGGTGCTGTCCTGCATTTTCACCACTAGATGGCGGTGGCGGAGCTCCACATACACAAACTGGCTCCAGAGGATCGCAGGGCGGATATACATCCAGAGAATAGAAATAGGCAGATGAGAGGAGGCTTAAGGAGATAAAGAAGAACAGAGGATAAGGATTTAGAGGAATGGAGGGCCTAAGGGGAGAACAGGAGCAAGGGCTGATGGGAAGATAAAATAAGGTCGGTGAAAGAAAAGCAGACAGAGAGAAAACCACAGTGCAAACTCAGCCTCTTGGCGTTTCCACTGCCCTTCTCAGGATATACAGTCACAAGAAAAGCAAGGGTGAGAAGGAAAGACAGAGACAGGAAGGAAAGGAAAAAGGGAGGGAGAGAAAGAGAGGAATGGAGGGGAGAGAGGAATGGATGGGAGAGACTGAAGAGTGCTTACTTAGAAAGTTACTGACATGAGGAGGCGTAAGGGTGACGCAACTTGTGCAGTCAAAACAAATAACTGACAAAGTCCTCAGTGTTCAGCATATCCACGCCAAAGGACAAAATACTCTGTGGACTCATTACATTATCATAACAAACAGTACTGAGCTGATGAATGTGTCCTATTTTCTCCAAACCTTTCCCACTCTTCAAATCCAGTGCCCAACAACTCATGTTGTGCTGCTAAATGACTCAATTTTCTATGCATACATATTTCTATACATATTTTATGTATATTGCTTAATTAGAACTTACATACACTGATGAGCCAACAGAATCTCCACCCGCAGGTGAAGTGAATAACATAAATCATTGCTTAACATGGGCACATATGTCACGGTCTAGAGTAGACTGGGGCATATGCGAGTCAGTTCTTATAGCCAACGTGTTGGATGCAGGAGTGATGAGCACATTGATATGGCCAGACGTCTGGGTCAGAGCATCCCTGCAACCGTAACAAACAACAGACCCGACCCGCCCTGGTCCAAAGCATAGTGAACTCCGGTTACATATGGCAGAACGCACAGGGCATCGAACCCCACTGTGGATGGGACAGTTATGGGACAGGTCAGTTACCTGAGGTAACGGGTAGCACCAGGAAACACTGCAGGTCCAAAATAATCACTTATAACCAAGTCATGTGGTGATATTATATTTGTTCAATTGGAAATATTTAACTCATGCCAGTGTTGAATATTATGGTTACGTTTTGACCTCCAGACTAAGGCGATAATGGAAAAAGTACCACGGAGACTCGGATTCTGTTGCAGCTGTTGTGACTTCCCAGGGAATTTGGTGTTTTTCAAACATATGGTCCTTCAGAGAGATAACAGCTCAGAGAGCTTCTGTACTGATAATGGACCCTGCTTAAATTGAACAAAACTGATTTCATTCACTACTATAATATCTAATGTTCACCTAAAAAGTCTGCGGCGGAACGTCGGGTCTGTGGCGGAGGCTTTTCTTTCGGCGTGATCATGTTTCAGATATAAATCGAGTGCAGACAAGAACGTTGAGGTGTTCCATTAAAAATAAATATGCCTGTCTTCAAAAGGTGGCCAGCCGTCCAAACACGCACAGAATGCAGCTCTCCTCCTCGTGACAGAGTTTGACGTGACGGCCTTCTGGCTTCAATGGGAACATTTAGGGCTGTTTAAAAGGCTGGCTGCCATGGCAACATAATGAGATGCTAATTGAATGGAGGCATGCGTTCGCCCTTCGATCTCTATCCCTTTCTTTCTCTTGCTCTGTCTATTCTCTCCATCTTAGGGTTAGTCCCCAGCGGGCGAGTGAGAACCTTAGATAAAGCTTAATAGGATTCACTCAATGGGAACTATTTGGCTGTAGACCTCTGCTTCACACTATGAATTATTACACACAGGCGGACGCACGCACGCACACACACACGCAGACACACCCGCAGACACTCCTGCGGTGCATGTATGCTCTCACACACAGACGCACACAAACACACACACACACTTCAGTCAAGGTCCAATGTTTGTAGAGCCTGTTGAATATATGTTCCCCAGTCTGTCAGTCAAGCTATTGTGTGGAGAAGAACTTTAATTGGTTTAGGCTAAAACACTGCATGCTTCTCTATTTCAATCTGACATTTCTCCTGCTGGGTAGCTGGTCCATTTCTGTTTCAGTTATCTTCATTCTTATTCTCTAGAAATTGCATAAGCCGGTGCTGGGATAGCAGCAAAAAAGCAGCAAAAAAAATTAGAGACTTTTCTAGTTTTTAGTAGTCATTTTAGTAATGAAATGTGGTTTTCTGGAGTGAGTTGGAATTGGGGTTAATTTCCTTGCTCACATGTAATTTCAAATCCCAAGCCCTCTGTGATTTGAACCTTTCGCTTCGAATTGCGGGGCATTGCTTTGAATTCCCATTGGATGGAAGGTACATGATGTGACACACCAGAGGCAGTGAGTGGGACAGTAGCCTATGTTGTGCTTGCGATCTTCAGCAACTAGGGCATTCATTTCCTCAGGAAATAGAGATCGGGAGGGCAGCGTGAGGACAGCCTCTAAATAGCGCCCTCTATGGCGGGTGTGCATATTGTGGCTACTAGAAAGCTCAGGGGAAATCTAGCTGACAACACTTGGCTTGAAAAGCCCGGAATCTGTTGGGATTTTCAGAGTTCACTGATTAGATGATAATATGAGGATAAATGGTCCAGTGTTACACCCGTACAAAGCTTCTTACTGCCCCCCCCC
Source organism: Dallia pectoralis (assembly GCA_029465975.1). Lineage (NCBI taxonomy): Eukaryota > Metazoa > Chordata > Actinopteri > Esociformes > Umbridae > Dallia > Dallia pectoralis. Next base: position 23,026,826 of record CM055734.1, on the reverse strand, counting down.
TCACACACACACACACACCGCTTGCTACACTAACACAGTCGTCACCATCTGGGGTTATCGCAAGTAATGGGAAAGAAAAACACACACACAGCTAACCCGCGGAACTCCCGGCATTGTGTGTGTTCACGAGCTAACCACCTGGTGCGAGGGGTACCCAGAGATGAACAATGAGACCCGCAGGAAGATCCAAATGGTGACACCTCTACAGGTCATGGTAACAGTCGGAGGTCTCAGGGATATCCTCTACGATTGTGGCGTTGACAATAGTCTGATGACGATAGTCCGATGACAGGACACACAGTCAAAGAGTCGGATCCAATCCTAGCGCTGACATGGTCACAACTATGTTGTCTGACACAGAGCCAGATGCTACACCTGAATTGCTCACGGTTTTCCGACAATGAAGACGCGCTCTCAGAGATATGCAATATTGAGTACCGGTATACTACATAAATATAGCGTGGATACATATATACCAAGGTGTCTTGTTAAACAGCTCTCTCTCTCCTTCCAGACACACATAAACAAACTCAAATCAAAAATCAAGGTTTCCTATTCCGCAAGAGGGCCTCCTTCACTCACGCGGCCAAACTTTTCTTTGTGAAGATTATTATTATTATACCAATGTTTGATTTTAGTGATGTCATTTATAGAACTGCCTCAAACTCTTTCTGCTGAAAAAATTGGATGTGATTCACCAGTGTCATTTCACTTTGTTACCAGTTCCCCATACAACACCCACCACTGCAACCTTTACACCTATCCATTGTTAAACACTCAGCTCTTAACCCATTGGTACCAACTTATTCACAAGTCTCTGGTAGGTAAAGTCCCGCTGTACCTAAGCTCTCTAGTCACCATATCTCTACCCACCACAGTCTACACTCAAGCAGGTACATTGCCTCAGTCACCCAGAAAGTCTGCATCACTTTTGGCCGCCAATCCTTCCAGTTTTTAAGCATCCAATTAACTCACACGAATTACAAAAACTAGACTGACTTCAAACTACTTCTGTCTGAACTTTTGTCTGATTACTGCACGTGCTGATCACTGTACATGCCGTCACCTGGTGATCACTGTTGGTGCTGTCACCTGGTGATCACTGTACATGCTGTCACCTGGTGATCACTGTACGTGCTGTCACCTGGTGATCACTGTACGTGCTGTCACCTGGTGATCACTGTTGGTGCTGTCACCTGGTGATCACTGTACATGCTGTCACCTGGTGATCACTGTACGTGCTGTCACCTGGTGATCACTGTACGTGCTGTCACCTGGTGATCACTGTACGTGCTGTCACCTGGTGATCACTGTACGTGCTGTCACCTGGTGATCACCGTACGTGCAGTCACCTGGTGATCACTGTGATTCTCTTTTCCTGTTTACATTCTTTGAACTACTCTATTATCACAGTCTTGCAACTTGTGCACACCAATAACCTACCTGCTAGATACACTTTATGTTTTACATTCTATATGTAGACTCTCATTTGCATTGCATATAGTTGTTATAGCCGTATCAATGCTGCTCAACTGACCTACTTATACCTCATACCTACTTATTAACTATATATTGACTCTACTTGATCCTGTATTGTCATGTAGAATCCCACTGCTAATAGCAATCTTGTATTCTGTGTATTTAATATGTAACTGGGTTGGTGCCTTGCTCAATGGCACAGCAGGACATTTGTTTTCCTTATTGGCACATGGACTGACACCAAAAAATCTTCAGTTGCAGACACAACCCTCTTGTCCATCATCTAACCAGTATAGCATTCTCTGTCACTTTAGGTCCTTTATTCTTTCGTCTTTTAAACACTTTCAATGTCAGTGACCGTTTTGCTGGACATTCAAACTGTCCTATGAAGCTGGCCTGTTTCTTCTCACAGTCAACGCTTGATGGAAACAAATCAATCAGAAGAGGAAGTTTGCCACACTGACCCCATCAACTTTAACTTTTGTGACCTGGGTGACCCGTGTCACCACCTCGCTCCGAGTCCCTGCGTGCTATGCATTATGGGAGCTTGCCCTACTTCCTGACAAAGGAGAGGAGGCAAGGTTTTGGAACAGGCAGGATGTGTACCCAGGGGAAGTCTGGGTAATCATTAGGGGGCCTTTGTCCCAAGAGCAGAAGTGATGATGGCAAAACCAGAATGATTATGAACAGGGAGAGATGGAGAAGGCAAGGAGAATCAAAGGAGGAAACCAAGCACCTCCTATTAACGTATGCTCTATATGGTGTGTGTGTGTGTTGTGTGTGTTGTGTGTGTTGTGTGGTGTGTGTGGTGTGTGTGTGGTGTGTGTGTGGTGTGTGTGTGGTGTGTGTGTGGTGTGTGTGTGGTGTGTGTGTGGTGTGTGTGTGGTGTGTGTGTGGTGTGTGTGTGGTGTGTGGTGTGTGTGTGTCCTTGTGCGTGTGCGTGTGTCCTTGTGCGTGTGCGTGTGTCCTTGTGCGTGTGCGTGTGTCCTTGTGCGTGTGCGTGTGTCCTTGTGCGTGTGCGTGTGTCCTTGTGCGTGTGCGTGTGTCTGTGTGCGTGTGTCCTTGTGCGTGTGCGTGTGTCCTTGTGCGTGTGTGTGGTGTGTGTGGGTGTCCTTGTGCGTGTGTGCTTGTGTGCGTGTGAGTGCGTGTGTATGGGGTCGAGTATAAAGCTCTGGGGTAAATAGAGCTCTGACAGACGGCCTTTGAGGGGAGTAGTTAGTCAGGGCCAGGGAATTTTTTTCTCTCACTCTCTCCCCCTCCCTTTCTCCCCCTCCCTTTCTCCCCCTCCCTTTCTCCCCCTCCCTCTCTCCCCCTCCCTCTCTCCCCCTCTCTCAATGGCATTCGAAGAATCCTGTTGTCCATCTGTCTCCCATCAGAACCCTGGCTTCAGACCTCGGGAACAGATAGAAGTTCTCCGGAATGCTGATTATCCCGGCAGCATGTGGGCCTCACCCGAACATACCCTGACCACCGGGGGGCGCTGTTATACAATAGGACTATAAGGGTGGACACAAGGGTGGTAAGCTTGGTGACATTTATTCTGTCCAGCTTTGGGTATGTGGTCTAAGAAATAACGCGTCACAGGTGTCATTTAATCACTGGCTGCCATAGTGACTAATGAACCTGGAGTCCAATAGATGACCGTAAAGATGACCGTATAGATGACCGTATAGAAGACCGCATAGACGACCGTAAAGATGACCGTAAAGATGACCGTATAGATGACCGCATAGATGAGCGCATAGATGACCGTATAGATGACCGTATAGATGACCGCATAGACGAACGCATAGACGACCGCAAAGACGACCGCAAAGCGGACCGCAAAGACGACCCCATATATGACCGCATAGATGACCGCATAGATGACCGCATAGATGACCGCATAGATGACCGCATAGATGACCGCATAGATGACCGCATAGATGACCGTATAGATGACCGTATAGATGACCGTATAGATGACCGCATGGATGACCGCATAGATGACCGTATAGATGACCGTATAGATGACCGTATAGATGACCTATAGATGACCGTATAGGTGACCGTATAGGTGACCGTATAGGTGACCGTATAGGTGACCGTATAGGTGACCGCATAGATGACCGCATAGATGACCGCATAGATGACCGCATAAATGACCGTATAGATGACCGCATGGATGACCGTATAGATGACCGTATAGATGACCGTATAGATGACCGTATAGATGACCGTATAGGTGGCCGTATAGATGACCGTATAGATGACCGCATAGACGACTGCATAGACGACCGTATAGACGACCGTATAGACGACCTTTATGACGCCTGGCTTTCATGAAATCCGGAAATGTGTCAGGATCCACTGAGTAAGAACGACAATTGAGTGTGTGTGTGTGTGTGTGTGTGTGTGAGAGAGTGTGTGTGTGTGTGAGCACACATGGATACGCACATGTCCGGTGAGGTTGGGACAGGAACCTGTGAGAGTACCCCACCCATACCCCCCCACCCAAACCCCCTTCCTGCTCTGCTCTCTTCCCCCGTCTCAAGTTGACACAATAGCAGGAAGGAAACCTGAAGGGCTGTAGAATGGCGAAGGAGTGGAGGTCAGAGAAAGGAAAGAACGTTCACAGATGGACCGGCCTTTCTTCAGCCTCAGGGGGACGTGACAGAGAGGAGCAGCTCTAAATGTGTGTGTGCGTGTGTGTATCACACGGTGAGACTTATTTGTTGGATGTAACACAGAGTCTGCGGCAGAACATTCGGATGCATGGCTTGAATCCTTACTTTCTCTCAGTTTCCGGGGTGGACACCTCACTGCTGAAGCCTAGGGACTCCTGTGGACAGAGAAGGTCCCCTAAGCCTTGTATTCCAGACATGCAGTAAATGGTTAAACATTCTATGCTTTTCACTAAAAAAAGTCCTAGTTGCATCCATGCAAAGATCAACATCATGCAGATTTTTGCCGGTTTATTAACATACTAGCCTATAGGAAACAGAGGGCGTCATGGTGATGTAAAAAGGGCGTGAGCTTACCTGGACCTCAGAGCGGAGCTGGAGAGAAGTGGAGCTTGTGTCTACTTGCTCCTGTGTGTGTGAGAGAAAGAAGAGAGACAGAGAAACTTAGTGTAAGCAACGTATTTCATTTTTACAGAAAAAGGTTTGGATGTGATAAAATTAAAACTACCGAAACATGTTGTGTTCATGTCAAGACATAAAGTCTAGTATGATGTGACAGAACTCATACCGGACGCGGGGCTGATCTGAGAACAGTTATAGAACAGTTATAGTGAACGTCAGGCCACAACAACACAGACACTATCACATGTTGTGTGTGTACATGTACCAGCCCAACCAGCACACGCCGTTAGCGACAGGTGAAAACAAAGCATCATGAACGCGCCGGACAGGTTCTGAGTCCAAAAACGGATTAAAATAGAGGTGCTATTGGGAATTCTACCCAACAAAAGACTATATAGTGACTAGCTAGGCAGCACTAATACCAACACTTCCCACACAGTTCATCCATACATACACATTCGTATTCAGCCATGTTAAAACCACCACTACAGGATAACGCCTTTCGACTGGGCGATGTCCAAACGGCCAGAGAAACCGAACTACTAGGCAGTTGCATTTCTCCAGGAAAAAAGGTCATGACAATAGAACAGGTTAAAGGAACCGTAACATGTTGGGAGCCGCTCTGTCCCACCCAAAAGTGTCCACGTGTGTTGTGCTTGTTTGTGCACGTGTCTGAGAAGGGCTGGAGTGAAGAGGCTTATGACTAAAACAGCTGTTGTTATTGTCGCCTATCCAGAAAGCAAAAGACAGTGTTTTAAGCTGGATATATAGTGTTTAATAGATTTCCAGACAAAACAATAAAATCAACAACTGCTCGGAAAAGACAGATTTTACATTTTGACTTTCGTTTACTGGTTAGACGGTCTAAAAGCTAAGCTCACTGCTACAAAAAGAAACTGACAGAGGTTTCCAACGCTAATGAAGACGTTTTAAAGCCAGATAGGAATAAAGAGGAAGGAAAAGTTAATAAGAAAGAGAGACAGCAAAATATTGGAGAAAGTGGGCGAGAGATGGAGCAAAAGAGTGAGCATACAATGACCAGTGGGTTCCTGTTCTCAATATAAAGGTGCTTTGGTCACGGAAACTTCCACGTCTGAATCCTCACGGTTCCTTACGAAACTGTTTATCATGCAGTGTCACAATCTATTTTTATTCTTGTTTATTCCCCTCCAGTGTCAAAACGCACATCGTAGATAGAATGTATCAGTTCTAAAACATGATGAAATCGTCCCAGAAATCTCATACTGTTTTGACACTGCAGTTTCACATTAAATGCTCTGCGAAGTCATGGTAGTTTGCGCTCAGTACGGCTACTTGATTTGGGGTTTTATAAACGCCATGATGTGTTTTGTGTAGTTTTGTGCTGTGGCATGGAACTCTTCCAACCACAAACCTAATCAGGATGTGAAAAATACAGTGCCATTATATCAGGACTCACACTTCCTACTGGCAGAAAGCTTCCTGATCAGTCATTACACATATGAGTGGGCCTGACACAGACAGAATGAGGGAAATGCCTCATATACCTGGACTGCAATGCCCCCCCACCTTCTAATGTGTTCCTACTGAATGCAGACACGCTCAAATCTGTTGTTTCAAATGAACGGATAAAGGCTAGTTCCGGACAAATACTTACGCTCAAAGAAAGTTCTACATGTATAGTCATCTTGGATGACAGCTTGACGAAAATACGAGTACCACTGTCTCATGAGGGCCCAGTACAAACCTTACACTATACGAGTACCACTGTCTCATGATGGCCCAGGACAAACCTTACACTATACGAGTACCACTGTCTCATGAGGGCCCAGGACAAACCTTACACTATACGAGTACCACTGTCTCATGATGGCCCAGGACAAACCTTACACTATACGAGTACCACTGTCTCATGAGGGCCCAGGACAAACCTTACACTATACGAGTACCACTGTCTCATGATGGCCCAGGACAAACCTTACACTATACGAGTACCACTGTCTCATGAGGGCCCAGGACAAACCTTACACTATATGAGTACCACTGTCTCATGAGGGCCCAGTACAAACCTTACACTATACGAGTACCACTGTCTCATGAGGGCTCAAGACTAGGGTTGCCACCCGTCCCTTAAAATACGGAATCGTCCCGTATTTGAGAATAAAATAGCGCCCCTCGTTTTGAATCAATATGGGACGGGGTTTGTTCCGTATTTTCGGAGTTGTCTCAATGAATGCACCTCTCTCAATGCAAATCATCCCACCAGCATTCTGTGAAGACTCGTCCTATTCTGCCCCTGATTGGGTAATACTCGCGGCTGCCATCGTTGGATTGATTGATTTGTTTCAGAGTCACGGCCAATCAGAGTCAGAGGAGGGCGGGTCTCTTGACAGAGAGTCTATTTGAAATAATGGCAGAGGCTGCTCCAGATACCCCCCGCGTCCAGTGCTGAAACGAAAGCGTATGCAAAAATATAGACGAGAGATGGGGAGGAAACAAATACGTGGCTCGAAAGTGTCTGTCTGCGTAAATGAATATCAAGCCAACTGCAAAATTTGTCGGCGAGTGTTCTCTGTTGCCCACGGTGGGTTGTCAGATGTGCGACATTCCCGCAATGCCAGAAGTCAAAGAAAGCAAAGCACTGTCTCCCAGTTCTTCATACCTCAATCATCTCCTGAGGCAGATAGTGTAATGACAGTTTTTTAATCACCTCAATAATGTTCTGATTGATTACATTAGATTTCATAGGCTGCCTATTTGTTAAGAAATAATGTTAAAAATGTAAATGAATCATGTTATGGTATGATTGGTTGATAACACTTTACAATAAGGTATATAATGTATTAATAACTAACATGGACTAACAATGAGTAATACATTTGTTACAGTATTTATTAATCTTTGTTAATTTTAGTTAATAGAAATAAAGCTGTTCATTGTTTGTTCATGTTAGTTCACATTGCATTAACTAATATTAACAAGATTTGAATAAAGTATTAGTAAATATAGAAATTACATTAACAAAGATGAACAAATGCTGTATAACTGCAGTTCATTATTAGTTAGTTATGGATCTGTTAATTTAATAAGTTAATAAAATATGGTTCACATCTCACAAGTTCCTCCAAATGCCTATTTTTTTGTGGTCTAACTGTCAAACTCATGTTCAATCTTAATATAAATATGTATTAACTTGTGATTTACCACTACTGGCACGTCATCGGACAACCCCCCCTCCCCTCCCCCCGCGCGCGCGCGCGGCAGGCGTCCCTTATTTTTCAGTATTAAAGGTGGCAACCCTACTCAAGACAAACCTTACACTATACGAGTATCACTGTCTCATGAGGGCCCAGGACAAACCTTACACTATATGAGTACCACTGTCTCATGAGGGCCCAGGACAAACCTTACACTATATGAGTACCACTGTCTCATGAGGGCCCAGGACAAACCTAACACTATACGAGTACAAGGGCTGTCAACTTTAGTCGTTTAGTCGACTAATCGGTCGAAGCCGTCTTGGTCGACTGACATTCTCATTGGTCGAGTTGCATATTTTTTTTTACACCAATAAAGAAATGTTCATTGATTCACTCCTTGATATTTATTCATTTATAAGCAGTTATATATTACTGTATTCTAAATATAATTAGCCTATGTTTTATCCCCAACTTTAAATGCTTTAATTTAGGCTGTTTTGTAACAGCGCCACAGTTTAGCGCACCGCGTAGAACACTCGGGAACCGCACGCGGCTGGCTGCACCAACACGATATCATGAGATTTCGTGAAATAGACACGATTTTTGTACCCGAGATTTGTGACATCCACACGTAAAAGGTATTTTTTTCGTGTCCTGGACACGATTTCCCTGAGCTGTCCAAAGCAAGTGTCGTGATTGGTTGACTCAACTTGCATTTCAACCAGGAAGTGGGCGTAGCTTGAACTGTAAACGCGACGGATTTAACTGGAATAACTCTTTTTATTACTCTAAATATTAAACGAAAGCCTGACTCTTACTCTTGCCCTAACCTTAACCTTAACCAATAACGAACATTTCGATTTACTTATTTGTTTAACGTGTCGTTGACCAAAAACGTTTGGTGTGCTTTTTTGTGTGTGTGTGACGATTTTCCGTGGAGTCCTAAATATTACGTGTCCTGTACACAAAAAAAGTAATCGTGTCCAGGACACGAAAAAACTAACTTTTTGTAGCGTGTGGTGTAGAGGTCTGCACGGGCTTAAAACTGAAGCCCAAACCCGGCCCGTACCCGCGATCATTTAACCCGACCTGACAGTTACATTTACATGTTAAGCCAGAACCCGACCTGACCCCGAGGTCCACCCGGTTTCTTACATCAAGAAACATTTTTGCAATATGTTCTATTTAATGATTGCTTGACACGGTATACAAATAACGTTACATAGAGAGAGAGGGAGCGCCTGTGTCTGTGTGTAGCCTATGGCATGCAGTGCACACATCTGCGCACGCATGTACTTCTCTGTCTCGTCTCGCGTGCCGGTCACCACAACAACACACAGCAAGCAGGCAAAGTACACGGTGACGGCACGCAAACTATATATAGCCTTTTTAGTTTTCTTACTTACAAACCCGACCCGAACCGAACCCGAGGCTGTTCATTAAACATTAACCCAAACCCCGAATTTTTTTCGGGAACCGTCGGGTCGGGTAGCAGACCTCTAGTGTGGTGTGGTCAGGTGCGCGATTGTGACTGTCTCTATAGAACTAGGACAGAGCTCCTCACTTTGGAGTTAATAACAACCACTTAATTTTTTTTAAATTATTATTATAGTTTTATGTATTATTGATGTTTTTTCGTTGTTGTTTTATAAAAGCTCTATGACAATTGTTCAATAAATGTTCAATCAAAATGCAAAACATTACAACGTTTTTTTGTAGCGCAGGACAAGACTTTGGTCGACTAAGCATTTCTTTGGTTGAGGGCCCAGGACAAACCTTACACTATACGAGTACCACTGTCTCATGAGGGCCCAGGACAAACATTACACTATACGAGTACCACTGTCTCATAAGGGCTCAGGACAAACCTTACACTATGAGTACCACTGTTTTTCTGCATATATCTTTCTGTTTGCAAGCCTGTCTGTCTCTGCATTCCACTAGGCTGTCTGTCTGTTAGTGTGTACATCCGGCAGCCTGGTAGAGCAGTCAGGAGTGTTGTGGCACAGAGACATTTCTCCATCTGGAAATCAACAGAGTGAACAGAATGTCCATCCAAGAGGATGTGGAAAATTCCAAAAGTCAGGAAGCAGGGAACTCTTTACACCCACATGCCACTGGGATCCTACACCTCACACTGGGATCCTACACCTCACACTGGGATCCTACACCTCACACTGGGATCCTACACCTCACACTGGGATCCTACACCTCACACTGGGATCCTACACCTCACACTGGGATCCTACACCTCACACTGGGATCCTACACCTTACACTGGGATCCTACACCTCACACTGGGATCCTGCACCTCACACTGGGATCCTGCACCTCACACTGGGATCCTGCACCTCACACTGGGATCCTGCACCTCACACTGGGATCCTGCACCTCACACTGGGATCCTACACCTCACACTGGGATCCTACACCTCACACTGGGATCCTACACCTCACACTGGCATCCTACACCTCACACTGGCATCCTACACCTCACACTGGCATCCTACACCTCACACTGGCATCCTACACCTCACACTGGGATCCTACACCTCACACTGGCATCCTACACCTCACACTGGGATCCTGCACCTCACACTGGGATCCTGCACCTCACACTGGGATCCTGCACCTCACACTGGGATCCTGCACCTCACACTGGGATCCTGCACCTCACACTGGGATCCTGCACCTCACACTGGGATCCTGCACCTCACACTGGGATCCTACACCTCACACTGGGATCCTACACCTCACACTGGGATCCTACACCTCACACTGGGATCCTACACCTCACACTGGCATCTTACACCTCACACTGGGATCCTACACCTCACACTGGCATCCTACACCTCACACTGGCATCCTACACCTCACACTGGGATCCTACACCTCACACTGGGATCCTACACCTCACACTGGGATCCTACACCTCACACTGGGATCCTACACCTCACACTGGCATCCTACACCTCACACTGGCATCTTACACCTCACACTGGGATCCTACACCTCACACTGGCATCCTACACCTCACACTGGCATCCTACACCTCACACTGGGATCCTACACCTCACACTGGGATCCTACACCTCACACTGGGATCCTACACCTCACACTGGGATCCTACACCTCTCACTTGGATCCTAAACCTCTCACTTGGATCCTAAACCTCACACTGGGATCCTACACCTCTCACTGGGATCCTACACCTCTCACTGGGATGCTGTGACCAGATTGGATGGCAATGCTGTCACACACCACACACACACACACACACACACACACACACACACCACAAACAACACACACCACACACAGAGAGAGAGGAGTAAGGAAGGGAATGAATGACTAGAAAGAGAGAAAGAAAAGATAAAGGGGGAAGATTCAAACATTCCCACATCCCCACTCACAAAGAGCCGGCAAATTCCTGGAGATCCAGTAATGCAAAGCCAGATCCTTGAGAGGACTTCCTGTCTGACTCATATTCTCATATATCATCACAATAGCAGCAGAACCTTCAAGTCCTGTTAGCTGTGAGGTGGTACTCCATGGATCAGACTTGTTGGTCCAGCACATCGCACAGATGCTCAATCAGATCATGACTGAACATTTGGAGGCCAGTGCAACATCTACAGCACTTCATGTTCCTCAAATAATTCCTGAACACTGTGTGCAGTGTGGCAGGACGCGTTATCCTGCAGAATGAGGACATTGCCATCAGGTAATACCAGTGCCATGAAGGGGTGTACCTGGTCTGTAACATGTTTAGGTAGGTGACATGTCAAAATGATGTCCACACAGCAGAACGTTGCCCAGAGCATCATGCTCCCTCAAACTTGCTGTCTTCCCACAATGCATCCTGGTGCAACTGAAAAGGCAGTTCTCAATCACCATGTACGTCCAAACACCAGATACTGGCAACTGGCTCTGAAAAGCCCCGGCAGATAGAGCACATGTAAGAACAATCACAGCCTGCTTTTGAAGCTCCCTGGTTCTTCTTACGTGGGCAGCCGTACCAGGAGAACCCAGGGATTGGCATCACCTGCGGAAGGGGGTGGCGCAAGACGGGGTTGCTCCGCCTCCTCGACACCGGAGAGCGACCGCTATTGGACGAACGGAATAGAGGAGGGACATGCCTGTCTGATGAGCTGATCCTGATGACATCACTGATAAACACGTGCCAATGGGGTGACGGCTGCATAAATAGATGCAGATATTGTGAGTAACACAAGAAGCCAGGTGAATGTCCGACCTGCTGAACCACATCTGCAAACGCTGATCTGCAACGTGCCAGACATTTCTACAGGCAAATACCACGGACACGCGGACACACACAGACACACACACATGGACACACACACGGACACACACACACACATGAGAACACACACGGACACACACAAACGGACACACACACACGCGGACACACACACACACGGACACACACACAGTAAATGAACGTCTGTGCGCTACCCTTTTGTGGGGTTCTAAGTGTGCTGGCATGTGTGTGAGAACACATCAAACTTCTAGCAATGGAAAGTAAGGACATTTCCTAAGTCCAGGGTTCCAACGCTTTATATTTAGTTAAACATTAGGTGTTAAGTAGTACCAATTAGGTTAATATTACTACATTTGAGGGGCTAGGGTACATTTTTGCACAAATACCATATAGATTCCATCAACATCATTTTGTGTAAAGACAGTGCTACTTGTCAACATATTCACGTGCTGTGACGTTGACAGTTTTGAGCTTTGCATTAGCTCAGCTAGAAGCAGCAGAGAAACACACACCAGACATTTACAGACACACAGCAAAGAGCTTAGCTACTATGCCAAATTACCAGTGAAATTACCAGTGTATATGCATCTAATCATAAATCTACACTAGTTGTACATGAAGCATGTGCCAGATAAAATGTGATTCATTGGGCATGACGGGGAAATAAGAAATAATTTCTAGAGGGAGGAACAGTTGGCGCAGACTGAGGTGTGTTGTTTACTATGGTGTAGCAACCCGTCTAACTTTCTCATGGGAATAAGTTGACTGTTCTTCAGCCCAGACGTTAGCATGTAGCTACAAGGAAGCTGTAACGTTAAAGATCACACTGTACAAGCATGCTGAAACCTTATTCCAGGGCTGTCCTCAGGCATACAGGTACAAGTGCTTATCTGCAACCTCCCACCAACCAGTTTCTCCAGGTAAATGTACTCAACCTTGAAAAAGCCTTAGACAGTTGGTCATGACGAAATGCCTTGTGACGTCGCTTTTGTGTGCAATTTATTGTCTTTCATTGCTGATTCCTTTAGATTCCAGTCAAATGTTTTATAATGGCTTTAAAAAATATGTTTCCATAAAAGTGCTGTAAAAATGTACTCACCCTAAATGCCAGAGAAAACAAGTAATGGATGCAGATTGGCTAAATAAACATCCTGGAAAGACAGTAAAACTAGGTATTAACTGAGGTAAACTAGCTCTGAGTAGCGGAGAGTCAATAAGCCAACTGAGTACTCATGCTGGGATGAAGGAAAATGAGAGATTGGTTTCAAAGATCCCACTGTAAAGGCTTTGTCATGAAAGAATGGCAGCTATTTAACACCTAGTGGAGATCAACTACTTGGGTTTAATTCAATCAAATCTAAGGAGAAGGCAGCACTGTTAGTAGGTCTATGAGGCAGCCAGACAAGTGAGTTAATTCACAGCCCTCTATGTTTTCTTAACCCATTGTGTTCTGGCTGCCCGTAAAACGACAATGCAGACAGGCGGACTAGGCAAACAGAAATTGGACAGGAAGAGCGTACTGGATTGTGGATTGTGATTATTGAGGGAAAGGGTCTCCGTCTACAGCTACAGATTTTCATTGAAATGCACAACCTTGAAAAACCACGCCACGGCGGCAGTCTGCTGTAATCAGGCCCACAGGGTTTGTTTTGTTGCAAAACAATTTCCTCAGAAAAGTTTAATGTGTTGCAAGACGTCTGGAGCAAAAACAAGGAAGACAGCAAGTATGGGTTTTTGTGAAGTATTTGATATGTGGACATGCTGACCTCATTATGAGACTACTAAAATACTTCTTCATGGGAACAAACATCTAAATATAAAGCAGCTTTAAATTTGCAAAAAATAAGTATCAAGTTTGACTGATCGTGCCGTCCAGAGGGTCTCAGGGTGTGGAATTGGGAGTACCCACTGTAGACTCGACTGTCTGACCGGACTCGAGTCTTCCAACCAAAGGGTCACGTCTCAGGGTCAAAGTCTCAGGTGGTCATGATACACGTCTTTGCGCGGCAGCAGCAGAGAAACAAGCAAAATTGAAAAGGAAAGCGTGCAGATTGCAGTAAGCGCCGGGAGGCATCACAGGCGAGCAGACAAATGCTAAGGTGAGCAGAGAGAAAAGGAACTGGCTTGAAAGGACACAAGGAAATACAGCATTGACCCATGTACCCTTCAGCTGTGACAGACAACCCCTCCCAGAAAGGTCACTTCCCAGTGGGTGGGTTCTGAATGCCAACCCGTTAACTGTCCATTTAATCTGCCATTTTAATGTAATTACCTCATCCAGCTCACTCTGAAGGTTCCTCAGAGGGATCCTAGAACTGGCTGGAGACACTAACTGCTGCTTAGTATAATTCGCTCTCTTCATCCGCGGACTCTCCCACTCTCTATCGCCACTTCCTCTGCTCTTGATACTTGAAGTATCTCAGTCGCCTGGTTGTTTTCTGACCGATCATTTGACAATATCGAACATTGCAAACGACTTGAAACGAGTAAGTTGTATAGCTATGCTCCCATTGTCTTGGATTTATCATGCTTCATAGAGGCTAAATAATGTAGCAAACCGTATGGGATGGGAAGGGCAGAATAGTCAAATAAAACGCTTTGGTTAGCTTGATTTAAAAAAGAAACACATGTGTTTATCTGGACACATCTATATGGTAAACACGACTTGGTCGGCAGTTCAAATAGACCGCAACTCAAATCTTGCATGGGGCTGATAATTAGATGCCAAAACAGTTCCCATGACTCTTTGCTTATGTTAATGTGGTCGAAATCATCACCAAAACTCATGTAATGGATTTTCTGATTATTCAGGTCTATTAAGAATTAAAAAAAATAAACAAATAGTCCAATCTCTGTAGAGAACAGCCAAATCCAATTAGACTGACAACATGCTGAGTCGGGTTCAGCCCAAATACCACCAATACCAGTTGAGAGTTGAGCAATGGCAGCCGGCTCTGGACCACTCCCTGACTGGAACATGCCTACAATATGTTTTATGTTTTCCAGAGCAGGCAAAGGCGGACATCTGTCAATGACACGATCATGCCTATTGCCACAACCGCCAAATGGCAGCGGGACCCATCGCTGTGGGACTATTTGACACAGGAACCTCCATGAAATCTCCACGGTGACATGAAGTCAGGTGGCCTAAGTGTGAATAAATCCCCCCTGTTCTTCCAGTTCCTCCTTTTTCCTCTCCAGGCCAAGTTGTTTCATTTCGGGGGGCAAGCAGCTGCAGGCTCTTAAATCTTCCCTCTCACATCCTCTTCTAGCTCACTCTTTTAGAGATGCTCTCTTCACTTCATCCACCCCACCCCTCCCCCACCGGACCATTACAGCCAATTTGCCAACCCTAAATGAAGCATCGCAACCTACTGTTCTAAGGTGACATAAGAACACACACCTTCCCCCTCTGGATGTGTGAAGTACAGAGCCTCCAGTGGAGCCCTGAGCTGGGGAGTCTGAGAGGCATTCTCTGCCAGGACCAGCTGCATTCTTTAATACTTCCACACGTAACTTGGCAACCCGGGGTGGCCTGCCCTACTACCCTACATCCCTGTGAATAACAAACCCCATCCCACCAGCTAGACCACGCTCAACAGCCCCAAAACACAACACCATTTACAAACTGGGAAGGCGGAGGCCAAACAAACTGCTTTAGAAAACAGTCACAAACACACAAACACTCTCAGGATTGCTCATTCATCCAATTCCACCACCCCTAAATCGCTTCCAGGCTGTTGGCAGAACATGGGGAAACGGCACTCCGTGAAAACACAGAACTGTTGAAAGAATTTGTTTGAGGAAATCCTATATGAATATTGAGTGAATAAATTGCTATACAAGAACTAAGTAAATAAACGCTTTGTGGTTTTCGTGATTATTTTGCAACAAAACTTTGCAATACTAGGCTGCACCAAAATATATTCTGTCCGCTTAAGCCTTATATATAGATAGTAGATAGAGTTGATATTATTTATATTTAGAATATAAACACAGTATCTCGCTGGTTTTAACGTATTATAATGTGCACCTATAATATAGATAGTAGATAGAGCAGATATTATTAATATTTAGAATATATAAACATATACAGTATCTAGCTGGTTTTAATGTATTATAATGTGCACCTATAATATAGATATTAGATTGAGCAGATATTATTAATATTAGAATATATAAACATATACAGTGTCTAGCTGTTTTTAAATGTATTATAATGTGCACTACGCAACCACATCGCCTGATTCGCTAACATGACTCAACTCAGTGCGCAGTTTACTTTCCATCTAGAGAAAATGAGCGGGCAAGATGCCGCCAAACAAATACCTTGACATTTCACATTATCAGATGATAACAAATGCTCATTGCCAAATATGCAACCAGAAATTGGTATACCATGTTAAATCATATCAAACATGTAAGTATATCGATTCTTATGCAAGCATCGCTCTGTAACCAGGCTTTCATGCTTTACACAACATAATGTTGGAACTACTGGCATTATGTTTGATAGCTCAATAATAATAATTATATATTAGGTGCATTCACAGACATCACAAACATCAACCTAAAAAACAACCCAAAGGTCACTGCAGTTTGTGAACCCTTTCACAAAGAAACGAAAGAAAAACAAAATTCAAAGCTATGGTTAGTTAAAAGGAATTTATTTCTTTGGAGAAGTCACTGATTTTATTAATTCTTTTATCATGTTGAATCGCTTGCATTATTACATGTAGAATAGCCCAATATCCATAGGCCACCATCTGCACTTTAACCAACATTGTCTTTTTTTTTTTTTTTTTTTTTTTTGTCAGATAATTTTGGACGGTTTATTGTGGCTTGTTTTTATTTATTAATCATGTTTTAAAACCCATTACTTTTGGTTATACTGTCCTACTATTCTGTTAAAGCTCGCTTAATTTGTGAACAATAAATACAAACTAACTGGTGTTGTTAAGTTATCTTTGAAAACACTGCGCAACCAATACCAGTTCCTTTGATCTCAATCTCGTGCCTGGATGGCGTATTAGTTCATTTTAAGTAGTTTTGCAAGTCTCTGGGGACGGGATTTATTCTGCAATCACCAGGAGGCTACACATTCTTTAATACAGCGTTGCCGCCTTTCATGTTTAATTTTTTAACATTAATTGTTGAGAGGGTCTTAAAGGTGTTTTTTAGCACTTGTATTTCAACACTCGGGGGTCGGGTGCGCTGTCATATGGGTGGCAGTGAAGGTGGGGGGTCAACAGATCAGACCCGGGCGGCAGAAGCTTGATTTGGGGACGTTGAACGTCACCTCGCTGGGGGGAAGGAGCCAGAACTTGTGCGTGAGGTGGAGCGATACCAGTTGGATCTGGTGGGACTTATCTCTACACACAACCGTGGCTCTGGAACCTTACTCCTGGATAGGGGTTGGACTCTGTTCTTCTCTGGAGTTGCCCAGGGTGAGAGGCGGCGGGCTGGTGTGGGGATACTCACGAGCCCACGTCTGGGCACAGCGGTGTTGGAGTTTACCCCGGTGGATGAGAGGGTTGCCTCCCTACGCCTAACTCTGACTGTAGTTTGTGCATATGCACCAAACAGCAGTTCGGAGTATTCAGCCTTCTTGGAGACCCTGAAGGGAGTCCTATATAGGGCTCCAGTAGGGGACTCCATCATTCTGCTGGGAGACTTCAACGCACATGTGGGCATCGATGGAGACACCTGGAGAGGCGTGATTGGGAGGAACGGCCTCCCTGATCTAAACCCGAGCGGTCGTTTGTTATTGGACTTCTGTGCTAGTCATGGATTGTCTATAACAAACACCATGTTCGAACATTAGGAGGCGCATAAGTGTACATGGTACCAGAGCACCCTAGGCCGAAGGTCAATGATCGATTTAGTGATCGTATCGGCTGATCTAAGGCCGCATGTTTTGGACACTCGGGTGAAGAGAGGGGCAGAGCTGTCAACTGATCACCATCTGGTAGTGAGTTGGATCAGAGGGTGGGGAAAGACTTTGGACAGACCAGGTAAGCCCAAACGGGTAGTGCGGGTGAACTGGGAACGTCTGGAGGAGGCCCTTGTCCGAAAGATCTTCAACTCACACCTCCGGCGGAGCTTTTCAGGCATCCCTGTGGAGGTTGGGGGCATTGAACCTGAGTGGGCAACGTTCAAAGCTTCTATTGCTGAAGCTGCGGCGGTGAGCTGTGGTCTCAAGGTCCTAGGTGCCTCAAGGGGGGGTAACCCTAGAACACCGTGGTGGACTACGGTGGTCAGGGAAGCTGTCCGACTGCAGTAGGAGGCCTTCAGGGATATGCTATCCCTGGGGACTCCGGAGGCAGTTGCAGGGCACCGACAGGCCCGAAGGGCTGCAGCCGCTGCCGTGTCAGAGGCAAAGCAGCGGGTGTGGGAAGTTTGGAGAAGCTATGGAGAAGGACTTTCGGTCAGCACCAAAATGCTTCTGGAAAACCGTTCGGCACCTCAGAAGGGGAAAACGGGGAACAATCCAAGCTGTGTACAGTAAGGATGGGACACTGTTGACCTCAACTGATGATGTGATTGAGCGCTGGAAAGAGCTTTTTGAGGAGCTCCTGAATCCGACCTACACTCCCTCTAGTACAGAGGCAAAGCTGGAGGCTGATGGAGGGTCATCGTCAGTTTCCCTGGGGGAAGTCGCTGAGGTAGTCAAACAACTCCACAGTGGCAAAGCCCCAGGGACTGATGAGATTCGTCCAGAAATGCTAAAAGCTTTGGGTGGGGGGGGGCTGTCTTGGTTGACACGCCTCTTCAACATTGCATGGAAGTCTGGGACAGTGCCAGAGGAGTGGCAGACCGGAGTGGTGGTTCCCCTCTTCAAAAAGGGGGACCAGAGAGTGTGTGCCAATTACAGAGGTATCACACTCCTCAGCCTCCCTGGTAAAGTGTACTCCAAAGTGCTGGGAAGGAGGGTTCGGCCAATAGTCGAACCTCAGATTGAAGAGGAACAATGCGGTTTTCGTCCTGGCCGGGAAACCACGGACCACCTCTTTACTCTTGCAAGGATCCTGGAGGGGGCCTGGGAGTATGCCCATCCAGTCTACATGTGTTTTGTGGATCTGGAGAAGGCGTATGACCGGGTACCCCGGGATCTTTTGTGGGAGGTGCTGCGGGAGTATGGGGGTCTCTTCTCAGGGCCATCCAATCTCTGTACGCTCAAAGCATGAGCTGTGTCCGTGTTCTCGGCAGTAAGTCGGATTCGTTTCCGGTGGGGGTTGGCCTCCGCCAGGGCTGCGCTTTGTCACCAACCCTGTTTGTAATATTCATGGACAGGATATCAAGGCGTAGCCATGGGGGGGAGGGGTTCCAGTTCGGTGGGCTAGCACCTCTAAATCTGAGGCCATGACTCTCAGCAGAAAACCGGTGGAGTGCCTACTCTGGGTAGGGAATGAGTCCTTACTCCAAGTGAAGGAGTTCAAGTACCAGTACAAGTGTGAGGGAACAATGGAACGGGGATTGGTCGGAGGATCGGAGCAGCGGGGGCGGTGTTGCATTCGCTTCACTGCACCGTTGTGACGAAAAGAGAGCTGAGCCGGAAGGCAAAGCTCTCGATCTACCGGTCAATCTTTGTTCCTACCCTCTAGATGGTCATGAAAGCTGGGTCATGACCGAAAGAACGAGATCGCGGGTACAAGCGGCCGAAATGGGTTTTCTCAGAAAGGTGGCTGGCCTCTCCCTTAGGGATAGGGTGAGAAGCTCAGTCATCCGAGAGGAACTCGGAGTAGAGCCGCTGCTCCTTTGCGTAGAAAGGAGCCAGTTGAGGTGGTTCGGGCATCTTGTACGAATGCCACCTGGGCGCCTCCCTAGAGAGGTGTTCCAGGCACGTCCAGCTGGGAGGAGACCTCGGGGAAGACCCAGGACTAGGTGGAGAGATTATATCTCCACACTGGCCTGGGAACGCCTCGGGATTCCCCAGTCAGAGCTGGCTAATGTTGCCCGGGAAAGGGAAGTTTGGGGTCCCCTGCTAGAGCTGCTACCCCCGCGACCCGACCCCGGATAAGCGGTTGAAGATGAGATGAGATGAGATTTGAACACTCGTTCGGGATTACTAAAGTATTCAAAGCCTGGAAAATAGTATTCAGGCCAGCCCAAGTATTGATATAAAATGTTTTTGAGAGACTAATTGTACAGCAAAAACGTACAGTTTTAAACACTAGCTTGAGCTGAGTTTTATCGTGCCTTAAATTGTTCTTAAGTACTGTATTAGTAAAGTATTAGTTGGACTAATTCATTCATTATTCATTTGTGTGCCAGTAGGATGGAAGACCTTGAGTTAGTGGGAACATGTAGGTATGTATGTATCTATGTATCTATGTATGTATGTATGTATGTATATATGTATATGTGAAAACGTACCATGTCCAGGTCCTGGGACACGCGTCTCTTGCGTAGCTCCTCCATACGGTCGCTGATGTCACTGAAGCAGGTGTTGTAGTACTCGGAGTACTCCTGGGCCAGGTCATCAATGTTCCCCAGAGAACCGTCCTGCACAAGTTGTGAGAGAGATGGAGATGAAGTTAAGAAACACTTAGAAGGAGAATGTGAGTCAACAGAGGGAACGTATTGTAGGTTGGCATGTAAAGCTGATGACTGGATGAATAACATAGATGTTATTATTGTGAAGTGTACATGATTCAATCTCATAAAGTCAATCCAATTCTGCACCAGCGCTTCCAAATGCCACACAGAACTCCAGACGAGGTAAAGGAGTTCAATCAAGGAATGTGACTAACAACCTAAGTTCCACAACTCTCTCACTCTGGGTGATTCACAGCTTAATGAAAAACCCAATCACAGCCAGCCACAATAGGGAGCATGTGAGAGACGTGCATGTGGCTGGCCAGGCCCGGCAGGCGCAAACCGCATAACTTAAACGTAATGTCTTCCTCCAGCTGACACCCTGAGGTAATTAGCTAACTAGCTAACACGGTGGCAAAGTCTGTAAGTGTTAGCCTGATGTTTGGCTGACATCTGAGCACATCTCAGTGTGTGTGCACATGTGTGTGTGTGTGCGTTAAACTTGCTATAGTCTGAGTGAAATAAAGCAAGCTAAGGTTTTACAGTTTGTGTGTGTCAGTGTATTTCTCTACTAGCCCATAGCCTCCACATCCATTACGCCTTTTGCCTCCAGTTCCAGGTGAGAAGTCAGCCACACACACACACACACACACACACACACACAGACACGGTGCTGCGACGGACAGCAGCACCATGACCCTCTTTATTTACAATCTATTTCCACAGACAAACAACCATTACAACAACTAAACACTCCTAAGTCACTCGTTCTGATCAAATAATGAATAGGGCCAACCAAGGACATATTTGTGCATTTTCTCTGCAGACACACACACACACACACACACACGATGCCCTTTACTCCCTGGCTCTGACATTCTCCCACCCTCAAACCCAAACAACATCTTCCTGCTAGGGAGGAATTACAGCTCTCTGTTGGGTTCCTGTGATTGTCTGGGGGATGCTGGATATGGCCCATCATACAGTTTAAAGATAGACGGACCTTTACTGAACAATAAGTACCAACTGGACAATAAGTACCAACTGGACAATAAGTACCAACTGGACAATCAGTACCAACTGGACAATAAGTACCAACTGGACAATAAGTACCAACTGGACAATAAGTACCAACTGGACAATAAGTACCAACTGGACAATAAGTACCAACTGAACAATAAGTACCAACTGGACAATAAGTACCAACTGAACAATAAGTACCAACTGAACAATAAGCACCAACTGGACAATAACTACCAACTGAACAATAAGCACCAACTGAACAATAAGTACCAACTGAACAATAAGTACCAACTGAACAATAAGCACCAACTGAACAATAAGTACCAACTGAACAATAAGTACCAACTGAACAATAAGTACCAACTGGACAATAAGTACCAACTGAACAATAAGTACCAACTGAACAATAAGTACCAACTGGACAATAAGTACCAACTGGACAATAAGTACCAACTGAACAATCAGTACCAACTGGACAATAAGTACCAACTGAACAATCAGTACCAACTGGACAATAAGTACCAACTGAACAATAAGCACCAACTGAACAATAAGTACCAACTGAACAATCAGTACCAACTGGACAATAAGTACCAACTGGACAATAAGTACCAACTGGACAATAAGCACCAACTGGACAATAAGTACCAACTGATGTCAGTTCGAACACAGGAGAAAAGTCTTCCGCTGTGCAATTGACTATAAAAACAATGTGAAAGATGCAGTACTTCCTTAACATATTTGTTGGGTTTGCACTACAGGATCATGAGCAAACATCACAGCAAAGACTTAAACGAATGGGTTTCAGAGAGCCATTAAAATAAATGATTCTGCGAAGACCTTTCAAACCAGCTGGAACATGTTAGTCTGCATGAAAATGGTGAGATCAAGTGACCTCAAATAAACTGTAACTTAGTGTTCCATTTGAAGAGCTCAGAACCTTCCTAATATTAGACATTTGGACCCTTAATTAGGATACCAAGGTCAGACATAGAAAAATGACGGTTTCTATACAAATCCGTTTGGATGTAGCCATGTGCCTGGCTTGGTGATTGGTCAGCGTTTATTGAGTCCCTCTGTTCACTGTGAACAGTCTCTCTCAGTCCCTGTCTTTGGTCATCTGAACAGGGACCAGTATCTCTGTGCCAGCATGGTATGAATGAGGCACTGTAGAGGAGGTGTGCCTGCCACACACACACACACATACACACACACACACACACACACACACACACACACACACACACACACACACACACACACACACACACACACACACACACACACACACACACACACACACACACACACACACACACACACACACACACACACACACACACACACACACACACACACACACACACACACACACACACACACACACACACACACACACACACACACACACACACACACACACACACACGCTTCTTCTGAGACGAAGCCCCAACAACATCTTCCAAGTCCAAATTTTCTGGGAAAAACGGTTAGATTAATCTTATTTTAGGTTAGATAAAAAATATTTTTAGGTTAGATAAATGTTATTTTTAGGTTAAATAAAAAATATTTTTGGTTAGATAAAACTTATTCTTAGGTTAGATAAATCTTATTCTTAGGTTAGATAAATCTTGGTTTTAGGTTAGATAAATGTTATTTTTAGGTTAAATAAAAAATATTTTTAGGTTAGATAAAACTTATTCTTAGGTTAGATAAATCTTATTCTTAGGTTAGATAAATCTTATTCTTAGGTTAGATAAATCTTATTCTTAGGTTAGATAAATCTTGGTTTTAGGTTAGATAAATGTTATTTTCAGGTTAGATAACTCTTGTTTTTGACTTCATCTTCTACAGCGATTACAGCGTTACAATACGATTGTGTGAAACAACTTGACGATTATAAGAATTGCAGGACCAACATCTTCTGAATATTGTATACAATGCTCTCCCACACATCTGAGCCCAAGGCAGACAGACGCCCCTCAATCCTCACAGAGGGAGGTAGGGAGAGACATGCAATCACCAGGGACAATATTCACTGCACACATTCCACAGCTGATCCCAGGTGGGTTTCAACCTGAGCTCCACAGACCTCTGCTGGTCTGCAGTTTAATAGCCCTACTTGCTAAAGGAAGTCCACCAAATGCCTGTAACGGACGCACGCGTGTTAGCATACCAGGGATTCCTTGAGCTCTTCCAGCCTCGACACAAAGCTGGAAACCAGACCCGGCACCATAACACAGAGCATTTGAGACAATGACAAGATGTAGGTAATTGAGTATGTGTCTGTATACGTGAGCGAACATGAGGATGAGTTAGTTTACAAGTGAGCGTGGGACATAGGGAATGTGGATCACAATATGATCATGTGACAGTGTGAGGGGATGCTGGGGGGGGTATGGGGCCTGAGTAAAGGGGGAGATTTGTGGGGTATTGATAGCGGAGGCTGGGGGGTGTGTGGTGGACGGGGTGAACCCCCTGGAGGTTGAGGAAAGGCGCTTTGTCTGGCACCGAGCCAATAGAGAAGGCTTCTCCATGAGCAACAGCAACACTACAACACTAGGGAGATTGTGTAGTTTGCTAGCAAGCTGTTGTGGTGCCAGTGTGTGTGTGTGTGTGTGTATGTGTGTATGTGTTAAATAAAAAATGAATGACGGTTTTATAGATTGGAAAAGCTCCCATAATGCAATAGAGCTAACAAAACGATTCTGCTTTCACAATACAAGAGTGCACCACCCAGCCTTAAGTCAAGTTCAACAGTCAGTCTAACACTGAGAACAGCTAGAGCAGACAACACCCAGTCAATAACACACACGGAGAGAGAGAACAAGAACGTAAAAGCAACCAATGAAGAGGGAAAGAGGGAGAAACATAGGAGAGGGTGAGGTGAGAGAGTGGGACAGAGATGGTAAAGAGATGGTAGAGTAAATCCACAAACGTTTCACATCTCAAGCCCAGAACATTGCCCTCACTCTCGCCCCAGACCACTCCTCACTTCCTGTTCAGCAGAACCATTTCAGAACCCACTTACAATAGCTCCGGGTGTTACGGTTCACAATTAAGTCAAGAACCATCTCACGCGTAATACATATTAAATGTCAATGCTAATGTACAATTTTTTGGCAATCAGATCTGAGCATGCTGGAATTATGGTCTTGTTTAGATGACCTCTAAAGGCAATGGGAATACTAGACGTTCAATCTTAAGACTTACTGGATCTAAGACTGGCTACAACTACTGCTAAACTGTTAGTACTTCTGCATGATGGACAGACATGGGAACAGTGAACCAAATCTATTTAATGCGTGACTCAGTGACCATAGGACCATACGTTCAGTGGATTCTGTCCATTATTATGGAGTTCGGAGTGAAATTAAGCACATTTATGTTATTCTTCAGTCGGACCACACTGCTGGGCTGGTGCTGAGATAGCATTGTACAGTCTGCAGAACAGGAGCGGGGCATGGGTAATTATATACTGATCATACGCACGCATAATCACACGCATATCGTAGAAACCTAAGGCTTATCTGTGACATGGTCGTGCTCCATGATGATTCAGAAACACCTTCCTTGCCATGCGGCTTTAGGTAGTTATGCTGTAACACAACACACACACACACACACAACCCACGTCGCTTGTATCTGCTCGAAAGCAACTGAAAAGAAGCCTAACTCAGTTACTAAATCAGGCCCTTCAGTCCAACCTAAACAGACACGACGACTGTAACATTTAATGTAAACTATCACTGCGCCGAAGCTGCAACCGTTGACTGCTAAGGCCTGTTTGAAAGGAAGTGAAAAAGAAAGTAACAAAAGTGTTTTCGTTCAACACTGCTGCATGCATTGAATGTCCTAATTTCCCTGAAGCTTCAATAGAAGTTGATTAGCCAATAACCATAACCACCATATCACTGTTCTTTGCCATTTCGCTTCAAAAGTAGCAAAACAGTTGCTAATCGAAAGCAACACCCCTGTTACACACAAATAGGAAACCAAGATACTTAGGTCAGTAATTAAAAAATTCCACAACCAGCATGAAGGAACTGACCCTTCGTGTCTCATGCGAAAAAAACTAGACTTCTAAATTGTGGTGAGAAAAAAATCCTTGTGTGTGTAACCAGACTTAGTGGAGCTTCTTAGCATATCGGCTAATTCAATGGGTCTGATGCGTGTATAGATTCTGGGTACAGTTGTGTTCAGAGAAGAGCAGAAAAGCTTCACTTTCTGTCTTGATATGTTATAGCCTAAAGTTGTCCCACTCCTACAGGAAAGATGCAAACACACGCAAAACATGATTTATGCACAAAAATATAAAGAAATCTGTAACAATCCTGATGTTTTATGATTCATCAATGATTCCAACATGTAGTCTCGTCATGGAAGAGGTCGTTTTGTCATGTTATCCATCTTATCACGCAAGATACACAGGTTCTCACCATCTTCCTTTGCCAGATACAGAACATAAGCATCTCGGATCTTTGCGTGCAAGAAAATGTGTCTCTCCATTTCTCAGAAAGTGCACGATATATCTCACTGCAATCAAAGGCATTCCAGAGGTCTCAAAAATATTCGCTCTTAGCTTAGGTGTTTGTTCTGTTTCTAGATTCGGTTATTGTGTTCCTGACTGCGCGGTTTGTCACGCTTGGGCCGGTCGTGTGCACATCACCTTATGTGGTTCCGTTTGAGCATTGGACAAGGCTTTTGTCAGTGTCAGGACTATAGCCTTTGTGACTAGATAACCATCCTCTAGGGGAAGGCTCAGTGACAATAGCCCTCATGTAATGCTATGATTACAGATGCGATCGGTTCCACTTGTTTGCCATTCTGAACATAGGACGGCTGTTCTAGAGACCCTCCCACTCACTCATATCATGTTCATAATTTGGAACGAGCAGAAATTGGAGCAAATTAGCACCCTTCACGTCAACTTCCTCCTAGTTATAGAACTGGCTCCAACAAACCACGCCCCAAATCACTAACCCGGCTGGCTTGTCTTCAAAATGTCTCCTCCCTCCAGGCTTTTTTTGGGGGAAGGGGGGGGGTCAAAGGCTTCCAAGCGTGCATGTGTCTCTCTGCCCAGCAAACATCACTACACCTCAGCTGGAAACATGCCAGCGGGCTACCCCCTTCTGAGCAACTTCCTGAGGATGTCCTCCATAGCACTCAGAGAGAAAAACGAACAGAACTGCCTGGGTTCTAGCCTCGACAATAAAAGACTGGGAGGTCGAGCTGAAGTGGTACTGCTTGGCTCAAATGTGACTAACCAAGGTTGGATGTGGTGTTGCTGGGTAACACTGAGTACAGGAACTAGAAAATGCAAACTGTGAGGAGGTAACACTGTTTCAACCAACAGAGGTTCCTTTGATGTTGACCAAATGTTTTCACAGACTCAGTCTGAGAGCTTTAAAATACATTTCGGGTGAACTGGCAAAGTCTAGTAAAAAATATCAAAGGGGAAGAAACAGGACGTTGAATCTGCATGAGCAAGTCCTTGAGACAAAATGTTTGTAGTGTCTGACAATCTGAACGACAATGTATTGATAAGAATTCTCCTTTCTCAACTCAAACAATGTCTTCCTGATGCTTAGTGTTGACAAAATGTCATGTACCGACAGTAAGCCATAGCCTGTCATCTGTACACCAGGCTTTCCGTCTAAATTGGAAACTTTACAGCCTAGCAATGGCATGTTCAGTTATTATAAAATAGCGGCCCCAGGTCAGTGTAAACGGCCCTTTGCTGTATTCAAGTCAATTAATTAAAATTTCACACATTTCAAAGTTCACACATCCTGCATTTGAACTGCAAACCGTCCATACGATTTACAAAGACCATTCACATGCTCCCTTAAATTAGCCAGTTACACACTGATATGTACAAAAAGGGAATACCTGCACATTAAAATGTGCTAAATAAGGGTTGGTTTTAAAATAATACCACAATCACAAACAGATTGTTTTTACAGGAAACAGAGCACCCATTAAATGTAAAAACAGTGAGTGTTATAAAAACCAACTTGGTGCCTGGGAAACCATGTGAGACCATCTGCTGTCCAGATAGGTGTCCAAATTAGACATGTCTTGAGTATAAACCAACACAAAAAAATATATATATATATATTAGTTTTTTGTTAATTGTGATGCCTAGAAAAATAACAAGTTTTTGGGATGCGCTCATTGAGAGGTCAATTAAAGTGTGTACCATTAATATGTTCGGTTGAAACGCCCACCAGTCAGCTAAAACACCTGGACCCGAACACCCACCTTGAGGTTCTGTTATTAATGGCTTGCTGCCTTTAGCAATATGTTCTAAATGGTCACGTAACTGTAACTCATAGCTCTGTCAACACCAGGGTTGTGGGATTGATTCACAAAGGTGACTTGTATGACTCCATATCACTTCGCTACCATGAGTCACAACCACTTAGACAAATTGCAAACGTACATAATTCCCAGAATACAATGTTTTTACAAACAGCAACAACGCTAATGTAGCCTTAATGAGACAACTATGAATACAGAAGTGACCTGGACTCGTTTGGCTAACAGTAGTGTTTACCTAAGCTGCCACCATGAATAACGTACAGGCTCAATGAGATATTCTCATTTCAGACCCTCCTAGGTGATGGTGTACGAACAAGCACCAGTATGTTAAATAGTACTACAATCCATTAAGTTATAGTTAAATAGAACAAACTACAGAGACATTTGAATACACTTTTATGAAGAATTATGGTTCAATTTGTTATTACTGAGCTTTTAAATTACTCCTTGAGCACTGGAATAGTGTACTCTCCGACAAACGTGAAATGCAGCTATTGACAAAGCAACTATAGAGCCGAACAAATCATATGAGGAAATTAGATTGGAATCACGTCAGTGTTGTCTTGCAGACTTTGCGTTCATTGGAAGACAAAGAAGCTAGGTGAACTCTAAAAGGCTGACGTAAATACTGAACGGCAAGAGTAGTGTTCAGGTTTCAAATGAATCCAGGCAGTGGCTAATTCAGAAGGGCGTTCTCTTGTAAGATCCTACAGACAATGGCCATAGAAAAGCATTGGATACTGTGAACCAAGTAAATATAGCAGGGCCCTTTTGCTGCCAAAAGATATGGAATCCATTGTGATGAAACCCATTGAACCACACACGCTTAAGAATCCTGTGGGATCAAACATATTGTTGTCCTTGGAATGACCCCTAGAGAAATACTGAGTGGAACGGCACATATATCAGGTGACAGCTGAGCTATTCAAGCGTTTCTACTCAGACTGTTCCTCTAAAGGAAATGACATAACATGGAGTCTGGAAGGTTCAGATTATTATTAAAGGCCTAATGCAGTAAAAAATATTATTTCCTTGTTTTACTTATATTTCCCACTGAGATCAAAATAAAATCAGATTTTTTTATGGCAATTGGTGGTAATAGCCTTTTTGTAAAAGCAGAAAAGAAGAATACCATGAGTTTCACCCAGTTGAGGTGGAAGGAACTGATTGTAATCAACTAATGACATATCAGCGGATTTATCAAGGGTGCATATTTGAATATCTTTTTGAATAGTTTTCCTGATGCCCATGTGATCAAACTTACCCTGTAAATGGACCAATAATTCTGCCTGAATACACAGCATATGTTGGCACATTATAGGGAAACAAACAAACTCTAGCTTAGTAGCAACAAATGAGCTCATCCACTCGTACAAACACACTGAAGTACAGAAACCTGAGCAGTTACCAAATGCCATGAAATCTGAGATGTGTCTTCTGAGACCACAAAGACATTACTGGTAATAAAAAACATCCATTAAAAAGATCACACGCCTCAGTCTCAGGTAACTCTTGTGAAGTATGTTTGAAAGGCTGAGTCATCTATAGGTGTCACATTTGTGTGTGTGTGTGTGTGTGTGTGTGTGTTGGCAGGAAAAAGGCGTCAAAGATGAGAGCACAGTTAGAGATTTACCTCAGGCGTGTTACATCTAGTAACATCGTCTGGCTGGACTCCTAAGTCACCCAACCAAGGTGAGAGCCCAGTAGACACTCACAGTCCGTTACACACAAACACACACCTTTGACTCAATCTTTTGTGTGGGAATTTCACACCAACAGCGTCAGACTGACCCAATTAACACGTTCATCTTCTAAAGATACTCGTCTCTAGCTGGAACAGAGTGAACCACATTTGGACAATCAGATCTGATAGCCCACACAAGTACAAGAAAGACAAAATGGTTGTGCCTTAACTTACAAAAAACCTGAGTGCAAAGCAATTATGTGGATTGCATGTAATATGCATGCCATGTTCATTGGTGAACTTTGGACTGGTATGAACCAATGTGGATTAAAGACAGGTCCTTTTGGCACACATTCTAACACCAATCCATAAGCACATGGGAAACAAGACAACTGGCAACATTCGCAAAATACCCAAAAGGCACTGATGATAAAAGAGCAATAAAAACTTTTTCATTATCTGATTTGAAAAAAAAATCTGCAATGTTTCACCTAGTTTCAAACGTCCCCAATGTAACATCCAAATACAACACAGCAACAAGTGTTCTTGCATCAGGCACCAATAGACCACAAACTGAACTGTATTGACTTGCCGTTGAAATAACATTAAGAAACTATAGTGAAAACATTAAGAAACTATAGTGAAAACACTAAGAAACTATAGTGAAAACACTAAGAAACTATAGTGAAAACATTATGAAACTATAGTGAAAATACTAAGAAACTATAGTGAAAATACTAAGAAACTATAGTGAAAACTAAAACAGAACATAATCAGTTAAAGTTGTACATAAAAACATACCATTTTAAAGGATTGCAGGCCAAACGTCTAATACAGAATAGCTCCTCCTAAACCTGAATCCTAATTCCATATGTTGGGCCCAGAGGATGGGAAGTCAACTGGGCTTGGATCAGGTTTACTGAACAGACCCAACTGTTGTGTTGGGATGCTGTATACGTGCATTAACCAGCCTCAATACACAAACACTGAATGGGCAATGCATGTCCCCCTCTTAGAGAGACACAAGTTGAAAGCTTTTCACAGTTGGTTATTACCTTCCTGTCCCCCTCCCCCAAAACAAACTGCCTCCCCCCCAGACTTACCAGCATCCCCATCACATCGGTCCAGAGCTGGGAGAAACTGTCAGACACAGCGGTGTTAGCCTCTGGTTCTACCTCTGGTTCTACTGGGGCCGCAGCCTGGTCACCTTCGCCCTCCATAATGTCTCAGGTTATGAAGTACAGCCTTCAGCACAGTTTTAATCCGTCACCAGCTAGAAACCCGGTGAAACACTCGGTGAAACCCGGTGGTCGGTGTCCAACACCTCTGGTTATAGAACAGTTGTCCCAGTCTGAGCTCTGATTTCCTTTGAGCAGAATATAATAGAAATACCTCCAGACATGGTTGTAAAGTGCAACAAGTGCTATTAAACTCCGGTGTCCTCAATGCAAATATGTCCACTACATAGTGCCCAAGCATAGATCCCAGTGGTTTAAATCCCAGTGGTCCGTGTGCAGTGTTTCCATCGGTATCATCAGAACAGTTCCCTACTATAACAGAGCGCATACAACAGACTGTGCTCCTGGCACAAACCAAACAGCACAGCGGGGTCCAATCCTCCAACGCGCACCAACATACACATCTTATTCGACACAATAACACCGTCCAAACCGAAGCATTTTCAAAACAACACCAATACAAAAGTTTGAAATCTTCTCACTAACAACAGTGAAGGTGCAACCCCCCCGGAGCTCCTGGTCTGATGTGTGATTATCGCCACTCCCCCCCTCTTGTTCACTCCTGCAGCAGCTCACTCCTCCCAGTATAAAAAAGTGTTAAGTGTCAATCTGCTGCAGAGAAATCCCACAATACCTTCATAAACTCAGCAAACAATGTTTTGTAGATGTTTTGGAAAGTTGTATAACATTTTATTATAGGCGTCTGAACCTTTTATTATAGGCTATTCTCTAACGCAGTGGTTTTCAAACGGGGGGCCGCGGCCCCTGCGGGGGCGCCAGGGGGGCCTCATTAAGTTGAAAGATATATTTTTTAAGTTTACACAGTAAATATCTTTATATTATTATGAGTATTGTTATGAAAATGCATTATAATAATTTGTCGCATATGTGAAAATTAGACTTTTAATGCTGATCTTTCTGATTGTCTATCTATGGGTTCAATAACACATCTTGCAAAAGGGGGGCCTTGGCCAAAACCTGGTGGTATTTGAGGGGGCCTTGTCATGGAATAGTTTGGGAACCCCTGCAAACGTGTTGAATAGGTTTTGAGAACAAAGACGCATTCTCCACACGATCGTATCAAACACAAAAGCGCATGGGAAACATATTTCAGAAGCAGTGACGTAAATCGTTCCCTATTTATGTCGTTCATGTATAAATAGCATTCAAACTACAATGGAAATTCATATAATTATGACAATTTAATCCCAAGTATGGTCCATACAACCCGTTCACAACACAACATTGGGAAGTTGCACCTGGCACAAATCTCTGGGTTGTACTTTCAGTTAAATGACGATTCAGTGTTTATTCTCTCTATGTAAAATAACGACTGAAATCTCTGTTTCTTTCAATGTGCATGAGCTGATAGAGACACACTGTGTCTGAGGAACAGCAACAACTGCCATGTCGTGTGACAGATGTCGAAACAGCCGAGAGAGGGTGATGCTAGTAGATCTAGAATTTAAATTCTGTCTGTATGCAATCAACTCACTGCTCATGTGCCATTATGTAATATGGACAGCACTCAATATTTTACAACAGTGCAGTATAGTTGTATGTATTTTGTCCACGTTCTAACTAGTGTCTACCACTAGTAGCATCATAAGACATTCAGAGTAAATGTACAATTACATTTTGCGACTTACCTGCTGTGTGTAACACATTACACTTAAGGTTGCAGGCATCAATGCATGGTTCCACTGGGAAGAGGCCCTGGGCCAAATCTCTAAACACTTTGTAGCCAAATGTGATCAGAGGTTCATAAAGGACTAGACTGTCTCATATTTCTCTAGGTGGCAGACACCCTATTCCACTGCTTCATTTGCTCGTTCCTCTCGATTACACTAATCTTCTTAATCCGCACAAACCGCAGAATCTGGGCAGTTGAGGAGAATGTCTTTGACAGGCCTGTGACCAGTACCAGCTGCTCAACAGAACCATGTTAACAGCCTCGAAACACAAAACACGACTCTAGCTTTGTTCACCTCCATCCAGGGGGCATTGGCCAATGACCTGCCCACCCCCCCAACTGAGAATGGACCTTGGCCCCTGGGCTAACCAGCCTGGTCTGAGCTGTTGTTTGATGTCTGGTGGAGAATTTAGATAGTCAATCAAATTGGAATTCATGTGAAGTTTTTTCTGTATTCGACTTTTGTTCTGCAAGGAAAGGTGCAGTAGTTAACAGAATGACATGTGCAAGGAGAAGCATACATGTCCGTTAGAGAAACTGGAGTAACCACGTTTCCGGTTAGTCAATATTTATCTGAAACTTCTAGAAATTCTGTTCTGACCTTTGGCCTGTTTAACTGTCAGTCTGAAATATCTGCAGGTCCTTAATGTTATGAATCATGACTGTTCTGGTTCAGGCATCCTTCTGGGGCATTTGTTTACAGAATATTCAGTGCTCTGTGAATCGTCAAAATGTGTCTAGAGACGTTTATTTGGCGTCTACTCTGGAGATGTTCTCGCTGAACATTTCGATTTGGGGTCAACTCCATTTGAATTCCTGTCAATGTAGGAAGTGCACTAGATTTCAAATTTCATTTTGATCCACACGACTTTCATAAAACCTCTTAGACCCCTCGAGAACACAATGTTTAAAATATGACTTGATTAAAAGGATGTATTGCAAACTCCCGTCTCACTCCTTTGTGCTCCTACCCTTCAACAAACTCATTCCACCCCCCCCCCAATCCTATCACACGGACAGATAATGAACAACTTTCATCCTTTTAGCACCAAACAACAGGCTAAAACAGGCTGGACGCTAACTCGCTAAATTGTTTTGTACTAACATTATGTTCCCTAAAGGTAGATTTCTGTTTGCCTTTTCAGATTAATTAATTGAGTAAAATGTACCAACTTACGCTATTATTTTAGATAAACTGACTGCTTATTTGTATTTGGGATGTAAGCCACATAAAGGACTTTGTGGAAAACCTGATAAACCGACCTTTCCCCAGGACAGGAACGCCCCCCGCCCCTGCATGTTCTCCACCCGAGGACAGGAACGCCCCCCGCCCCCTGCATGTTCCCCGGCTGTAAACAGAGGGGTCAGCATGCTAATGAGGAGAGGTGTGTCTGTCTGTTGACACTCGTTAAACACAGCCTCTGCTACTGCACAACACCGTGTGTGTCTTTGTGTATGCGTGCCCTGCTGTGTAATCTCGTTCCCGTTCCATCACCTCCGGAGAGCAAGTGTCATGTTCCTAGACAAAGCCCTGTTGAGAAAGTCAATAGTGACGGCAACACGGCTCATCTCCATTCAATGTGTGGACTATCCACAATGAAATCAAAAATAGAAAAGTCAAATTAAGCATTTACCTTGTTATCAGAAGTTAACCTATGAATAGAGAACAAACAAACAAAAAACAGATAAGAAAAACAGACTGCTGCTACCAATTGAAAATCCCTGTTCATTTATCGAACTGTTAAATTGACAAGAAAGACAGCAGTCTGTAACGAGTCATGACAATCCAATGCTCCCAGCTAGCAACATTTTTACCTCAGAAACCTTTCTGAAACAAACAAGCCATAGCACGCTACTTTATCCGACTCTACCTCACCCTTCCCGCCCTGCACCTGTGGTGTTACGGCCTGCCAGCCTTGTGTGTTGTGACTGGGTACACGCGGCCGTTTCTTCCTGCTTGATATTCCATCGATCAGAGGGGTCAGTGTCCGCTCTCACCGAGCGTGCCTGGTCCTCTCCAGGACTAATTGGCCCGGCTTAGAAAACGTGCTAACGCTCCTCCAGGCTCGTAATCCGCCCCACCTGCGGTTCAACACTGAAGAGGCCCGGCTCAGAGAAATGTTTCCCTGGAGAACATCAGAGCCCTGTGGCACTCCACTGACAGACAGACGCACGGACTGAGACGGACAGGAAGTCCACTGACAGACAGAACAAACATACAACTCCGAACAAACAGACGAATTGGCCACAACGCGCGCTGTTTGTCAAGTCACCCACAACGACTCTCTTTATCTCTGTGTTCCTACGCCTGGCGTCTACTGTGCTAAACGTCTGACCATCCATTTTGAGGCTGACAGGAGGAGATACGGTGGATGGGAGCAGAAACAGGAAGATACGGTAGCTAGGGAGATACACAAACAGATAGATAAATTGAAAAAGAGGACTGCTGGAATTGTTAATGAAAGTGACCCGTGGAGGTCAGTGATCCTCAGAAGAAAAACAGTCCGCAGTGGGGGGGTCACGACCCCGCCTGTCAGGACTGATAGACAACCTGGTGGAAGAACAGACCCAACCAGAGGCACAGAAGACCTCTGTTCTAATACAGCTCCACAGGGTATGACCGCAGAGATTAACGGTTAGTATAACAGCCTGTCATTGGTTACATAGTGACGACTACTAACAACTATCTGTGGCGTAGCGAACTGACAGTGTGTTAAGCATGAAAATGATATGTTTTGAATCTACTGAGAAAGTGTGTGAGTGAAAAGTGGACGTGGAATGTGACCGTTTGTTAAATCTGGGCGGCTGTCTTTGCTCGGATGTTTCCTGTATTGGAAATAAAAAGAATCCTGATTTGATTCGTATTTAGGATGTTGTTTCCAGTCACTCCACGCGAAGCTATTCTAGTAAAGCTCCGTATTTCTCATATTCTTGTTTTTGAAGGATAATTGTGGTTCTTGGTTTCGTGTTTTTATTGTAGCTCTGGAGGGCATTGCATCCCCTCTTCAATAGCAGTGTGTGTGTGTGTGTGTGTGTGTGTGTCTGTGTGTGTGTGTATTTCTAAGCGTGTATATCGTTAGTCTTTCATGTTTGGCCCGTGGTCCTTCAAACACACCACAAACTACTGTGAAGGGGGAGTTCATCACCGAATGTTAATTGCATTTAATTACCATCATCAGTTAGCCTGCTGCTACCCAAGTCTTTTATTTAAATAAACAGCACATTGTTGTGTGAACAGTGAACAAAGGTTGCAGGAAGCATACATGAACGACTGGCTGTTGGTTGTTTGTGTTTTTTAGGGATTATTTCTGGGGTAGGTCAATAGGAACACGTGAGCCTTTTGAAGGAACAAAATCAAAGCTAACTTCAAACAAAAGACACAAGGATTTATCTTGAGGGTGAATGAGTGGATGGAGGGTAAGAAAGAGTTTTGGGTGCGAGATGAAGAGATGATTATTATTGATACTTCAATTAAGTTATCTGAATTAAATTAATATTATTTACAGAGCTCTCAGAACTATTACGCT
Organism: Dallia pectoralis; assembly: GCA_029465975.1. Classification (NCBI taxonomy): domain Eukaryota; kingdom Metazoa; phylum Chordata; class Actinopteri; order Esociformes; family Umbridae; genus Dallia; species Dallia pectoralis. Next base: position 22,990,795 of record CM055734.1, on the reverse strand, counting down.
ATGTGAAAAATGCAATTTCATTAAATGGGAGACAGACAGAAAGAGAGGGACGGGGGGGTGAGAGGGAGACGGACTGAAATAAAAAGAGGGAAGAGTGGGCGAGAGAGACAGACTGAAATAAAAAAAGGGAAGAGTGGGTGAGAGGGAGACAGACTGAAATAAAAAGAGGGAAGAGTGGGTGAGAGGGAGACAGACTGAAATAAAAAGAGGGAAGAGTGGGTGAGAGGGAGACAGACTGAAATAAAAAGAGGGACGGGGGGGTGAGAGGGAGACGGACTGAAATAAAAAGAGGGAAGAGTGGGCGAGAGAGAGACAGACTGAAATAAAAAAAGGGAAGAGTGGGTGAGAGGGAGACAGACTGAAATAAAAAGAGGGAAGAGTGGGTGAGAGGGAGGCAGACTGAAATAAAAAGAGGGACGGGGGGGTGAGAGGGAGACAGACTGAAATAAAAAGAGGGAAGAGTGGGTGAGAGGGAGACAGACTGAAATAAAAAAGGGAAGAGTGGATGAGAGGGAGACAGACTGAAATAAAAAGAGGGAAGAGTGGGTGAGAGATAGACAGACTGAAATAAAAAGAGGGAAGAGTGGGTGAGAGATAGACAGACTGAAATAAAAAGAGGGAAGAGTGGGTGAGAGGGAGACAGACTGAAATAAAAAGAGGGAAGAGTGGGTGAGAGGGAGACAGACTGAAATAAAAAGATGGAAGAGCGGGTGAGAGGGAGACAGACTGAAAGAGAGAGGGATGAGGGAGAATCAAACACAGTGTATGGTATGACAGCATTAAACACAGTGTATGGTATGACATCATTAAACACAGTGTATGGTATGACAGCATTAAACACAGTGTATGGTATGACAGCATTAAACACAGTGTATGGTATGACACGATTAAACACAGTGTATGGTATGACAGCATTAAACACAGTGTATGGTATGACAGCATTAAACACAGTGTATGGTATGACAGCATTAAACACAGTGTATGGTATGACAGCATTAAACACAGTGTATGGTATGACAACATTAAACACAGTGTATGGTATGACAGCATTAAACACAGTGTATGGTATGACAGCATTAAACACAGTGTATGGTATGACAGCATTAAACACAGTGTATGGTATGACAGCATTAAACACAGTGTATGGTATGACACGATTAAACACAGTGTATGGTATGACAGCATTAAACACAGTCTATGGTATGACAGCATTAAACACAGTCTATGGTATGACAACATTAAACACAGTGTATGGTATGACAGCATTAAACACAGTGTATGCTATGACAGCATTAAACACAGTGTATGGTATGACAGCATTAAACACAGTGTATGGTATGACAGCATTAAACACAGTGTATGGTATGACAGCATTAAACACAGTGTATGGTATGACAGCATTAAACACAGTGTATGGTATGACAGCATTAAACACAGTGAATGGTATGACAGCATTAAACACAGTGTATGGTATGACAGCATTAAACACAGTGTACAGCATTAAACACAGTGTATGGTATGACAGCATTAAACACAGTGTATGGTATGACAGCATTAAACACAGTGTATGGTATGACAGCATTAAACACAGTGTATGGTATGACAGCATTAAACACAGTGTATGGTATGACAACATTAAACACAGTGTATGGTATGACAGCATTAAACACAGTGTATGGTATGACACGATTAAACACAGTGTATGGTATGACAGCATTAAACACAGTGTATGGTATGACAGCATTAAACACAGTGTATGGTATGACAGCATTAAACACAGTGTATGGTATGACAACATTAAACACAGTGTATGGTATGACAGCATTAAACACAGTGTATGGTATGACAGCATTAAACACAGTGTATGGTATGACACATTAAACACAGTGTATGGTATGACAGCATTAAACACAGTGTATGGTATGACAGCATTAAACACAGTGTATGGTATGACAGCATTAAACACAGTGTATGGTATGACAACATTAAACACAGTCTATGGTATGACAGCATTAAACACAGTGAATGGTATGACACGATTAAACACAGTGTATGGTATGACAGCATTAAACACAGTGAATGGTATGACAGCATTAAACACAGTGTATGGTATGACACGATTAAACACAGTGTATGGTATGACAGCATTAAACACAGTGTATGGTATGACAGCATTAAACACAGTCTATGGTATGACAGCATTAAACACAGTGAATGGTATGACACGATTAAACACAGTGTATGGTATGACAGCATTAAACACAGTGAATGGTATGACAGCATTAAACACAGTGTATGGTATGACACGATTAAACACAGTGTATGGTATGACAGCATTAAACACAGTGTATGGTATGACAGCATTAAACACAGTGTATGGTATGACAGCATTAAACACAGTGAATGGTATGACAGCATTAAACACAGTGTATGGTATGACAGCATTAAACACAGTATATGGTATGACAGCATAAATAATCAGGGGATTGCAAAAATTTGCCAGAGGACTCCTGAATGACAACGCAATTCCATTCTATGTGAAACGCACAGCAGACATGACCAGTAAGAAATGACTGGTTTGGGTTGAATTACCAGGGCCTGTCTGCTCGTAGCTACATGAGAAAAGACTGACACCTTTGTTAAATGATGTGGGATGTTTTAGATCATGTCTCCTTTGTCTGCACAAGTCCGTCAAACAAGAACGTGCCAAAAGTGTGCAAAGAGTGGCAACTTTGAAGAATCTACTATATAAAATGTATTTTGATCTGTTTAAAACCTTTTGGTTTGGTCATTCAGGCAAAAACCAGAGTGGTTTTTAAATAATTAGTGTTTGATCCAAAAGTTTGGGTTCACGTAGAAATGTTCTTGATTTGGAAAGAAAATAGAAGGTTTTGTGTACCACGTCCGTATCAGAACAGCGCAAAATGGAAACATTTAAAATGGAAAGAGGAGTGGGTTAACGGAGCAAGAGGACTAATTCATTAGAGTAGGAAGTTTAAGAAACAGATGCTTCATATGTCTTTAATTTGTTCCTTTATTAAATAGTACTCAGAAAACCCCAGTCTCAACGTCAACAGTGAGGTGGCGACTCTGGAATGTTGGCGATCAAAGGAAGACTTGAAAAAAAGGAATGTTTAAGAAAGGGCAATAAAAAGAGAAGATTAAGATGAGCAATAGAACACAGAAAATGGACAGAAGAAGATTTGTTAAAAATTTTATAGACAGACAAAAAATAAAATAATCTGTGAGACGCAGACCAAATGAAAAGGGTCAGGAAGAGTGTTTGACGCATCTGTCAAGCATGGTGGAGGCAATGTGAAGATCTGGGGGTGCTTTGGTGGAAGTAAATTGGGAGATTTGTACAGGGTGAAAGGGATCTTGAAAAATGACTTAATTTTGCAACACTATGCCACACTCTGTGGACGACGCTTGATTCGAGACCATTTCCTCCCACAACTGGACAATGACCTAAAACACAGCTCCAAACTATCCAAGTACCATTTAGAGAAGAAGCAGTCTGGTATTCTGTCTATAATGGAGTGACCAGCACAGTCACTGAATCTCAATTGAGCTGTTCTGGGAGCAGCTGTGGCTATCAACCCGATCAAATTTCTGGGAGCTGCTTTAGGAAACATTGGGCAATATCTTCTTCAGATTTCCTCTACAAATTGACAACATTTTTGTATGTGTGCAACTGTGCATTACTGCTGGGATGTCACTGAGTTCTGTAATCAGGCAAGACCAACTGAGCAGATGTTGTTTTGGACTGAAATGAGCTCCCGAAGGTACAAACTGTAATGTGTAGAAAGAAAAACAGAGGGTAAGGATGTGTGTGAGAGGGAGACAGACAGTGAAAGAGAGAGAGAGACATAAAAGAGACACACAGACAGAAAGAGAGAGTGAGAGGTGTAGAGAGAGTGCACAGGTGCAGCTACCCCGATTAAATGACAGTGGCTGGGGCATTGAGGAAGCGGGCAGCTGTGTTGGCACAGTGTTGGCCCAGTGTTGGCAGTGCCAGGCTGAGCCAGTACAGGAATACAGACTGACGCTTAAAGCCCAGCAGATAGACAGTTTATTTAAATGACCCCGTAATCTTTCCACTGTGGAAAAGTGTAAACAATCCTCCCTAACAGACAGCCAGGGGTGGTTTATTACATGGCTGTAGCCATTTAAAGAGATATATCTGTTATACCAGTAGTGTCCATTTGACACTAATTCAGGAGTAGTTAAACCTCTTACTCCTACCTCCGAAAACGGGAGGGCAGGCAATGTTTGGATCTAACGGTAAAAGTGACAGCTACATTAGGATTTAGAGGGTAAGAGTGACAGCTACATTAGGATCTAGTGGTAAGAGTGACAGCTACATTAGGATCTAGCGGTAAGAGTGACAGCTACATTAGGATTTAGCGGTAAGAGTGACAGCTACATTAGGATCTAGCGGTAAGAGTGACAGCTACATTAGGATTTAGCGGTAAGAATGACAGCTACATTAGGATCTAGTGGTAAGAGTGACAGCTACATTAGGATCTAGCGGTAAGAGTGACAGCTACATTAGGATCTAGCGGTAAGAGTGACAGCTACATTAGGATCTAGCGGTAAGAGTGACAGCTACATTAGGATCTAGTGGTAAGAGTGACGGCTACATTAGGATCTAGCGGTAAGAGTGACAGCTACATTAGGATTTAGCGGTAAGAGTGACAGCTACATTAGGATCTAGCGGTAAGAGTGACAGCTACATTAGGATCTAGCAGTAAGAGTGACAGCTACATTAGGATATAGCGGTAAGAGTGACGGCTACATTAGGATCTAGCGGTAAGAGTGACAGCTACATTTGGATTTAGCCGTAAGAGTGACAGCTACATTAGGATTTAATGTTAAGAGTGACAGCTACATTAGGATCTAGTGGTAAGAGTGACAGCTACATTATGATCTAGCGGTAAGAGTGACAGCTACATTAGGATCTAGCGGTAAGAGTGACAGCTACATTTGGATTTAGCCGTAAGAGTGACAGCTACATTAGGATTTAATGTTAAGAGTGACAGCTACATTTGGATCTAGCCGTAAGAGTGACAGCTACATTAGGATTTAATGTTAAGAGTGACAGCTACATTAGGATCTAGTGGTAAGAGTGACAGCTACATTAGGATCTAGTGGTAAGAGTGACAGCTACATTAGGATCTAACAGTAAAAGTGACAGCTACATTAGTATCTAGCGGTAAGAGTGACAGCTACATTAGGATCTAGCAGTAAGAATGACAACACCAAACCCTCAACTTAACGCTATCTCTTAATCATAACAAAAATGCTATTTTTAACCCTTAATTTAAATTTCACCCCCCCCCTCCCCACATGGTGAAATCAGAGTTTAGCCTAGTGACATATGTCATGGTCAGTCGGACGGTCAGACAGCACTGGAACTCAGCACAGAGCAGGTGTCCATACACATATAGAACTACTGGTCTGTCACACAATCGCACACACGCACACACAGACACACACAAACACACACACACACACACTTTTTAGTCTTTTAGCAATTATCCCAAGCAAAAAATTTAAATGTATTTAACTGCCTGGCTTGCTATTATTGGTTACCTGCCAACCGCATAATGACTTAAAAAGGGTCTGTGTAACATTTAATCATCTACATACTCAAGCCTCACCTCAAGGTTAGGATGAGAAATGGTTATTGAAACGTCACAATGTTTTCCATTTGGGATGTTTCCCTCCAGCAGCCTGACACACTCAGGGTTAATCTCTAATGATCCCCTTCACCTCAGCCTTCCATTTGGGAAGTCTCCCTCCAGCAGCCTGACACACTCAGGGTTAATCTCTAATGATCCCCTTCACCTCAGCCTTCCATTTGGGATGTCTCCCTCCAGCAGCCTGACACACTCAGGGTTGATCTCTAATGATCCCCTTCACCTCAGCCTTCCATTTGGGATGTCTCCCTCCAGCAGCCTGACACACTCAGGGTTGATCTCTAATGATCCCCTTCACCTCAGCCTTCCATTCGCGTGTCTGCACGTGCCTCTGCCCTTTGCACAAGTGTTTCTGAGCAGAGGGAGTGAACATTATGGAGGTTGTAGCGGCTAATTAAACCCTCCAGCGGCTCTTCCTGAGAGTCAGAGACTATTTATCCTCCTTGAGCCAAGTAGAATCCCAGAAGGTACCATGTCACATGACACGTGCATATGGATATTTGATTTCAACTTGACGAAACATCTCCTGTAGAAAATGTTTAAACGTAGCCGTTTTCCTATTTAAAAGTGGAACATGTTTAGCTTTGTCCTCATATCATAAGTATGTCCTCTGTCCTAAAGTGGATGTGTTTATTGCTCGTCTCTGAAAATGACACTCTATATAATGTCAGCAACAAGTGACCACAAAGAGCCCTCCAGTATGTAGTAAGGGGCGAGAGGCTGTTTTATAATTCTTCCTCTCTCTGGCACCCCCTATTGGCTCTCCCGATATAGTCCTACCGTCTCAGCCAATCAGAAGCGCTACCCCTGTTCTCCATATCCATATCCTGTTATATGCGCCCCAGCCAAGCCTCTCTTTATGACTATAGAAAATATATGTACTACATTAAATGACCATGTGTGCCACATACCCTAAATCCCTGGCTATAATTAGTTCCTGCTCTCACGTTTCAGCCGAGTTTTACTGTCCCCGAACGATTCTCAAAACAGACGTGATGACAGTTTATTTGACTTATTGTAATGAGTCGATGTACATCTCTGAGTACACTTAGTGGGTTGGCTAGACGCTACTCTTACACCATGACTAGACAAGATAGGTTGTGTGAGCAAACATTGCAATATGCATACGCACACAAGTCTTAGTCATTTCTCCCAAACTGACTTGCTATATCCCAGTGTCTGTGTTCCCAGGCGCGGATATAAAATGTTTGTGCTTAAAACTCAGCATTTTAAAATCCCCATCTCTCTCTTCTTTTCTAACTCGTGACGTGGGTCATTCAAAGATTCAAAATGGAAAAAGTTAACCATTTAATCATGTGAAGTGGTTTTTAGAGGTTTCATTAGCCAACCCCCAGTTTATGTAGCATCCCACCTCCCTTGAGTTATATATATATATATATAGCATATATATATGTGTGTATATATATATATATTCTGAAAAATATAGCCTAAATAACAAGATTATCACTTTGTAAAAATGGTTAAGAAGTACTGTTGTAAAAATGTCCAACCGGTCATATTTAACATTCACAAAAGGTTTAAAGAAAAGGAGATCAAAAGTAACATTATTTCACAATGCTGGATAATCTCAATACATTGTCAGGTTCAATAAATTCCACAATGAAAACACAGGCTTTGAAACAGAACCTGTTTGGAACCTGGATAATTACCGTGACATTTTATAAATCTTAGTTCTGTTGCTGATGCTCCACTCCACAGGGACTAATAAACATTATTGATTGTATACATTCAATCATTTACAATGAGCTAATGGGATTCTGGTGGTGATTATGTAGCCTCGATGATATATGATAGCCAGAAACAAAATATTGATTATCACAGGGTTAACACTCCTAATAAAATTGCCAATGGAGATTTTTAATTACCACAAATACAGTGTTCACACAGCACCTTAGCTAAGATCTGTGGGATTTTTACTCAGTGGCTAAGCAAGTTTTCACAGTTGAACATTTTTCTTAGCATGAACCTTAGCTCTGGAGCAGAGTTAGCACTGACGCCTCAGTGCTAGCCCGAGAAACACTGTGACAAAATAACCAGAAGAACAAACGGTAGCACAGGGCCAGTCCAACTCTACGGCAACGTTAGTCCAGGGTTAAGAACAATGCTGTGTGAAAATGCCCTTCAAAAAGGAAACCAGGTTTGTGTGAGTCATAAAATGAATCATCCACTCACAGATATCACTATTCTTCACCTTGTAGAGCAATTTACCCAGTTCACACCAAACTCGGCTTATTATTGTTCCTAAATATTATACATTTATAATACTTATTTACGAGACCTACCAAGGCCTGACTCCCACAGGGCTTGTGCTTTTCCTAATTCTTCCCAGTGGAAACTCTGACAGGCTGTCTTGTGTTCCCACGTGAAGTAGAGAAACCAGGTCTACATTGGAACACATCTGGAAACGATGACTATTAGGAGGTGGGCAGAAGAGAGGCTTTGGCACAAAGTCTGAGAAGAAATCCTCATCTCACGCTCTTTATTGAGGCACGTTATGAGAAGACATGTCTCGAAATGCACGCCGCAAGCAATCGAGCACACACACACACACAGCCCTGCTTTGACCAATCAATCGAGAACACACACACACACAGCACTGTTTTGACCAAGCGATCGAGCACACACACACACAGCCCTGTTTTGACCAAGCAATCGAACACACACACTCACACAGACACACACACACACACAGCACTGTTTTGACCAAGCGATCGAGCAATTCCGCTAAGTGTCTAAATGCTAAGGTGGCTGTACACAGAATAGGCTAAAAACAATCACCAGTGCTTATTAAAATGTATTGTTCCAATATTCCTGTGTGACAGATTTATTTCCCTGTAACAGCAGCAGCCTTCTGCAGACAGGGTCCATATTTGGCTGTATGTTGGGAGCATTGAATGACCAGCCGCAAGCTGCTTTGGAGTCTGTTGAACTGTGATTCCTGTCAGGGTTTAAACAGAGAAGCACAGAGTACATCTCATGTACTGTATCTCGTATGAACAGCACCAGCGACTAACCTCACCCGTCCAAACCGCACACAGCCAGCCGAACGCTGTAAGCTCTCTGCCTCACGTCCTCCCAAACAAACAGAAACACTCTGGTTGCTATAGTTAGTGTTTCCGTGTGTGTCTGTGCGTGTGTGCGCGTGTGTGTGTGTGTGTGCGCGTGCGCGTAAACTCTATCTGTCCTATTGAGACACTCAAACATGCCGTGCCAGAGGTTGTCTGTCTGCAAGAAAACCCGACCACATGGAACGCCGACGTATCGCACACTCAGCTTAACGACCACTGACAGTAGGACCGCTTTCACATTCCCCCCCCCCGTCCCGTCCCGGTCTCTTGACCCAATAGATCCAGTTTACAGAGGCACAATCAGAGCCCGGGAGTGGCAGGCAGAGTCTCGCTCCAAAAACCACCTCGATATACAAAACAAGAAATAAACACCACTGTGGTAACGGTCCCTAATGACAGGAACGCCGGGACGGAGACGCGTAATCAGAGGACCCAGGCTAGTCTGAGCGTCTACCGGTCCACTCACAGGAGGAAGGCTTTTGTCATTGTCATACAGCGTAACCCCTGTCTGTCTCTGAGACTGTGGACTTATCACTGGCCTTGTGTTACAAGTGATTAAGTCCGCGACTGTCTTGAAAAATCTCTTCTCGCCTCTGATAACCAGCCAACAAGAAAGGCGGGGGCGGAGGTCGCCGTGGCAATCTCCCGTGGCGATAGTTGCCCCCTCGTGGAGGAGAGCTCATTATAAACAGGGTGCTGTGTTTGTGGGATAGATTAGAGCAGACCAATTAACACACCTCCCTCAACTCCCTGAGCTCAGCTAGTGTCCAGATATGTCTCCCTCGCATATTCTCAGTCAATGCCTCTCTCACAAGACTCTTTCTCAGTGAATATGTCTGTGTTTTCCCCCTCAGCCCCTGCCTTCTTTGGGGGGGCTTACTAAACAATGAAGGAAACACATGCCTGACCAGGCTAGTTCACTAAGGAGCAGAGCAGCGCGGTCAGTGGCGTTAAGTGTTGGGGGTTCAACGAGGGTGGAGGCCCCGGGACCAGGCGCTACGGCCGGCCAAGCCCCAGATAATGTGTCCCCTCTACGGCCCCTACGGCCGGCCAAGCCCCAGATAATGTGTCCCCTCTACGGCCCCTACGGCCGGCCAAGCCCCAGATAATGTGTCCCCTCTACGGCCCCTACGGCCGGCCAAGCCCCAGATAATGTGTCCCCTCTACGGCCCCTACGGCCGGCCAAGCCCCAGATAATGTGTCCCCTCTTCCAGCTGGCTGCCTTCCTGAACCCTATGGTTCTTCTCCGGGACCCTGGCATCACTTTCTCAGTCCATTAGATTCTCTGGCTCACATGTTCGGATTGTGAATATTTCATGAATGCTCCATCTACAGACGCTTTATGGCAATTTGACTCTTACGAGCTTTAAGGGGTAGCTAGCGTGACTTTTTACAATCACCAAATGAACAATGCAATTTGCTTGTCCTTTGTCTCACTCTACTTCCCTATAAGTCTTCCAGTCGATTTAAGATACTGATACAAAAATGGACAAGAAACGTCATGAAGCTAGGTGTGTACCTTCTACTAACATCTTTACGTTTTCCCATTAAATTATCCTTATTGGCTTTGAAACATTCATTCTAGTCCATGAAATAGTCATCCAGCAAGTCAGCCAGACTGTTCCCACATGTTCCTTATGTAACTGGACAACTATTTGCTACACAAACGGGTCGGCCAGAGAGAATGCAGGCTGAGATAAATAGCTAGCTGGAGATGAACGCTGGGTGAAAAAGGGATGGAGGAGGTTGGGGGAAGTTATGTAACAAACCAGTGTCGCTTAAGGGAGGTGGGAAGGGTTTAAAGTTGTTATTTGGCACCAACACACACACACACACACACACAGGGTAGGGATTTCCAACTGGCACTAATGCTGGGCAGCTTGATGACAGCTGATAGCTAATGGCCCTTTGGCTTGAAGGTTATATAGGAGCTGGCGTCCGTCCCAACTGAAAGTGCCCCACCCCATCTTTCCCACCCTCTCGGTCGCCCCGCCCTCCACCAAATGCACCCCACCCTAACCCCACCGACGTATTCATTCAGGTAAGCTGTGCTACACTTTTCACGGCACAAACACGTGAGTTCATCAAACCAGTGAGCCGAACATGGAGCCGCTAGTGACTCTGGTTGTCCTCAGAGCAGTATGCAGGTTAAGACGTCATCTCTGCAGGAATTAGAGAAACAGCGAGTTTGTAGCATCTGGAGACACAGCTGTTTTCAAGACAGCTCAAATGATCTCAGCGGATAAACGATAAGGAGAAGGGAAGTGAGAAGCGGGAAGATGTCTGCATTTGGAGTCCAGCTGGAAGGAGCGGGAGGAGAATAGAGGAAATGTGGAAACTGGTGTGTGTTTGTGTGCGTGCATCCGTGTTGTGTGTGTGTGTGTGTGTGTGTGTGTGCGAGGGTTGGACAGGAAGGCCCCCTCTGGCACGGAGCCCAGAGTTCAACAGGGAATATGGTGGGGTAGGGTCAAGCTGACGTAACCAAGGCAACAGAAACAATAACATCTGCTCTGTTCGGGATCCCTCATTGAAGCTTCCCACCTTTACTGAGACAAACTATGATGGTGATGTCTCTCGTTCATGCCAAACACAGTGTTAAATAGCCCAGTCTGATGGATGACTGGATAAACAAATAAAACACAGGTTCCTATATCGGTAATTGGGACAGAACCTACATGGATGAGTTCCAGACTGTTTGCCCACAGCATGATGCCTGATCCGAATATCAATGCCCGGGGATTTCTGTCGCTCGCCGTACAACTCCAGCAAATCAGCCTGTTTCCGCTGAGAATCCGAATGAGAGTCAGAAACACACTAATCTCTTCTGAACAGACTCTGCCAAAAATGTGGTTCGGGTGCACATTACTTCTATAATGTGGAATATGTAGCTGTGGTTCGGGTGCACATTACTTCTATAATGTGGAATATGTAGCAGTGGTTCTGGTGCACATTACTTCTATAATGTGGAATATGTAGCAGTGGTTCTGGTGCACATTACTTCTATAATGTGGAATATGTAGCAGTGGTTCTGGTGCACATTACTTCTATAATGTGGAATATGTAGCTGTGGTTCTGGTGCACATTACTTCTATAATGTGGAATATGTAGCAGTGGTTCTGGTGCACATTACTTCTATAATGTGGAATATGTAGCAGTGGTTCTGGTGCACATTACTTCTATAATGTGGAATATGTAGCAGTGGTTCTGGTGCACATTACTTCTATAATGTGGAATATGTAGCAGTGGTTCTGGTGCACATTACTTCTATAATGTGGAATATGTAGCAGTGGTTCTGGTGCACATTACTTCTATAATGTGGAATATGTAGCAGTGGTTCTGGTGCACATTACTTCTATAATGTGGAATATGTAGCTGTGGTTCTGGTGCACATTACTTCTATAATGTGGAATATGTAGCGGTGATTTTGGTGCACATTACTTCTATAATGTGGAATATGTAGCCGTGGTTCTGTTTCAGTCAACCTCACAGTTCTTGTTCCAATGGGAACACGTCTCCCAAGACATCCTAACGTCACCCTAAATCCGGCAGCCTGATCTAGATCCAGTTCCAACCAGGTTCACTTAAATGTTGGTAATTGAATGAGATGCAAATAGAGCCGTACTTCTGAAAATGTCTATTTAATGTTTACTTTTATACTTTATTATTACTATTATCTATTACGTTAATATTTTCCCCTGCTTGCTTTGGAAATTTTAAGAAATGTTTAGCGTGACAAAAATCCCTTTCATTAAAAAAAGATTTGATTGAATTGAGAGGAAGAGAGACACAGAAAAAAGATTAAGTGAAAAGGGGAATGAAGAAAAAGAGAGCCAGAAAGAAAGAGAGAAAAAGGGAAAGAGAGAAAGTCAAAGAAATCATGTGATGGTACCATGTTATTCCTGTTCTAGGTGGTCCTGGACAAACACTGTGGGTACAGAACCATGTGATGGTACCATGTTATTCCTGTTCTAGGTGGTCCTGGACAAACACTGTGGGTACAGAACCATGTGATGGTACCATGTTATTCCTGTTCTAGGTGGTCCTGGACAAACACTGTGGGTACAGAACCATGTGATGGTACCATGTTATTCCTGTTCTAGGTGGTCCTGGACAAACACTGTGGGTACAGAACTATGTGATGGTACCATGTTATTCCTGTTCTAGGTGGTCCTGGACAAACACTGTGGGTACAGAACCATGTGATGGTACCATGTTATTCCTGTTCTAGGTGGTCCTGGACAAACACTGTGGGTACAGAACCATGTGATGGTACCATGTTATTCCTGTTCTAGGTGGTCCTGGACAAACACTGTGGGTACAGAACCATGTGATGTACCATGTTATTCCTGTTCTAGGTGGTCCTGGACAAACACTGTGGGTACAGAACCATGTGATGGTACCATGTTATTCCTGTTCTAGGTGGTCCTGGACAAACACTGTGGGTACAGAACCATGTGATGGTACCATGTTATTCCTGTTCTCGGTGGTCCTGGACAAACACTGTGGGTACAGAACCATGTGATGGTACCATGTTATTCCTGTTCTAGGTGGTCCTGGACAAACACTGAGGGTACAGAACCATGTGATGGTACTTTGTTATTGCTGTTCTAGGTGGTTGGATGGATTCAGAATCAAGTCAAGTTAGAACAGGATGAATTGAGGAGGGGCTGTGCTGGAGCAACACCACCCTCTAGAGGCAGGGATCAGAATGACAGGAACTAGTTAAAAAAACATGGACTGTAGATGTGAAGGGAGGAGCAGATTACTGACATTCTGTTTCTATTTGCATGTGCAGTCACCTGCATTAAATACACAAGCACAAACAAACACTCAATAACATACTGTACACTCACAGCACTTGTTAGTTTCAGTACGGCGCCCATTTACTACCAAAGCCCAAGTGAGACAGTCACAGAAGAATCCAGAATAAATTAATAAATCTCTACAGCTCCTCACACAAACACTCACAAACAGATGTCCTGCATTTCAATGGTCACAGATGAAATTCCTTTCATGAAAGACGGACGCGGTCACTCTGAGGATGCTTCCGTGGTTAGAAGCACAGCTGTCAGAAAAGGCCAACCGCTCGCTTGCGAAATCGGCTGCGGTTTGAGTCTACCGGGCTGTAGATGAGGCTAGGATTGAGAGGATCCTAGCTCTCTGGCAGAAGCAACGTGGACCAGAAGATGAGTTGCTGTGGTCCTGTTGGAGAGGAGAACGGCACAAAGACCTGACACCACACCCTCTGACCTCTGGTAAAACATCTGGTTTCTCAAACATGGCTGAATGCAACACGTTATTTGCGTGCTTCTGTGGTGACCAGAGGAAACAGGACAGTGCCAACCATCTTTTCTGGAGAGAATTTTACTTCCGCTACAAACCGTTTTACTGTAAACTCCTAAAAATATTTAAGACACAAATAAAATTGTCATTTCCAAATTACTAAAAGAAAGAGAAATGAGTTGGAACACCGGGACAGCTTGTTTAAGCTTCCTTCAATTCATTCCTCGATTTCCACCAGGAGAAAACGCAATCAGCTTGAGAATGTGTAGACTTCTGCGGAAACAAATACTGCACCCGAACATTGCCCTGTCTTTAAATCTTTCAGTTTTTCTGTCATATTGAACGGCCTCGTCATGCTTTGTTTGTGATTTGTGAACCCCATTAAAGTGCATGGGGCTCCACACCAGAGCTTTAAGCCCAGATAAGGAGCCCATTCCCACATTCTAACTGTGAGAAAGTCCTGATGTTGGGAGCTGGGCCCTGCAGATACTGGTCCCAGGGGACCCTCCAGTGCTGAGGTCATCACACCCGTCGCAAATCACTGCATGACATCACCGCCCCAGGCAGGGGCTAAAAGCAACGGCCACGTTAGCGCACTGTGGAGCCTGACATGTGATGAAGTGCGGATCGACTGAGAGGAGATGGACGGAGATCAGACAATGGAGAATCTGTTTGCCCCAAACACACACACAGATGCACACACACACACACAGACGCACACACACACACAGACGCACACACACACACCTGGGCATTTCAGCACGATCTCTGAGTGTTACAGCTCACTGTCCAGGTGACAAAACGAATCCCCTTTGTGACCTCTGGTCTGATAAACCCATATTAATTCCTGCTGCACTCTTATCTGCGTTCTGAGATGCTTGAATACTGCTTTAAAAAGATGACCAGAGCTGTTATCAAAATGAAGAGCAAAGGATTGTGGGATTTTGTTTTTTATTGGTAGATAAAGTGCTTGGTTTTATGGGCTTCACGTTTGCTGTGTGCCCTTTATTTAATTTTTTTTTGACAAACACAGGCTTAACATTTCCTCCATGATTTAACCGCTGACTGAAACAACGTGTGAATTAGAAAATGAATGGAACACGTCCAATTGGAAAACGTAAACAGGTTCAGTCAGGATGGATCTGGTTAGAAGAACTTAACTTAGTTTACTCACAATCAACTCTAATAACCATATAGACATGTTTCATGATTCAAGATATTCCTGAAGAGCGTGTTCCAATATATCCAGATTTTCCATGGTTCACAATCTAATCCCATTCACACAAACTGAACATGTATCGGCTGCACATTTCACAAACATAATACAATAGAGTACAATACACCTTTAGATGCATAATTCAGGAAGTCATATAGTGACGGATTAGATTAAAACATATAGTCTGTCAATTTCATCTGCTGAATATGACAGGTAAAACGGCTCAATCCAACAGAACAACAAAACCCAGCCCCTGGGACCCAAACCCAGTGCATAATTAAGGGTTTTCACCAAAGCACTCAACTGCTGATTTAAATCATAAAATCTTTATAGTTAAGTAATTAAGGCCCCAGGAGCAGAATTGGAAAACCCCAGCCTACTAACAGTGTGGACCCCTACAGTAGGGCTTGGCAATGGTTATTACCTCAATTGGATCCAACTGTATGAGTCCCGTTGCCAAGCTCACATGCTCAGGGTAACATGCATACGCCCACGGTGGAAAACTCAGCACTAGTGGACTCTCGAGTTATACCAAACAGCTGGCGAGGATAAAGATCTGTGCTGAGAGCCTCAGAATGTGTGTGTGGAAGATGTTTCCTCTAGTGTTGTAGGGGTCCACGCCTCGCAGTCCTGCTGCCTCAATGAAGCTAGGACTTTACATCATGGTTACAGCAAACCGACCTTGTCCAGGGGTCCTGTAGACTTAACTGCAGTGTTACGGTAAGCTGTAGTGACTCCTTGTGGTAGGTCAAGCTACTGCAAGCTCAATCATGGTTGTTGGCCCCTTTATGCACCTGCTCCTGAAACATGTGGATAAATACTTCCTGGTTGAGTGTGATAAGAAGTAGAAGTTGAAGTAGTCTTGTCAGGCGGTACTGAGGCTATGACAAGAGGCTGCTGGAATATGCAACTTTATATAAACTCAGATCGCTTTTAGTTTACTTTAAAGTGTAGACAAACTGAGCCAACTCTTAGTGGTGTCGATCTGGCTGAAATGTGTCACCACATGTACTGTGAAAACACTATGATTCACCAACTTCACTATCAATAAAGCATAAATGTGTCACCACATGTACTGTGAAAACACTATGATTCACCAACTTCACTATCAATAAAGCATAAATGTGTCACCACATGTACTGTGAAAACACTATGATTCACCAACTTCACTATCAATAAAGCATAAATGTGTCACCACATGTACTGTGAAAACACTATGATTCACCAACTTCACTATCAATAAAGCATAAATGTGTCACCACATGTACTGTGAAAACACTATGATTCACCAACTTCACTATCAATAAAGCATAAATGTGTCACCACATGTACTGTGAAAACACTATGATTCACCAACTTCACTATCAATAAAGCATAAATGTAACCTGTGTCCCTCTGAGTCTATTGACTATTGCCGAGTGTTTATGTACATCTGCTCAGTTATCTTTCTAGTGTTGCATTTAGGGACAGCATGACAGTGATGGATCTCTGACTTGGTTCCTGGCACGTAAATGTGTGCTTGTCTGTTTGTTTGTGATCAGATAATAAAGACAAGGAGGTTAAAACACAGGGGAGAGATGTGATGACAACCGTTCAATCTAATACAAAACGCTGGATGGAGGAAAAAAGAATGGCTGGAGAGAGAGAGAGAGAGAGAGAGCTGCAAAATTCTCTCAAGACCCTAAATAAAGCCACCTCTTTTCTCTGTGTCTTTGTTTGTCAAAAACCTTTCAGCATAAGAGTGCTCAAAACCACTGCTGAAAAGATGTTGGCAAATATGCCTTTCATGAAAGAAAGTATGAAAGGAATTTAAAAGACGCATTAAATGTGTCATTGCATATTTCGTTCCTATTGCGTAAGTGAGTGTCTGTAAGTGTGAGTTGGATGTAAGTTGGCTTCACCTCCCCACTTCTGCCTGTAGCATTCATATAGGACATGGAGTGTATCGCATTAATGTTAAGAATTACTGTGGTTATGTGTGAACACAAGTGTGTGTGTGTGTGTGTGTGTGTGTGTGCGGGTGTGTGTGTGAGTGTGTGTGTGTGGGTGTGGGTGTACATGTGGGGTGTGTGTGGGTGTATGTGTGGGTGTGTGTGTGTGGGTGTATGTGTGGGTGTGTGTGTGTGGGTGTGTGTGTGTGTGTGTGTGTGTGTGTGCGGGTGTGTGTGCGAGTGTGTGTGTGGGGTGTGTGGGTGTACATGTGGGGTGTGTGTGGGTGTATGTGTGGGTGTGTGTGTGTGGGTGTATGTGTGGGTGTGTGTGTGTGGGTGTGTGTGTGTGTGTGTGTGTGTGTGTGTGCGGGTGTGTGTGCGAGTGTGTGTGTGGGGGTGTGTGGGTGTGGGTGTACATGTGGGGTGTGTGTGGGTGTATGTGTGGGTGTGTGTGTGTGGGTGTATGTGTGGGTGTGTGTGTGTGGGTGTGTGTGCGGGTGTGTGTGCGAGTGTGTGTGCGAGTGTGTGTGTGGGGGTGTGTGGGTGTGTGTGCAGGTGTGTGTGCGAGTGTGTGTGTGGGGGTGTGTGGGTGTGTGTGCGGGTGTGTGTGTGTGGGTGTATGTGCGGGGGGTGTGTGTGTGGGGGTGTGTGCGAGTGTGTGTGTGGGTGTGTGTGGGTGTGTGTGCGGGTGTGTGTGTGTGGGTGTGTGTGCGGGTGTGTGTGTGTGGGTGTGTGTGCGGGTGTGTGCGTGGGTGTGTGTGCGTGTGTGTGTGCGTGTGTGTGTGTGTGTGTGTGTGTGTGTGTGTGTGGGTGTGTGTGGGCAAGTGTTTTCCTATGTGTTGGCTGGTGTTTCCGTGTAACTGGCATATTGGAATGGGGTGTCGTGGGCTCAACTTATTCATGAATACCCTTGTTTGCCCTGAGATCAACAATAGGGAGCCTTGTTTCCCAGAGACACTGCAGCCTGTTTCCAGATATATATGTACTGTATATATATATGTATGTATATGTATGGCCGACCAGTCAATTATGGAATGGAAATTCCATAACATCTTGGCGAGCGCTGAGAAACAAACTTAGAAACAAACTTAAAGTATCTCTGGTATCACCAAATGACAAAAGCTAAATTGCTACATAATCATGTTATCTATTTTTCCAAAGCCTGTGTGCCACATTGACCCAACAGATGTTTCCCCATGTTTAAATGCCTACAGGTGAAATAGTAAACGGACATCAGAAGGACACAATATATGGCTGAATGCAATGAGACTTCAAATCAGTCTAAACCTGTAGGTGTCAGGAATATGTCAAAGCACACACACACACACACACACACACACACACACACACACACACACACACACACACACACACACACACACACACACACACACACACACACACACACACACCTTAACAAGAGGCCGACCAGCTAATAATCAGATACAGAAGCTAGAGAGAATGTGTTTTAGAGGACAGACAGTTAGTGAGACAGAAAGACAAACAGACAAATACAGATGGTGTTCCATTTGTCACCTCTTCCTCACCCCCTCGCTCTTCCTCCTCCACAAACAGGACTGGGACATCACGTGTTAATAGAACGAGCGGTGTAGGATGGCAGACAGAAGCTGTGGCAGATGTTACAGGTTCTCACAGATGTACAGGTTCTCACATCCTCTGTAAATGTGGTTGTCAACCTGCTGTCAGTCTGGGGTGTGAAGCCGGCACGAACCAGAGGGTTGGTTCCACGTTCAGAGCCGGCCAGCCTGGTAAGACGTACGGCACTTCTTACGATTGGCTCGGCAGAAGAGAGGAAGATTTCATTATGGAATCGAGGTTCCACTCCAGAATCTCTCTCCGCTCATTAAGAGATTCCGTTCTGTTTGAAATCCCGTCTCAGTGAATGGCATCCTTGTTCCCGGTCAGGGGTGTCTGTGCGTTGGAATGTTTACTGTGCATCTCTCTTCATGTGTATTTGTTTGTGTTGGTGTATATACTTCCACGATACAATTGTGTGTGTGTGTGTGTGTGTGTGTGCGTGTGTGTGTGCGTGTGTGTGTGCGTGTGTGTGTGCGTGTGTGTGTGAGTGCGTGCGTGTGCGTGTGTGTGCGTGTGTGTGTGAGTGTGTGTGTGGCTCCTCCTCTGCTATGATGATGTGAGGTGAGGTAAGACAAAGGAGCTTAACCGTTTAAAATCCGCCAAAGCTGCTCCCACTGAGTGGATGTGGAGGCGTTGGCGGGTTCTCTTAGCGGGTTTTCTTAGCGGGTTCACTAAGCGGGTTCTCTAAGCGTGTTCTAGACAGCGCCCGTCCACATCAGTCAGCTAGTCCCCGCCTTATGTCCATGACTGAATGACAGATCAGAGCTCTATTTCTGTACCATTGTTCTCCAGACTCTTTGTTTATGGACTGTAGAATAGGAAGTACTATTATGTAGAGTACAGTACAATAGAGCGGTTCTGCAGGGGGAGCTGCCTTGGAAAGGTTTCGGCTCCGGACCCCCTTCTCTCAATCCCTGTTCCCATGTTTCTTGTCAGCTGGCCACTGCTCCAGATGCCGGCTCCAGAGGCCCAGGCAGGAAGAGAGGGAGAGACAGGGAGAGAGACAGGAGAGAGGGAGAGACAGGGAGAGAGGGGGGGAGAGAGGGAGAGAGACAGGAGAGAGGGGGAGAGAGAGAGGGAGAGACAGGGAGGGAGGGGGAGAGAGAGGGAGAGACAGGGAGGGAGGGGAGAGAGAGGGAGAGACAGGGAGGG